>CM076578.1:1386067042-1386429778 GCA_034641835.2 Pinus albicaulis | reverse complement strand
AAACTTGTTAAAGAAAACCAGACACAGGGATGGTGAACGCGGCGGGGTTGATGGAAATGGTGGTGCGGACTTGGCGGAATGATGAAACGATGCGGGGTGGCGGAGAGATGCAGAGAAACAATGGAGGACAGGCTGGTGATAGCTTTCCATGTAAAACATTGAAATATGATTTATGAATGAAATATGTGAATGGCGGAGGAAAAACACGATAGACGCGTGGGATGATGACGTGGTGGGAGACTCGGTCAATAGCTGGGCAAGCAAACGATCTGGGCCACCCGATCTTAAAGCGAGATCAATGGTTTAAAACGTGTCGGGAGGTAATTGACAGCGGGCCAGGGGGTATGTTTCCTTGGTGTTAAATTCTGTGTGGCTTCGGAGAATGATCGTCGTAGGATGAAAGTCCTCAAATCGGACGGTTTACATTGATTTCGCTTCGTGTCTACGACTGAATGATAACGCGCAAAATGGAGCGGTTTTTGGACCGTACAGAGGGACACGCGGAGATCAGCGTATGGAATCGTTGGCCGAAGGGGGGAATACCGCCTGCCCAGCAATGGTGGTGCGAAATAAACAGGCCAGTTTTGAGCAATGAACGCGGGCGCGGGGACCACCATGGCAAGTTGTTTGCGGACCGTTGATTTACTTTTGATCGGACGGCTAGGGGTGTGCCCGATAGCCTCTCATGCTAAGCGCTTGTCAGTCTGGCACTTGGTCTAGCACCCGAGTAGTGTGGGGAATACAATAAAGGGGGCTGAGACTGAAGGGGCTAGGCCCGATATATTTTTGAAGTGCAGATTTTAGCCTTTGTCCAATGTACTTCGTGGGCGGGGAGGGTAACGACAGGTAGGATATGAAGGTCTTAGGCCACAAAAGGGGTTTTAAACAGATTCAAACGGGACTGCAAGCCAGAAACTTGAATGGAGGGGCTAATATATTCAACAGGTTCTATAAGCCAGTCTATACAATCTATCCTGAGAGAATCTAATTTTTCTGATTTCATTACGTATTAAAGTAATGCTCAGGCAATCGAAAGCTCTGCTATTGTGCTGGCTTCAAATCCTATGATTAATGATAGAAAAGGGAGGAGTAATACCAAAACCTTTGCACTCTTTCAAGAAACGATAGTTTAACCCTTATTTTCTCAAGTTTACACACTATTGGGTATGTGTTATATTCTTTCCACGACTAGCCCCACGCGATGTACGTTGTGCCAAGCGCAGCAGGGGGGTCACAAGAGGGGAGGCAGCCCCCACTGTTGGGGTCCGGGGCAGCACCCCAGCAAAAATTGTTTTGGTGTGCGGACCCACTCATAGGAGGACCCACCCATGTTTTGTGCATGAGTTTGCACATGGTTTTGGGGTACGATGGCTTTCGGCCCATGGTATTTTGTAGATCTGGTCAAGGGAACTACAGTTATGTTCTAATCCAGGGTTAATGGATTGGGGTTTATGTATGCTTCGGCATGTATATATATGTGTTGTAACACTAAAAGGAATATAATGAAAAATCAAGCTGGTCGTCCCGATTTGGGATCCAGGGGAAAATCTTTGTGTTTATCTGTTTTATGTTTTATGCTCTCGCTATTGTTTATTTTTCTGTTATAAGATTCATGTGTAGATAATTTCTGTTCAGGGTTAAAACCTACACACACCTCAAGCCAGATTTCCCTTCCTCGCAGGGAACTGATTAATGTTTGTAGATTTTTGTGGGGTTGATCTTGATTCTGAAATTTCAGAATTTGCTGCACAATAGACATTTTAGATTTGTTTTAAGTCTAAACCAAGACCCATTGTCAAGACAAAGGTCGAGAAAAAGAAGAACTAGCTATATACAGAAAGTGGAAAGAAATGGCCAACAATGTGAACATAATTAAATTCAAAAAAGAAAATCTAATTTTAAAGTTTTTAGAAAATATTACTTAAAAAGTTAATTTAACTTAAATCTTTTTAATTAGAAAATTATTAATATTTTTTATATATTTAAGACATAATAATAACGATATTTAAATATATATGAAAAATTTAAATATATTAAATAGATTTAACTATATTAATATTTCTAATATAAAATTAGAAATATTAATATATTTAAATCATAATTTAATTATATTTAAATTACTTCAAATTCAATTGAACCTATTATATTAACATTTTATTATTGACATTTAAATTAAAATGCATTGATTTTAATTTAATAGTGATATAATTAAATTCACCCTAATACATTAGTATATAATTAAACTAATAATATTTAATTTAATTAAATCTACTTCAATACATGAGATGAATCATAAAGGTGATTAATAATATTTAAATATTTAATATTGACTTATCAATGTTTTTTTTTAATCTAAATCATCATTTTTATTCTAAATCATTATGTTATAACTCTATAATGATTATAAATCTAGAAAGGATGATGGTTCTTTCTCCCATCAAGTTTTTCGAAAGAAAACTCATACTAAGCAACATATTCATGCTAGTTCCTACTATTTCCCTACTAAAAAATTAGGCGTCCTAAGCACCTTAGCCACTAGGGCGTTAAGAATTTCTGATGAGTCTCACCTTGAAGGGGAAAAGACCCATCTGTTGAATGTCTTTTGTAAAAATGGTTATAGTATGTCGCAAGGCCTTAAAGCTTTCCTTAAAGCAGGAAAAGGTCCTTTAGTTAAAAATAAAAAAGAGCCTAGTGAATGGTCTGGTAGTGTCAGTCTATCGTTCATTCACGGTACCACTGATAAGATTACTAGGATCCTTAAGAAGCATAAGGTGTCTTTGTATTTCAAGCCCCTTAATACGATTCACAGTTCTCTCAAATCGGTTAAAGATCCGATTGACCCTAGAGATGGAAAATGTGTCTACATCATTCCTTGTTCCTGTGGGACCCCTTAAATTGGTGAAACTGGTTGGTATATTAATCAAAGGATCTGTGAGCATGTTGCTGACATCAAACATAGAAGATCTTGCTCATCCGCCTTAGGTGAGCATGCAGAAAAGACTAACCATCATGTTTGCATAGAAGATGCTAAGGTCATTGCTAGGATTGACAATTTCATCATCGTAAGTTGAGAGAGGCCATTGAAATTGAGAAAAGACCCGTTAATCTCAATATAAATGATGATTGAAATATCAGCAGGTGTTGGATTCCTACCTTATATTCTAGATTTTTATTTATTTATTTCTATTTATTTATTTATTTATTGATTATTTTTTATTTTTTATTTCATTTTATTTTTATTTTTATTTTTACTTATTTATTTATTTATTATTTTAGTTATTTATTTATTTTTATTATTATTAATATTTTTATTTTATTTATTTATTTATTATTATTATTTTTCTCGTTGTATGATTCTTTGATAGGTCGTAGGTTATAATTTTCTTTTTCTTTTTCTTTTTTTTCCTTGAACTTTGGCTCTTATAAATAGTCAAATATACAATTAAAAATAATTTATAATTACAAATTAATACTAATAATTAATTATTAAATAATTAAATCAATTAAATTAAATAAGAGATATATACAAATACACTATTGGTTAAATAACTAACTTTTAAATTAATTAATTGATTAATTAGTTGAATAAATATATTAAATATTTTATATATAAATAATTAAATAATAATAAAAATAATTAAATAATTAAATATTCTAAGTCAAACTAGTTGTTATCCTAATGGCTAGTTGAGACATTTCTACATCTATCTAAACTTAACGTCCGGATCTGATCTCTCACAGAGTCCTGATGATGAACCACACTGGTTGGTTCGAAATGCGTCGACCATTTTCCATTGCTTGTGATTATTACCGATTTTTTTTTACAAATTTACATTATGCTATAACTATATAATAATTATAAATAAAAAATGCTAATATATTTTTATATATTTTTTAATTTCAAATATTAATAAATTTGCATCTTTAAATTTATAACTATTTTTTTTACATTTATATTATACAATTATAAAATTAAAATACATCTTTTACATATTGTCAAATGAAATCATAGTTAGTTTTTTTTTTTTTTTTTCATGCTCTGCATGCTCTAGGGCTGTTGGTTGCCTGCCCGCGCACCCCTATGGCTGCAGTGCTTCTGCACAGCTCTGCTGCGCCCTTCCTCCGCCCATGGAGTCCAGCAGGGGCCTTGTCCTCCCCCCCCCAATATGCCCCCTGTTTCAGGGAAAAACACCCTAGAGGTTTGTTGGGTGAAAACCTCCACAGATCAGGGCATGCTATTCAGAAGGACTCACACACAACCACACTTAAATGCTAAAAACTAGATAACAACGATGGTATAACTCACCCGTAGTCCTACATTCGATGTAGATCCCGCGGGGTCCAAACCCCCAACAACCCTTCTTCCTCCTTAACCTTGAAAACAAGAAAGAACATGCACGGAAACCTAGTTGTACAGCATATATTTCTCCTAAACGTTAGTGTAATCCATGTGAAACATTATATAAACCATAATAAATGCTTAATAATCAATCTTTTCACATATGCAAATAGATATTAACACATAAGTTCAGGAACAAGATGGTTCTTCATTATTGCAAACAGCATGTATAGAAATAAAAAGTGGAGAGATCACCTGAATCCTTCCATGATCTTCGAACAGACTGTCGTCCGGATCCGTCCCGCCCTTGCCTCGCTAAGATACTTTCAAGACTTGTGCACTCGAGATGGCATATAAATGGATGAACATCTCCAGGAAACAAGGGTTTCCTGTAAAAATCTGGGAAAGTGCAGGAGGCATGGGAATTCAGACTTGAATTGGGATTCCAATAGAGTATAATATCAATAAAATTTCTCTCTCCCTTAGGCCATACATATGAGGGGCTTTTATACTCCCTCAAAGTAGTTTCAATTAGTTGGAAACAGTTGGCCACGTACTGGGGTGGTTGAACTACTGGAGTAACCATCAACCCAGCCCGAAAATAGGGAATTTTTATATATTTTTTAATGATTTTAATGGCATACACGGAAAAGTACATGTGGACTCGCGTATACACACAGAAAAGTCTGGGCATACCCGCGTATGGGATTTTTAACATTGTTTTTTATGAATTTTGTTCAAGTCTGTGGGAATGGGTGCCCAAGGCCATAGAGACAATCATGAATCACATGAGGGTGAAAAATGATGCTATAACAGATGCCCCCTAATATATGAGGTCAAAAGGGGTACATGATGGCCGAAATGTATTATGCACATAGAAAGAACTTCGCAAGGACAAGAGAGGACTTCACCAGATTTCAGCCTGCCAAAAACCAATGAAAGAAAACAGAGAGTCAACTCATGCTGAGGCAGGCATACCCATGCTCAATAAAAAATACATCATATCGAAAGTACAGAATAGATCCAAAATGTATACAAGTATAGCTGAACTGGAAGTACACAATGAATCATCTGAGCATGGCCCGGAAGTACAAGTCAGAATCGATGTCTAAGTATCACATATAGAAAGCTTATCAATGATGCTGAAACTAGATGTCTGATCATATAAGTTACTGAATCTCCAAGTACCAAATCATAAAAGGTGGAATAAATGGTACAATCATGCAACTTGGGAGCCAACATATAGGATGCTGTTGTACTGACACTGCAACATATAAGGGTGAACGACATCACTGGCAGAAACTGGATGGACTGTCAAAAGTGAACCGAGAAATGCTGATGCAACCCGAGGTCTTCACCGATCACTATGGCACAATTCTACACAATGGGAATAAATGAGTTGAAGTCGACCATGTGAGAAATCGTTGGATTACCGGTCAATGATGTATACCGTTAACCAACGTGAGACAACCCACCAATAATGAAAATGAGTGTCAAGGTGCCCCAGTACAATCTAACAAGTGTGAATAAATGAGTTGAAGTCGAACACTTGAAAGAATCTACCAATCAGGAGGCAATGATGAATCCCCACTGTCGATAGCAAAGAGTCTTCCACTGATGACTGTAAACCCTAAGGTACTGACAAAAAGACTCTACATCTTATTCCCAGAGAAATGCGTCGGAGTCGATGGGAAAAGATCTGCTGGAAGGAAGGCATTAAGGAATCCCACATCAATCCAGCGCGAGTGTAACCCGCAGGCCAAGATTTGGAAGGAATCGGACGAAGTAGAGTGACGGAACCAAACCGAAGTACATTTCCGATATGCACAAGATGAAGCTAGCGCACGGAAGAAACCCTCTGAACCAACCAATAATGAAAGCTGACACAAAGGTGAGAAATCCACCAATAGGGTCAAATGGAAATCAAGGTACTGCACGAATCCCAAGTGTGATAATGTATGCTGACGTCGAACACAAGGGAAACCACTCAGTCAAAGACCCATAATGATGATCAAATGTTGAGCACAAGGTCACCTATCAATGATGGAAATAGGGCCAGGGTGCGGCTCTAGGTTTGCTCTCAGAGCAATGTGTCGTAGTCGATAAGAGACAAACCCGCCAGCAAGAAGTCAATGGGGACCTTCTCAGACCAGCCTGACGAAGAGAGGAACCAAACATACGTCATGATAAGAACAAAGATGCGACAAGAACAGGAAGGCCGTGAATAACTCGGTCAAAGAACCATAAGTAGAATGGCCGACTCACAGTTAACTTCCCCCTTTGAACAAAAGCACGACTCGTGATGACCATGGTAGTAAAAAGTGACACTGTATAAGTCTGTTATGCAGGAGGCAAAAACAAACTCTCCATATGATTGGAAGAGAGAACCAACCGGGGGAGAACTAACCAGTGAAACAAGGCAAAGGCTAAACCTAGGTCAAAACTAAAACCATCCCAAATGAAGGAAATATATAAGTGTATGTGCTTTGTTCAAGGGAAACAAACTGACACTGTACTGCCATCAAATTATGAAGTTACATCTCGTTCCCGCTCTTTTTGTTATATTTAATTTTTTTGTCTTTTTCATATAATAAGCCTGAAAAGGAATAAAAGAATGCTATAGTACAATGGATAGAACGAGTATCAAGAAACATATGCACTAGTTCCTGGGATAGGAACAATCCTTTGCTTAATGAAAGGTGGCAAAAACTGGTAAGTGATACTCAGAGGAATGTTCCATCCATGGGTAAAAAGGGTGTCAAGTCCCGATAGCTAAGTGCATGCAATGGTTAACTTGTACAAACAGTCAAGGTCAAAAGTTGGCTTAAACATCGAGTCCAAAATGAAGCCGACTAAAGGCCAGGATAAACAAGTAGCCAATATGTAATGCAGTAGTACAACTCAACAACACTAGGGAGCCTCTAGGGTAATAGCCAGAAAAATGATAGTGAAGAAGAAGAAGAATGAAGCTTCAACACGTAAGTCATGGCGGGACTAAAGAGGACTCACGAGCCTACATAAAATGACTGTGGGAACAGTGATGCGAACGCTAGGAAGCCCATGTAAAGGAAGGCTCTGCAGGTCATGATTAAATGGCGGCGAGTGAAATGGGTGTAATACTCACTGACCTGATGGATCAAATATATGATGATGAGAATGAAGGCTAATGTCTGCGTGGCAGAAAGTGATTCCTATCTCATGTGATGAGATCATATACCTGCCATGACGGGTCAGCAGTCATGGATCAAAACCGGAAAAAATCTCGAGTTCGTCAAAATGTACCTGAAAATATACCAATTTAGGCACTTCCAAGCATCCAGGTTATGCAGCTTAAGATAGATTGAAAAAATAAGCATAACAAATTTTTGCAAAAAATTTTCAATTTTGGGCATAAATACACAAGTTACCTCATATTTGGTTCATTGTTACATTGCTGATTTGGGAAAAAGTGCTCTGGAGAAAAATCCTCTTTCATCAAAATAGGAGAAATCGACCGTCAAACTTCACCGAATTTGTTAGGTAAGCTCTTAATTCATCCTTGTTATTCATTTTGTCTGTTCATAAGTTAAAAATTAGGAATTTTCACCGTAGAATCATTTGCTAAAAATCACGGGTTTGCGCATACGCGGGTTTATAATGACCAAGTCGCGTATATACACGACTGTGCACAAAGAAAGTCGCGTATGCGCAACCCAAAATGAAAAAATGCGTAGTTAATGAATGAATTATTGAATTTTTGTAGGATGAATATATCTTGGAGAGAGCGTGAACACAGTGCCATTGACAATGAAGTCATGCGGGACCAAGCATCACTAAATATTCTCCGAAATTGTGGATTGCTCAAGTTTTTCAAAATGCCAAATATGAAGAGTAACGTCCGGTTGCTCGAAATTCTTGTGAACTATTGGGAACCGGAAGAAGACTGCTTCATAATAGATCATATGCCCATACGCATTGAGGTGGAAGATATCTATTTTATTACTGGACTCTCCCGAAGGGGGGAGCCAGTAGACTTGCATGGTAAGCCTTTGGGAGGGCTAACCGTGGAAGATTACGTCCACGTCTACTGCGTAGAGGGTTCCAAGAAAGTTGGAACTCAAATCGCTATCAAAGATTTAAGAGACTTGCACATGAAAATCCTCCTTTTTACCATTGGCAGGGTAGCGGGATCTGCTTCCCTACACCAGGCATCTAGGACTCAAATGAGTATAGCAGTGGAATGCTTAACTCATGTATATGATTGGTGCACAGCTCTATTGATGAACATGAAGCAACAATTGACTTCTATCTGAAAAGTAAAGACAAAACATTTTGGATATGGTACAATCTTGATGACATTCTTCTTTGAGAAGATTCCTGGGCTGAGACCCAAAGTGATCTCTTCTATCAGCAACCCGAGAGATCCAAGAATTGCCTGATGGGCTGACTTGATGAAGAGATTTGGGGGAAGTGAAGTTCCCCGAACCACCTGGGATGATGAGTTCTTCCTTTGGTGGGGAGAACAAATCATCGCTGTGGAAGACTATCCCTATGCCGAGATGGATTTCCGAGGCGATCTAGACCTTGTCCTTCCACCAGGCGCGACATGGGGCATAGTCGATAAGTTTGCAATTTTTTGACTTATATAATTTTTTTGAATTTTTTCAATATGTATGAAAAAATGGGAAAAAAACATGTTTTTGATTGGATTCAAAATGACTTACAATTTTATAATGATCATGAAACAGATATTGGACCAGTTCGACCTGAGGGTTACCCACGACATAAGCGTCGCAGAGGCGAGGCGGATACAGTAGATCCAGATCGAACCCTCCAAGCTGTATAGAGGAACTTGGAGGGGTTAACCCGCCAAGTACCTATGGCTGCAGTGGAAGATCTGCCTGAAGCCATCCAAAGAAGGGTGGTAGGAGTACCTCGTGACTGGGTACGGTTATTCCGCCGAGTTGCCACCGCGATCGTGTTCTATAGGAGCACAACTTCTGGGCAGGGACCTCAGGAGTAGATAGATATGATGTATCAAATGACTGTATATTTTTTGAGACTGAACATGATTGGGCATAAGCCCAAATTTTTTGTATGACTTATGGATCCAAATTTTGTATAGTTTTGAACACTTTGATGATATATATACAATGATGTTTGATGTGATGTGAAAAATGTATAAAAATGTATGATGCTTTTGATGATTAAATTTTATTGTATGGAATGATTAATATCCCAATCAATTGCTTGATTAGCTAATGAGTCTGCCATCCAATTGTCAGCTCGAGGAATATGAATGAAAGTTAAAAATTGAAATGATCTTTGTAACAAACGTACCCTCAAGAAAAACCAGAGTAAAAATGGATCTCGAACCCGATAAGTATTGTTCAACTGCGACACCACCAGCTGAGAGTCCAAGAAAACTACCAACGAATCAACACCCAAAGATACTACGTCCGAGAGTAGATAAATAACTACAGTGTACTCTGCTATATTATTTGAAGTAGGACCAATGCAGATTCCTCTTGATACTAACAGCTGACCGGATGGATAATGAAGCACCCAAGCCACGGAAGCTAAGTTCCGGGTGTGTCTACTAGCACCATCGGTGAAACCAAAATGACTCATGACATCCGACACAACCTGCCAAAGCAGATCAAAAACATCACCATCCCATCAAAGATCGAAAAACAACCAGATATGTACAAAGTAAAACTACTATATACAAAAGCAAAATGTCAGGCCGAAGCCTAGGCATAATACTTTTTCAAATAGAGCCCATTTCTGGGCTCTGACAACTCGTTTCCTTCAAAATAAACCAAGGTATATGCTCCTTTTTAAAGGAATTTTTTAATGATAAAGGGGCCATACCACATAGACTTAAACTTTCCTGCCCCCAGGGCATCTTTTTCTTGGGCATAGACCAAAACAAGGTCACCCTCCGAAAAAACCCTAGGCTTGACCGCTTTATCGTATTGAATTTTGACTCGGTTTTTATGTGCTTCATTCATCGTGGCGGCATCCCGATGCTGCTCATTGAGATGTTCTAGATGAAGGAGACGTTCTTCAAGACTAGGAGTGTCAGGAATAAGTTCAACAGCTAACTTAAGAGAAGGAATCTCACATTCAATGCGAAATACGGATTCCAACCCGTAAACTAGCTAAAACTGAGTAAAGCCAATTGCAGTTTTCACTGACGTCCTGTATGCCCAAAGTGCAAGATATAGCATGATATGCCAGTTGGATCGAGCTTTATTAATTGTCCTTTGAATAATTTTCTTCAAGGATTTATTCACGGCTTCCACTTGCCCATTGGACTGCAGATAATACGGAGATGAATTCTCCTGCCGGAAACCTAATTTTAGAGCCAACTCAGCCATCATGCTATTCTAAAAATGACTGCCATGATCAGTGAAAATCTCTCTAGGAATACCAAAACTAGCGATAACTTGGTTGAAAAGGAAAAGAGCTGCAGTCTCACCATCATTCCCAAAAGTAGGCATAGCCTTGACCCACTTCGTAAAGTAGTCTACTGCTACAATAATGTACTTGTGACCTTTAGCCGAAGGCGGGTTATAAGTAGTATAATCAATACCCCACTTTTTAAAGGGACTGATAGTAATGACTGGAAAAAGCAGAGCTGGATGAGTGCGCATTTTTCGATTATAAACTTGACACGGATGACACTTTTTGACCAACTCCACACAATCTTTGAAAATCGAAGGCCAAAATTACCCAGCACGCAAGATTTTTTGGGCTGTAGCAAGCCCAAATAAATGACCACCACAAGCTCCACTGTGGCAATCATTCAACACAGCCTCAGCTTCTTCGAGAGTTAAGCAACGTCTCAGGATTGAATCAAACCCTCGACGATATAAAGCATCACCAATGATCAAGTAATTTTTAGCCAAGTGACGCAACTTACGGCGCTCATCTTTCGAAAAAGTAGAGGGAAAATTCGCAGTCTAAAGATACACAATGATATCTCCATACCAAGGATCCTGTGGAGAGATAAGAAACAAATGTTCATCCGGGAAGGATTCATCATAGAATATCTCTTCCCCATAGGGCAACTCGGAGATCAATTCCGCGAAAACCAATGATTTCTTGGACTTGGTAGACATAAACTCAAGATCAAATTCCTGCAAAATCACAATCCATCTATTTTATTTGCCCCCAATCACTCGCCTACTGAGGACAAACTGAAATGGATTGGCTGCTACCAAAACATAAGTTTTTCGTAGAAGAATGTAATGCCGAAGTCGTTCCACAACATGAACAGCTGCCAAAGCTAACTTTTCTATCGGAGTATACCGGAGCTCAGGACCTATGAATCGTTGACTAAGATAGTAAATAACATGCTCTGCAAAAGCATCATCTTCCTGAACCAGAACCATACCAATGGTAGATTCTGCTGCTGCAAGATACAAAAAGAAATCCCTACTTTGATCAGGTGGAATCAATAAAGGAGCAGAGGTCAATGCTTTTTCCAAAGCATCGAATGAGCACTGAGCGAAGTCATCCCAAAAAAATGGAATTCCCTTCTTCAATAATCTCATAAATCCCTTAGTAACTTCAGCATAATTTACGATAAATCTCCGAAGAAAATTATCCTTTCCTTGTAGACTTTGAAGTTGACGAATAGAGGACGGGGGAGGGAATAGAAGTATTGCCTCAACCTTGAAGGGATCTACCCTAATCCCTTCCCTAAACACAATGAATCCCAATAACCGACTGGATGTAACTGCGAAAACGCACTTGTTCGGATTCAACCTAATCTTGTAGAAACGACATCGTTCAAATATTTTCTGGAGGTGAGCAGGATGATCCATTCTCTTTCGAGAATGAGTAGCTAAATCATCCAAATATGCCTCGATAATCTGTTTGATGTCATGGAAGGCGTATGAAATGGCCCGCTGAAATGTAGCCCCAACATTTTTAAGATCAAAAGGCATTTTCTTGTAAGAAAAAGTACCCCAGGGACAAATAAAGGTAGTCTTATGCTGATCTTCAGGACGGATAGTAATCTGATTATATCCGGAGAAACCGTCAATGAAGGAGAAAATCTCATTACCGGCACACTCATCAATGATCTGATCTATAAATGGTGTGGGGTAGTTATCTTTCGGACATGATTTATTGAGGTCTCTGAAATCAATGCAAACTAGAATTGTTCCTTGTTTCTTATCTACGGGAACAGGGTTTGAAACCCATTCACTCAAAGGAACAGAGAAAATGAATCCCGCCTTGAGCAGCTTCTCCACCTCAGCTTTGATAGCTGCTGCCTTCCTAGGATTGACCGGACGAAGTTTTTGCCTCACAGGCTTAGCGTTTTTGTAAGTCTTGATCTCATGCTGGACAATAGATGGATCAATACCAGGCATTTCCTCATAACACCAAGTGAATACATCCCTATACTCCTTAAAGAGATCGGTATAAATCTGAATTTCTTAAGGGGAGCATTCAGCTTCAATGAAGACATTCTCAATAACATTGGGATCCCTGGAGATGTTCACCGGGATAGTTGGAGAAATCAAAGCCATGTTCCCTTCAGCATATACATGTGTTAGTGCTAAAGGGTTTAGGACTGGGCGAACAGGACCAGGAGATGGAGGACTTGGAAAACTCGTCTCAACTTCGCTCAAATCAGGTAAAAATTAAGACCGATGATGCAAATCATCCCACGGCCTATCTATACCAGTCATAGCTTCCAGGATGGACTATTCAGATGGAAGAGTGGTATCAAGGAAATCCTGGGCAGAAGAAGAACTAAGTGTCCAAGCCGGAGCCACATATCCATCCAACTATTCTGGTGAAAGAGGAGTTGGGATGGATTCTGCAAAGTCAACAATAGACTGATAAGCAATCTCAGCTGGAGACATTGGAAATTCCATTCCACCCACTTTACCTTCTGCTAATGTGGCAAAGCATGGAAGGCAATGTCCGAAGGTCCGGGTGCCACTGAGTTCAAAACCCTTCGAAGAGGAGCCCTGGAGGATGAAATTGCATTTATATGAACCATAGGAGGTGGAATATCAAAAGTACCCATCAAGGAAGAATACATTCCAACCCCTAAATTCTCAACAGGCGCCTTAGTATTATCCAATTTTGGAATAGTTGAGTCAGTAGATGCATTCGGATCTATAGGAGGACAGTCCAGTTGGTCCACTGTAACAATCCTCCCTTCATGAGGGAAACAAATAATCTGAAAAAATGAAGATGTGATAGCATCCATCTCATAAATCCAGTTTCTCCCCAACAGAAGGTTGTAGTCCAAGCTTGCATCAAATATCTCAACCTCTATATTTATAGTTTTTCCCCCAACACAAATAGGCAAAGCTGGGACAATACCTTGCGGTCTGTGAGAATGACCATCAAACGCAGTCAGAAGAGTAGCAGATGGAACAGCTGCGGGAGATCCAATTCCCTTCCAGCATGTGAGAGACATCACACATGTGGAAGCACCCTCATCAACGACCGTCCGAAAAATATTGCATTTCCGGTACGATGATTTAATATGAAAATCCATATGATGAGGAAGTCTCTTTATAAAATTAGTCATATCGAACGTAATCATAAGAGAGTTCTTTGGATCGACAGCCCCAAGAGCAGTGAGCAGAGCACTGCGCTAAGCCGGAAAAGACTGGAGCACCTCTAAAGCCGACATGGCACAAGGACTCTATGCCAGATCTTCCACAATAGAGTAGTTCTGGGCAGCCCTAGCATTTGGATTAATCGTCGTACGCTTGGTAGATGCTCTGGGCATCAGAGGTATAGGCTCAACAATAGGCCTCGTAATATGAAGTGGCTCAGTAGCATTAGGAGCACCCTTAGCTTTCGAAGAATCTTCTTCGCCATAATCACGGGATCTCGTAGGGACATCCACGTGAGCACTCATCATGTATATGTTTGATGGAATTTCTCTTCTCGGTGCCTGAGGGTTCCCGCATTTTGATTTTGCGTCAAAACTAGCCGTTGCCCTTTTTAAAAGGGTTTGTCATCACGTACCGGGAACCGGAAGAACCCTATAATAAGCGCCGTACATCCTAAATTTTAGGCAGAGGTCTCCCGCACACAACTTGCATGGAAACTTCACTTTCTTTTATCCTTTTGGACCTCACCAACACGCTCGTTGGTTTTATTCGCATTACCCTTCCCCATTCTTTCCCTTTTTCTTATTATTCCGTCCCTTCTTCTTCCCTTCGGATTTTTGATTTCCTTTGGGATCGGAAGTTTGGATGGCATTTACCGACAAATATTGGGAAGGTGATGACTCAGCAAGCACAGCTTGACCAGAAGGAGCAGATTGCAAAGACAATTGTTATAATTGAGTAAGCAGGCTAGCTGCACCACTATTGATTGACCCAATAATTCCATCACCATGAGGACCAGGCTTATTTTTGGATAAATCTAATTTGGAGCGAGGAGCATTGGGCAAATATTTATGAAGGACCCCAAACTGAGAATATATCAATTCAAGCTATTGGGCCCTAAAAATGGCATGTTCCTCAGAAAATACCCCAGACAGGGATACATCCTTAGAAATGTGTGACTGCAGATATTTCAGAAACCATTCCAAAAGGAATTCTCTTGGAATATGAGCTTTAATAAGCCTCTTCCTTCTCCGCCATTCCTGAATATGGTCAAAAATGTGGGTTGCGTCGTCCTATTTAAAATTAGCTAGGAGTTCATTCCCGGCGTCATAATGGACGAGAAACTGGAAATGATTTAGAAATGTAACAGCCAGCTCTCCAAATGTAGCAAAACTGCCCCCAGTTAACTCAATATACCACTTGGTAGCGTTTCCAGTTAAGGTGCGTTGAAACAATCTCAACCTAATCGAATCATCGATCAGGGAGTTAGACGAACACCATAAATGGAAGGTGGTGATGTGGTCAGCCGGATCCTCTCCATTCTTGCCTTCAAACTTTGGAATGTCTGAAGGAAGTTTGGTGGGAACCGGAGGCCACCCCGGACTGTACCGGATCGGATCATTCGTCAATTTCGACAGATCTGGCAAGTTTAACGTTGCCAGAAAAGGTAAATGAGGCGGAGCCTGAGGATTCCATCCTTGATAGGATGAATTCCCAACTTTCTGAAAAGAATACCCTGGATTTGATGAGGCACCAGGTTGCCAAAAAGAACTCATAGAAAAAGGAGAAGAACCTCCTCCCAACGCAGAGTTACCAAAGACTGGACCAGTTCCCCCCACTGAAGTATGAAATGAAGAGGAAAGCCCCTGATAGGGGTTCCAGGCATTAGAAAGAGGGGAAAAGGTCTGATAAGCACTCGACGAAGGGAAAGAAGCATTCCCTTGGTGACCAGCGTAAAACTGATTCCCTGCCCCCGCTGTAGTGAATACAGGGTTCCAACCTGTAAAAGTAGTCGAATTCTGACCTCCAAACCAAGGGTTGAAACTCTGAGTCTGAGAAGTAAACGGAAAGGACCCTAAAGAAGGATTCGAACTAGGAATATGCCCAGTTCCGAAGGGGAACCCTTGAAAAGAAGCTGATCCACTAGCCATGGAAGACATGGGTGTAGATGCAGTTACAGCAGCGGAAAAGGAAAAAGAAGGAATCCCACTAGTGGGCATTCCAAAACAAAAGGGACCAGTTTGAGAAGCATGTGCTTGGGTGAAACCAGAGCCAAACACAACAGTACTAGAAGCAATCGAAGATATAGCAATAGTGCCTCCTCCTTCAACAGAAGCAGGAGTCTGAATGCCTACAACACTCACAACAGAAGCTGCGTTCCCTGTCGTGGCCATCGAAAGGTATGAATAATACAGAGGATCTTCCGGTCTCTCTGACTCAGGTCCGATGTATTCAACAACGAACGGATAATCAGGAGGAAGAGGAGATGGAAGTGACTCAGAGGGTTGAGACACTTCCTTTACTTGTACTTCTTCTTCCTGTGGAAATAAGACTCTCGAGGTGAGCGGAACGCTCCTCTCGGAACCAACACCAGAACCAGCTACGAAACCTTCAATCCCTTGTGGAGGATCTCTCTCCACTACGTCAGACACCACAGGGTGATACTCACCTGCTAAATTACTCCTACGCCTTCTTGAAGAAGGCTCTGGACTCTCGGGAGATAACCCCCGGATTCTCCTCGATCAACAAGGCGCTTGATCAGCCACTTTAACAAATTTTAATTAGACTCAAAAAAGTATAAAGCTAGGCAAGCTAGGATCAAAGAGCACTCACTACAAAAAATCCCTAAGATACAATCAAGCAAACAACCTTCAGGTATTTCCGCTCCGGGTGATTAGGACCGGACACCAAAATACAAGAAAGCAAAAAATAGGACCTCCCGAAAGTAGTCTGGGATAATTACGGCCCAGGCCTACTAGCGAAGGTAACAGAAACAATTACGCCGACCTCCTAACAACAGCCTTTGCTAGCACAAGTACCCAAGCTTCGCAAGGGCACCCCCCAGAAGTACTGCTAGAAGTGATACGACGTCTGCCTTAGGTACCATGGGTATTCCCCCCCGTAGTCACCTATGTGGAACCTAGGAATGGAAACTATGGGCACCAATCTGTGTCAGAAGTCGGGCGGAACGGTCTTGAGGTCAGATTCAGCAAATCAGAGAGGGGGTATATCTCTTCTCGGCCTTCACTTCCCCTCGCGCTTGACTCTCTGGAGGAGAGCTTTCCCGGTCCACCTAACGGAGTTGGATTCCGCTCAATTAATCAACTTCTATGTTTTTGTTTGAGTGGCCTTGGAGATTTAACTCTCCACTCACCTAATCCAAGGCCCTACAAACTAGCTAGTTGGTGTATGACACTTAATAAAAACTTGCTAGTTGTTTTTAAATTATAGCGCTTATTTTAATCGACTGTTATATTAAGTCAAAGGGATACAGAAATGAAACTCGTGGTGTTTAGTGACGCAGAAAATAAATTAATAAAAACCAAACTACATGCAAATTCAGTAATTGCCTTTCGATGAAAAGAAATTTCCACAAAGGTTCTACGAGACTAAATTTTTTTTTTCCTTTTCAGATAACAAACTTCACACTCACAAAAACTATGAAAAAGACTAAATGCTTAAGTGCACCTAATGCAAATAACTAAGAGCATGCAAATTCTAAGATGAAAAATCTACTAAAGCAGAGATAAATTTCCCAGAGATCCTTCAGTTTTATCACTTTTTGATTGTCCACAAAGCTAGTTCCCAAAATCAGAAACTCTTAGTATAAAGACACCAAAATCGCTTGAAACAAGAGGAAGAAACCAATGACAATTCCTTTCCAAAATCAAGTCAAAAACCAAAGGCAAGAAATCTCAACAAAGCTTCAAAAGATGTAACAAAACGAAAACAAAAATGCAAAACAAAAGCAAATGACAAAACAAAATGTTTTTTGAGCTTTTGAATTTTATAAAAAGGAAGAGCTCTAAGAGACCAAGAAAACTATCAAATTCCAAGCCAAACAACTCTGAATTTCAAGCAAAACTTCAAAAACGCTCCAAATATTATAAGGCTACTTTAGTAGCAAGATTTATATGAGCAAAAGAAGACAAGAAATTTAGTAACTCAGCCTAGAAGAATAGTACAACCTTGCAGCAAACAAAAACTTCAAAGAACCAAGAAAGACTCTTCAAAAATTGCGACAAGACCTAGTCAACTGAACTCAAGAAAACTAACCAAAAGCAGGCAAAAATCGAAGTGCAAAGCAAGACACAAAGGTAGGAAAGAGTAAATGAGCAGAAGCCCTCTGTCCTGATGAAGCAGAACAGCCAAGAATCTCCAAGAAGAGATCTTGGTACTCAAACCAGAAATGCAAGCACTAAAAACAAGATTTTCCTAATAAGCCAGTTTTCAACCAAGAGAGAAAAAAGACCAATAACCACTACCAACCCAATCCAAAGACTCTAAAGACACTGCAGGAACAGGTCTCCACAGGCAGACGAGACTAAAAAGCCAAGAAATTAAAAATTTCAAAATTTACCCAGGCATACGCTACTTGACAGTTTTGAAATAAGCGTGCATATGCGACTGTGTCAAAGGAAACCCACGTATACGCGACTTCCTGTGAAGCAAACTGCATGTATACGCGTCTGTGAATAGACAAACTCGCGTATGAAAAGGTAAATAATGAAAAATAAAAAAGATCAAGCCTGGATAAAGAACCAGGTCTTCAGTCTGACTGAGAAAAAGTTAAATGGACTGGAAATAATAGTTAAAACTGTTGGAAACCTTTCAAACAGCTGAAACCACCCAACAGGGGAATCACAAGAATGTGATCCCTAGCGGAGTTGCTAGTTCTATTTCAAGGAAAAACACCCTAGAGATTTGTTGGGTCAAAACCTCCACAGATCAGGGCATGCTATTCAGAAGGACTCACACACAACCACACTTAAATGCTAAAAACTAGATAACAACGATAGTAGAACTCACCCGTAGTCCTACGTTCGATGTAGATCCTGCGGGGTCCAAACCCCCAGCAACCCTTCTTCCTCCTTAACCTGGAAAACAAGAAAGAACATGCACGGAAACCTAGTTGTACAACATATATTTCTCCTAAACGTTAGTGTAATCCATGTGAAACATTATATAAACCATAATAAATGCTTAATAATCAATCTTTTCACATATGCAAATAGATATTAACACATAAGTTCAGGAACAAGATGGTTCTTCATTATTATGAACATCATGTACAGAAATACAAAGTGGAGAGATCACCTGAATCCTTCCACGATATTCAAATAGACCGTCGTCCGGATCCGTCCCGCCCTTGCCTCGCTAAGATACTTTCAAGACTTGTGCACTCGAGATGGCATATAAATGGATGAACATCTCCAGGAAACAAGGGTTTCCTGTAAAAATATGGGAAAGTGCAGGAGGCACGGGAATTCAGACTTGAATTGGGATTCCAACATAGTATAATATCAATAAAATTTCTCTCTCCCTTAGGCCATACATATGAGGGGATTTTATACTCCCTCAAAGTAGTTTCAATCAGTTGGAAATAGTTGGCCACGTACTGGGGTGGTTGAACTACTGGAGTAACCATCAACCCAGCCCGAAAATAGGGAATTTTTATATATATTTTTAATGATTTTAATGGCATATGCAGAAAAGTACATGTGGACTCGCGTATACACGCGGAAAATTCTGGGCATACCCGCGTATGGGATTTTTAACACTGTTTTTTATGAATTTTGTTCAAGTCTGTGGGAATGGGTGCCCAAGGCCATAGAGACAATCATGAATCACATGAGGGTGAAAAATGATGCTATAACAGATGTGGATGGGCAAGAGATTTGGATGTCATCGGCCTACATGAGATTACTGCTTCAAATAGGAGGGTGGAATCGTCTCATAGGCTAGTAGGAAGCAGTCCAATATTTCTCTTTTGAGTGCGGAAGTAGAGTACCTAGCAGCTTTTTATGAAATCAAGCAGCTAGTCTGATCAAGAAAGTTGATCTGCAGATTTTGAAACGGGACAGTTGAGTCCCACAATTTTTAGATGTGGTAGCCAGAGCTGCATTGCCATGACAATCCACTTAGTTCACCAACAAGTGGAGAAGCAAAATGCACAGATAGAATTTTGTGAGATTGGGTCAATTTTAGACAATGCATGAGTGAAAGCTTTTCAGATGGACAAATTGCAATATTGCAAAGGTCGCTTCGGATTGAACTACAATATTGCCTGAGTTCACATAAATGTTTGATTGAGTGGGAGTCTTAAGTAATTCAAACTAAAACATTTACTTTTCAACGGTGCCTTCATTTGTTTTCTTGGCCATGTTTTTGTCCATGTTAAGAACCCACATAGATGATTGGATCCGCATGACCATAGATAGGCAAGGCATGCGCAATGTTTGATTGTGGATGCGGGATAATAATATATGCAAAATAAAGTGATGCAGGCCAATATCTTCGCTGCATATAATCTGTGAGTCTTGTGAATTTTAACACCACACACACAAAATACAAACTGCTGAAACTTAGACAATATACATAACATGTAACAAACTTTAATCAAGTAACAGCAACACAAAAAGTGAAACCAAACAATTGACAAATCAAAAAGGATAGAAATAAGGAACAAAATTATGTTTCTCTGGTCCGTCGCTCTGTGGTAGCTATCGAGACAGAGGACCATCACCTTAACGGCCCTGGTTCAAACCCTGGACAGTATAAAGCCCTTGATTATAAGTTAACCAAGTTCGAGAGGTTAGATGCAGCATTGATTCAAATTAAATAGAAAAATAAAAAATAGTTTACATTTTTGCTTGCTTCTCAACCCTGCAAATGAACTATGAAAGACATGAAAGCAAACAAAGTTTCATTCAAAAATATGGGTATTTAAAATTAATATTCTTACCTCTCGAGCAGAGCACCAAGCACTTAAAAATTGTTTTACAGGCAATAAAGATCGATTTCAATCTAGCTAACAAAGGACATTATAATTTCTCTAGTGAGTCGAATGTCAAATTGGCATGCCATATGCACCAAATCCCAATATGGATCTAACAGAAACAAGCATGAAGCATATCAGAATCACTGACTTGGTTAAAACATAAAATTCCCTTTCATCAACAACTATTACTACTAGAATCATTGGTTTCCATTTTCTTCCTTGACGCAATTAGATGTAATTCAAAAGCATTTTAAAGTTTTTGAGCCCCATTTCAGAATTAAAATATTACATCAGAGGTTTGTACAATGTTCAGATGCTCAATGACATCTGAACAGCTAGTGACTGTGAAAAGTAGAACAATAAAGAGAAAAACCACAAATTACAGATGGAGCTGCATGCACAACTTATACATGAGGGCCATCCTCGACACCCCCAATACCAACAGGGGTATCCTCTGTTTCTAATCTCAATGGAGTTCCTTCTATTTCTCCCCATGTGATGAATGAAGACTCGTCCACTCCAGGAGCCGGCGATGGACTCCGCACATAGCTATAGCCTGCTTTGCCCTTATTTGAATCATCTTTAGTCGAATCCCCTAGTACTGATTGTGGGGTTTTACGGAGATCCTCCAAATAATACATTTTTTACGCCCTCTCTGCATCACGCTCTGCAAAAGGCCAAGATGCAGGTGTTCCACCTGCAACAGGCGTATAGAGTATGGCCACAGTGTCTTAAACTTTATAATATGGGCAACCGTCAATGCATTGGCAAAAATTATGGAATGAGGACCTGAATTTTTATATATCGCGAGAAACGACCTACAAATTTCAAACGATCCAGAAATAGAATTAAGAAAGAAATTTACAGTTGGTCGTTACAAGCAAACGAGTTCCTTCCTGAACATTTTGCTTACAACAGCTCAGAGTAGATTTCAGTGCCATAGAATATCTGAATACTGGAGAAGGGCTTAACACCAAAAAAACCCCATAGGCTATGACAAAACCAGGCATTTCGATCTGCAAATTCACGTAATGACAATAAATAGAGTACAACGCCTAGATTCAAAAGAAAAAAATGCTCACTTCTTCGCTTTCTTTGCAGCCCTGCCAGCTTTCTTGGGCGTAGGCTTCTTCGTGGCCTTGGGAGTTGCAGGCTTGGCAGCCATTCTTGTAGAAGACCTTTTCGGAGTAGCAGGCTTAGCGGCGGCGGCTGGTTTCTTGGCTTTGGGAGCCGTCACCTTTGGAGCCGCAGGTTTAGCAGCTTTCTCTGGAGCCGCTGGCTTTTCGGCCTTCTTGGTGCTGCGGGCTTAGGACCCTTTGCGGGAGTCTTGGAGTATGAGAAAAAAAACAAACTCTGTGTTTACAGGTCCGCCCATCTTGCTATGACAAAACCAGACATTTCAATCTACAAATTCACATAATCACAATAAATACACGTATTCTTTGTATTGACCATGCCGGAGAAGGGGCAACAAGACATGTAGGAGTTCCAAAGGGATCCACAACCGACGATGTTGGCATGACAAGGGCTCGATCCTGGCCGAGGGCAATATGTGTCGAGGCGAAATTCCTAGAGATGATAACATTTTGCAGTCGCAGAGATTCGAAACAGTGCCGAATTGTGACTCACAATTGCGTAGGGAAGCAAACGCATATTATATTGAAGTTGAATCAACGACTTGGATCATCCGGCTCAGATCCAATGGTCTTGCGGCATCACAAACTAAACGAAACTTATGACAGATAGTGCCCCCGCAAATTTTTTTGGTTTAAACCATTATTTACAAAATCTACGATTATGATGCATTGCGGCATCATTGAAGCTTCTCTCAAGAAACTGCTATAAGTGCTTCCGTAAGCAGTTTTCGGTTTTCAAAACCATGGGTGATTTTGTCAAAAGGGTGTAACGGTGGGACCCAAAATACACCATTCGTCTTCTTTTGGCGTTCCCTTGCACCACAGGTGCAATTGCTAGTTTATAACATTATTGTATTTATAATTTATAATATTATTGTCTTTTCTTATTAGTAATAAAGAAGTGAGATGCTTTTTAATTTAAATAATTTAAGTAGAAAGATATTTTCTAAGATAAAAGTAAAATTCTTGTCATATTATTTGGGTTTGTTTGTAGTAAATATTTTATTATTAATGAAAAAATAAGTATTATAATAAAATATTTGAAATAAAATAAATAAAAAATTTGATAAAAATTTAAAAATATATAAAAGATTAATAATAATTTTTCTTAACTATTCAAAATAAATTTAATTATTTCTTATTGTTACAAGTAAATTAAATTAACATGTAATAAAATAATATAAAGTATTATATAAATAATGACTATATTTCCAATCATATTTAAAAGAATGAGTGTTATTATATTAATATTAATGTAATTTAATTTACAAATTAAATACTTTTAGGTTAATATAATTTTTTTTTAAGTATGAGGGGTTTTTTTAGTGCATTATATTAGAAGTCCTGGTTATCAGGTGAAAGCCTCAGAAGTGATGATTGATGCTATGTGATTCATTTCACTAGTTTCAATCCCACTTCTTCACCTTTCTGAGCATCACGCGATGCAATGAGTGCTAAGTAAACTATTCAAAAATCATGAGAAATTAATCAGTTATGACTACTGATCATGAAAATGGTCATAGATGAATGACTTACTTAACTCAGTTAAAATCCCAAAAATAATATCTAACACAATTTTCTATTAAAACTAGTTTTTAAATTAAAAAAACAAAAACTATGGAGTGCAACAACCATAAGCATTTGCAACTATGATAATGACATTCGAATGTTCATCTCAAGAATGTGTATCATTTGATCTGTTCTGCCTTAGTGGTAAGGATATCAAATCATATTTAAAAGAATAAGATGTTATTATATTAATACTAAATTAATTTAATTTATAAATTAAATATTTGTATATTAATACAAAAATATCTATTAAAATTTGTATTTGAATTAAAAAATTTGATTTAATTTGATTGTTTTACTTTTTGGCCACAAAACCTAACATTTGGTGTGCAACAATGCTAAGCATTTACAACTAGGAGGGGGACATTCAAATTTCCACCTCAATAATGTGTATCATTTTGATTTTTTATGAAGTTTCATGTTATGGATCAATTTCTACTTAAATTTCCTAAAAATTCATTCCTTGACAATTTTATTTAAATATTTTGAAATTTATGAAAGTTTTATTAATTAACTTCCATATTGATTGACATTGTTGTAATTAAATCACTATAATTTTTGGTTTATATATATATATTAAAAACCATTAACATATTTATCATGGAAATAAATTTATAATACTATATTTTAATAATTATCATCATGATATAATGAATAATTGATCATATTTTTAATTAAATATAATTTTATAATATATAATAAATATATATATTTTTTATTATTAAAAATATAATTGTTAATAATATATTTATTTTAAAATCATGTATAATATATTATTATTTAAATTTCATATTTGTTAAGTAAATATGTTAAAAAAAACAAAAAAAACAAATATAGATATGACTAATGAAAAATCAAAATAAATTATATTAAATTTTTAATAAAATATAATTGTTGGTGGTTATTATTATTAATAATAATGACATAGAAAAAAATTATATGTTGTTTTTTTTTGTAACTAGTGGAATGAGTAACGTGTTGGCTCTCGTACTTGCGTGACACGAGGTCGATCTCTGATGGCTGCCACTATAACCTCTAGGTGCAACTACACCACCCCCAAGGAACAACACACGAGTAAGTCAAGGTTTGAACCTGTGACCTGCATAATGACATGAACGCTTTAGCAATGCGTTTGCTAGCTAACAAATCCCACAGTCCAAGTAGCACAACTAGTTGAGAAGGGTCTCGTTAATAAGATGACTTGTGTACTAGGAGGAAACATATGACTTTAAAAAAAAGTACAAGTTCAAATTCAAAAAAAGAAAAAGAAAAAGAATATATACACTTCAAATTTAGTATCATTATAAATTTATTCTATCAAATAAATTACAATTATCTATAATATTATAATAAAAAAAAATTGCAATTATCTATAATATATCAAAATTTTTCTTTTGACCCTTTTCTCTTTCCCTAATCTCATTCCGCATTTCATCCCTTCTTCATTTATCATGCCCTCGAAAATTTTCATATCAGGTTGACAAAGATATTTTATTATGTCACTGCAAGTGACATTTAGGAACAATTTTAAGCTATTATTTTTTACCATACACAGAAATTTTTTCATATTTATAAAGTAAAACTTTAAGTTTTGAACTTCAATAACCTGTGACGTCGGCTCGTTGCCGCATTCTTATTCAAAATTTCAAGGCTAGCGTTAGTGGGTTCCAATTTAAGAGTATTGTGGCAGACCATAGTCAACGAGTTGTCTTTAGTGTGATTTTTTGGAAGTTTTTTGGTGGATTTTTTTGTCTAATTTTTCTAAAATCCGACAGGGATTTATTAAAATCACAAGTTTGATGGATAACCTTTGCACAATCGAAGTGCCCTAGTGTTTTTGAGGGTGCTAAATCCATATATACAGACAAAAAACCAGTTTAAATAACACAAATCAAGATTTCACCTCAATTTTTTTCCGCCATACAGAAACTCCAAAAAGTCACGCTAAAGACAACTCCCATAGTCAAAAGCATGTGAGTTGTTCACAACAAATTTTTTAAGATATGTTTTACTTTACAAATTCAATGAATGGATCTCAATTTGGTTGATTTTTGTCTATCCGCATGTAGCACACAATTCAAGGCTTACTTTCACCGAGACATGCACAAGTATACAAAGTGTAATATATATATATATATATATATATATATATATATATATATATATATATATATATATATATATATATATATATAGGTTGATTTTTGTCTATCTGCATGTAGCACACAATTCAAGGCTTACTTTCACCGGGACATGCACAAGTGTACGAAGTGTAATATATATATATATATATATATATATATATATATATATATATAGAGTTACCACATGCAACAAAATAGCTTGGACAATAGTTTTTTGTCGCAATCCGATAAAAACAAATTAAAAAAACCAGATAGTAAGAGTGTTCAAATAAATTTTTTTATGATGAAATTAGATTCAACACCATCAAAAACCCCTGAACACCCAAAATCCTAATTACACCGAAGGTGTATTCTTTTGAAACACTTCACCAGGGACCATCGTCAACCCTTTTGTTTTCCTCCATTCATTCAAGCAAAAAATTGTCATTACACCAGAGGCTACCGTCTACTTTTTCTTTTTTCACCATAGTTACTAGGTTCGGCTGTATCAAATCAACTTGGAAATTTTCCAATATAATTCGGTTCGCTGATTTATTCGTCAATTCTAATACGGTACAAAGCTTTTGATTACTCAAAAAAATTATGTTTGGTAGATTCGAGCTTCGTTCCTCCACTAATATATGCAATATTGGGGAGCTCAAAGGATCTTGCAGTAGGCACGATCGCTTCTTTGTCGATTCTTCTTGGTTCAATGCTTAGCCATGAGGTCTCGCCCATTCATAACCCCAAGTTCTATGTACATTTGGCTATGACTGCCACCTTCTTTGCTGGTGTTTTCCAAGCATCCTTGGGCATTTTCAGGTATAAGCTAATACAATTATACTCTTATTTCAAAACTAATTGCTAAGCCTTTATCATTGCAGATTTCCTGAATATTTTAAAATTTGAGATTTAGAAGATATTATCATATTCCATAATATTTTCAAAAACTGTCATTGACATAAAAAAGAAAAGCCCATTATTCAATAAAACTATGCTTCTAAATTTTTTCAATTGCTATTTTTTGATTTGATATTCTATGGAACAGGTTAGGGTTCATCATAAACCTACTTTCTCACGCAACTATAGTGGGATTCATGGCGGGTGTGGCCACCGTTGTGTCCCTTCAACAACTCAAAGGTATCTTTGGACTTAAGCATTTTACTGCTAAGACAAACATAGTTTCTATCATTAGCTCGGTTTCAAAACAAGTTGACAAGTTTTCCCTAGATCAATAAATTTATTTGCTTCAATTTATTTCTCATAAAGTTGCCACTGATCAGGCTTGCTAATGTTGGAAAACTGTCTATGTGCAGTGGAGATGGGAAACCATTGTGCTTGGAGTATTCTTTTTTATTTTACTTCTGACTGCCCGTTATATCGTCAATCTGCTTTAAATCTCAAGAGTACCATTTATGATGAAAAATGAAAAGAGATATTTTATATTGATAAAAATTTGTGAAAAATACTATTTCATATGTATTCTTATTCAACTTTGATAGATTTATGCACTTTCTAAAACAAAAATGCTAATAAAGAGATTGTGTTGTGGTGACAGAGTAAGAAAATGCCATAGTTATTCTGGATCTCTGTTGCAACTCCGCTGATATTTGTCATTATAGGCAGTCTGTTGGTTTTTATCACTCATGTAGATAAGCATGGAGTGGAAATTGTCTGAAAATGATCTAATCCTTCAGTATAATTCTACTGTGTATTAATTTACCAAGATTTCTGCTCTAATTTTAATTCGGGCTCAGGACAGGTGGGCTCTAATTTTAAAAATCATTAATTTTTAAATAGAAAAAATTTATATTAAAAAAAATAATAATAAAAAACAAAAAAATTGCATTAAAACATTTTTGAAAAAAAAGAAAAAAACAGTAATATCTAAATTTATATTAAAAAACTTTCATATTAAAAAAAAATAGCTGTGGACATTTTTGAAAAAAGGAAAAAAACAATAATTTTTAAATTTACATTATAGAAATTTCATATTAAAAAACAACCGTGGACATTTTTGAAAAAAGGAAAAAAAAAACAATAATTTCTAAATTTACATTATAGAAATTTCATATTAAAAAACAACCGTGGTTGAAAACAATAAGTCTATAAAAAAAATAGCAGTTATAAGTCAGTTTTGTATTAAAATGAAATGTTTTTTCTGTTTCCACTTTTTTGGAAGAGCAAAAAATACATACTCTTTCCTCCCACAATTATTTTGGCATGGCTCTCCAACAATTATTGACCCCTATGTACCCTTTTTGTTAATGATTATGAGTAGGATTAAACTCTTCAATATAGTATTTTTTCTTTCTCCCTAACTCTTTATCCAAATACACTTGTGAAATTTATCCCTAAATTGTGATTTAATGACATTGTTTAAAATATATTTTTAATTATAAATAAATTTATTTTGAAAACAAATTTTATTATTTAGTCAAATTGTAATTTTATGTTTTTAAATTATTATTATTATTATTATTATTACCCTTTTTGTTAATGACTGTGAGTAGGATTAAACTTTTCGATATAGTTTTTTTTTTCTCCCTAACTTTTTATCCAAATATACTTGTGAAATTTATCCCTAAATTGTGATTTAATGTTGTTTAAAATATATTTTTAATTATAAATAAATTTATTTTGAAAACAAATTCTATTATTTAGTCAAATTGTAATTTAATGTTTTTAAATTATTATTATTATTATTATTATTTTATAAACAAATTCAACTCAATTATAACATTAAAATTATTTAAATTTAATAATAATAAAAATAAAAAATAAAAACTAAAAGGTAGAAGATTTAAAGAACAAATTTTTGGTTTAGATCCATTTTAACTATAGATTTACCAAGCTTATGATCTATTCTCTTGATATGTGAACCTCTTTTAGAGTGTAAAACTTGAAAAAAAATATGCAAGTGAAGGGATAGCTTGGATATAAATATTTATATAAGATTTAGACATAGTGGTATGATTGGAAAAAAATGATTTAGCCAGGCACTGTGGCTTTGAGAAAGACATAGACACAAGTGTGAGACTCTTGCAAGTATGAACACCTTTTCTCCCCTCCATCCTCCACCTTTTAAGTTGTTATATTTCCTTTGCTATAACATTTTTGCAGTAACATCATAGACATATTGTACTCCTTCGGTGTATCTTTGCACCTTTTGGGGAAACTTCTAATATTTAACACCCATAACCCATATTTTCAAAAATTTCTACCAAAATTTCTAAATTATTTTGTCAATTTTTTAAACTACACCACATATATACATATATTCACATATATACATATATTCACGTACGCACACAAAAGGAATAAAACAATAAGTACATAGAAGTACATAAATCTAGTCGACATTTTGTAAAAAAGAAAAGAAAAAAAAGAAAGAGCACCCTCCACGGGCAAAAGCTTTAAGATTTTATAACAACTTGAGCGGGGCCCACAACGATTATGTGTGATACTCTCTTGATAGTTGTAACTTTTGGATGCAATGACCACATTTCTTTACAAGATAACTTAGTATTCAATATTTATATACATTGTTGTATTTATGTTCGATCTAAGACTTTTGTGATCCATAATGTAGATAAAAATGTCTTTCAGATTAATCACATTATTAGGATTTGGTCGACATTTCAAACCAATTCCAAATCCTAATAATGTGATTAATCCGAAAAACATTTTTATCTATATTATATTTATGTTTAATAATTTAATAACAAGGTAAATAAAAACAACTAAACTCAAACATATTCAAATATACAACGCAATAAAAGTTAATTGTGTCAAGGCAATGGAGGCCTTCTAGTCTCCTTGTGTTTTTTTCTACATACATAAGTGAGGTGCCCAAAAGTTAATTTGAGGTTTTCATTTAACTAGTTTTTAAATGAAAATAAAAAATTAGAACTTTAAAAATTAAAATAATAAATAAATTTTTATTATTAATTTAAAATATAAAAAAAATATATATATTTTTTATATTAAATTATAATTTAAAAACAAATAATTAAAATTATATTATAAATAATAAAAATATATTATATTAATTATCTTCAACCTATCATTTTTCAGGGAAGAATAATAATAATAAAAACATTGTTACGAATGCAAGTTATGGAAGATTTGACTTGAGAAGATGCTAGTCTTTAGTAGTAAAACGGTAAACCAACATGCGAGTCTTTAGTAGTGAAACGGTAAACCAACAAGTATATACTTAATTTATAACGTTATTGCATTTATAATTTATAATATTATTGTATTTTCTTATTTGTAATAAAGAAGTGGGATGCTTTTAAGTAGAAAGATATTATTTAAGGTAAAAGTAAAATTCTTGTTATATTATTTGGGTGTGTGTAGTAAATATTTTATTATTAATGAAAAAATCATTCTTATAATAAAATATTTGAAATAAAATTAATAAAAATTTTGATAAAAAATTAAAAAATATATAAAATATTAATAATAATTTCTCTCAATTATTCAAAGTAAATTTAATTATTTCCTATTATTACATGTAAATCAAATTAATATATAATAAAATAATATAAAGCATTATTATCTCCAATCATATATAAAAGAATGAGATGTTATTATATTAATATTAACATAATTTAATTTACAAATTAAATACCCTTAGGTTATTACAAAATTTTCTATCAAAATTGGTTTTTAAATTTAAAAAACATTGATCCAATCTGATTGTTTTACTATTTTGGCCCTAAAAACTTAACATGTGGCGTGCAACAACAATAACCATTTGCAACTATGAGAATGACATTTCAAATGTTCATCTCAAGAATGTGTATCATTTGATTTGTTCGGCCTTGTTTAGGATATCAAATCATATTTAAAAAAAAAGGAGATGTTGTTATTAACACTAAAGTAATTTAATTTACAAATTAAATATATGTATATTAATACAAAAATGTCTAATGATTGTATTTGAATTAAAAAAAAAAGTGGTTTAATATGATTGTTTTACTTTTTTGGCCACAAAACCTAACATGTGGTGTGCAACAATGCTAAGCATTAACAACTATGAGGAGGACATTCAAATGTCCATCTCAATAATGTGTATCTTTTTAATATTTTATAAGGTTTAATGTTGTGGATCCATTTTTACTTAAATTTCATTATTTGTTGACAATTTTATTTTAATATTTTGAAATTTATAATTTTTTTATTAATTATCTTTTATATATATATATATATCACGGAAATAAATTTATAATACTATATATTAATAAGGACCATCAAAATAATTTATTATATTTTTAATTAAATATAGTTTTATAATATATAATATATAATTACCATATAATTTATTATATTTTTAATTAAATAATATATATATATATATATATATATATATATATATATATATATATATATATATATATATATATATATAATTGTTAATAATATATTTATTTTAAAATCGTGTATAATATATTATTGTTTGAATTTCATATTCCTTAAGTAAATATGTTTATATATATATATATATAAATAATGGAAAATTAAAATAATATGAATAAAATTATATTAAACTTTTAATAAAATATAATTGTTGGTGGTTATTATTATTTATAATAATGACATGGAAAAAAATTGTAGTTTTTTTTTTGGTAACTAGTCGAATCGGTAATGTGATGGCTCTCGTACTCACGTGACACGAGGTCGATTACTGATGGCTGCCACTATAACCTCCAGGTGCAACTGCACCACCCCTAAGGAACAACACATGGGTAAGTCAAGGTTTGAACCTGTGACCTGCACAATAGCACGAACGCCTTAACAGTCTGTTTACTAGCTAACAAGTCACATAGTCTGAGTAGCACAATTAGTTGAGAAAGAGTTTCGTTAATAAGGTGACCTGTGTTCAAACCTCTCAGAGGAGACATCTGAATTAAAAAAAAAAGTATTAGTTCAAATTCAAAAAAAGAAAAAGGAAAAGGAAAATAATATATACACTTCAAATTTAATATCATTATAAATTTATTCTATCAAATAAAGTGTAATTATCTATAATATTATAATAAAAGAAATTAATATAAATTGTAATATAATTTATAAATACTTAATCATATTAAAATATAAGATAATTATTATTAATTATCATGTCCATAATATTAAATATACATACTTATATTTATAATTATCTTAAAATATATTTATTGTCAAAATGTAATATCCCAAATGGGGATTAACAGTATTAAAAGTGAAAATAGACAAGTAATTACAACAAAAATGCAAACACCATTAAAACACACAAAGTGGAGCCAAATTCACTACTGAGCCATTTTATTAATATGTTGGTAAAAAGTACAATTGAGGTGTTGAAAAGTTTGCACCTAGGCCTGCTCAAGGTAGGCTTGAAGAACAACTCAAACCCAAGCAAAAAATCTAGCTGAAAGTGCCTCTACATGGCTCAGTCTCTGCGCTGCCTAGCTTAGAAATGCAGCTAATGGCTGACTTCAGACTACTGGTTGGGTTGCTTCCTCTGCTCAGAAAATTCTAGGCCTTTAAACCCAGACTCTACTCACCAAACCCACAAAAAACTGCGAAGGAATTGGCCAAATGTTGACCTCGAAATTTCGGCCCAATTTCCTCTAGCTCCTCTAACTGTTGGTTGTGTTAGGATCTCGATTTGAAGCCTCAAACCTGCCCAAAAATTTCTACCAAATTAATCTTGGCTTCTCCTCAATAAACCCAGAAAAACCTAGAAAGGGTTCGCCCAACACTTGACTTTGGAATTTGGCCCTCTGGGGCTTGGCTCATTGTGCTGCTGGGTAAATCAAACCTCTGGATGAATTTGCTAGAAAATTCCTTTGGAGAGCTACCAAAACCCCTGGTAGGAGGTGGCTAACCTCCCCTCCAAATATCCTGGTGAAACTTCATTGCTCTCCACACTCTCGGCACCCACACCGAACTGAATTGCGTAATCACTACATAGTCTCCTCTACCTCTGTGCAGTCCTAAAGGAGCTATGTAATTCCCTCAACAAAATGTAGACGTCCTCTCCTAAGCGGGCACTCGAACTCCCCCAATGTAGAGGTTGAGATCTCCGCTTGAAGATCTTGTGTGCTAAACAACATTGTATACTTGGATCTCCCGCTCAAGCGTGCTTCAATCAAAATGACCACGAGAAATAAGATGAATGCTTGAATGACCAAATGATCCTTCCCTTCTTCCTTTTATCCTTTGAGGCCCAACTTATGCAATGGGTCCCACCTTAGCCTACGCTGCCTCTCCTTGGCCATTCACGTGCTACCTTCCTCTAACCAATCCCACATTGTCTTTTTCGTGCCTCTTCTACGATGCCACCTAAGGCCAACTCAACCCCACCACTGCAGCCACAATTTTCCCTTAGGGACTTTAGGAAAAGAATTTATTTGGCCTAATTATTAATTGTGGGTCCCCTACCCACTTTATTTCCGCCCAACATTAGGATTTTCCAAAATTAATTAAAATTAATATCCCAATTAGCTAACTGCTAATTTAGGGATATTACAGTCCTCCCCACAAAAAATTGCTTGTCCTCAAGAAATTCCTAAACAAACCTCCTCTCTAGTTGATGCTCCCTATAGTCACTAGAAAATGTTCCTAGGTCCCAGATGTGCCACTTAATATTCCCTGTCCTCTGCATTGCCCTGATATGAAGGGATGTTTCAATGCCAGGATCCTAAGCCATCTTGTCCAACATGAAGCTCCACCTTCTCCACTCACCATCCTGCCATGCTAATGAAGTCGCCCACTCCATCAGTAACTCTCTAAAGCCCAATGGAAGATCTACATGATCTACCCATGTAGTACAACTCACCCCTAGAGGATATCGAGTTGTGTAGAGCTGTAATGCTCAGGTCCCCTGATAATCTCGTAAAGGTGCCACCATGCTGTCAATGCACCACTTTGACTATGAGATACCCCCCATCATGCACAAACTGTATCCTTCTCTCCTGTGGCCTTGTGGTGAAAAATATGTGAATGAAAAGCTCATCCTTCCCGGGCATCTCCATGATGTTGATATCTACCCCTCCACTTTTGATTATGGCCCTGAGAAACAACATGATAAGTCTACCTCGCCATGCAATGGAGGTCTCAGTGCTCCCCCACGTGTCAAAACCAAGTTGGACTGTATCACCATCTACTCTATCCCTGCTCATCAAATTGGAGTGATCCACCTTCCCAACAGACCCTTGGATCCCCCAACCATACGGGGAACTCACAACTCCCACTCCCTGCAGGATGTCGTTGCATAGCACTACTACCTGCTTGAACTCATCTGGCCCTCATCTCCGACCCTTGTATGTATCCCTGGGTGGACCCCAAGTATCATGAGTTTTTCCCACACATGCATACCTACCCTACTCCTGCCAGACCACGTCATGATACCCACTATCACAACTCCCGCTGATACACCTGGATACTACTCAAAGTCTAGGTACCCTCCTGTAAATGAGAGTATACCATCCCCTGTCCCTCAAATGTGAGCCCAGGGGTGGAACATATGCTACCTTGGCAATCAACTATGCCATCCCTAAGCCCAAACCCATCAACTCATGCACCTACCAAGTGTATCAATTGGAGAGTCTCCTCTCAGCTCATAACACTCAATATCTTATCCAACTGTCTAGGGTGAGCCTCCCATGCCCTGCTACCTGAATGGAGAGTGTTAAGGGGCACCACCCAAACACTATGTGACCATAAGAAACACTGGAGGATGATAGGTGGGTATGTCCCAAAGGGTGTGACCAAGAGTCTACCTGAATGCTCAAGATTAATCCTCCAAATGACACTCTCTCTGCCTCAGATCTATTGATAACACCCTCGTAGCCCTGTCTCACTAAATGTGGCGTCTCCATATGCTCAACAAGATCCTCATCGATCCTAGGTGAGTTGCATCCCATGGTACACATACTACCCTTGTCCATATGTCTCTTTGGAGGAAGCGCTCCAAGAGCACACTGCTCTGCATCATGTGTCACTACATACCACCAAGTATCACCGCACTCCTCGACTTTCCACTCTATGTCGCAACCTTCCCTTGTACACGAATGGATACCCCCAGAAATATCTATACCCTCCTGTACCATCATGTGTCCATCATGCGTCGCCACACCTGTCACTCCCCGCATGTACTCAATGTGATGGGAAGCACTCCTACTCCACAACGCAGTCCGACATACTACAACACACCCCCATGCATCTCCATGCCCATCTACAAACCACTGCCCAATGATGGATGCTCTTAGACATCCCAGGGTGTGATGTCCTAAGGCTGTATCCATATGCATCAACCCATACTCGATTGGTACCATCACCTCCACTGCCACATCACCATACTCTCCAATGAATGGATCTCCCTTCCAATTCCTCGCTAGGGGACCCAAGAATTGAATCTCCCTAGGTACCAGTAGCTATGCCAATCCTACTATGCTCCTCTGTGTCCTTCGTGCCCCACACAAATGCGAAGAATCCCCAGCTCCATACAAGGCACTGATTGGTGGCCTACCAATGCCCCCTCCTCTTTCAAACTCCTGCCAGAGTATGCTGATCATCGCATGATCCTGTGTACAATCCTCGTACCAAGACAACTCAAGAAGTTTGTACCTAAGATGGTTGGACACTAGTCTTGGTTGAAACTCCCCTAATTGATGTGTACGCTTAACTGCTAGGTCAACTTTACCCTCCAGGTTGTAGTCAACCGACATACCTGGGAAGTGATGTGTAGTCCCGCCTAGATCCCAATGCCAGTTCGGGCTTTCGATAACCCTAGTGCCTGGAAGCTCCTATTGAGCTACACCTAGGTGCATCACCATCTCCATAACCCACTCCACTAGGTAACAAATAAGAATCTGTCACCATCCAACCCCAAGAGAGGGATCAAATGCGTGAACTCCTGCACCTAGAGAAACCCTGACATGTAGATGTTGCACCATGTGCAACTCAGGTTGTCTCATCCCGCTATCCAAGTCAACGCATGAGATCTGACTAGGTAGCTTTGTCTCTCTCTCTCTCTCCAATGGCCAAAGGTGACCCAAAAATGCTGCTAGCCCCATCTATGTATGCCTGAAGGGGGATGATCCGACGCTCCAATGTGCCCTCTAGCTATACCATAAATTGCTCCGGCTGAATCATCACAGGTGACTCATCATCCTAAATATATCCCATAGAGTATGAAACCGACCTACTGTCATCAACTTTGCATGACTTCTCATGCTCCCAGAAGCATCCTCATATGACCCCATGGAATCATCCATAGAAGAGTCCTCACCCTGACATACAGAAGGGATGTCCTCCTAATCTATCTCTGTATCTCTTAGTTCCTCATCAAAGGTGGATACATTTCCTGGCACCTCACCCATCAGCTGCGTGCGGTTGTCACCCAAAAAATTAGACACAACTCTGGTCATCACCTCAATGGATGGATCTACTGGGGTAGGATCTACTCTCTCCACTAAGATTTCAACCGACACAGTCAAGGAAGTCTCCAACAAGGGAGAGGAATGCGTCACACTAGGTGTATCTATGAGCTCCCCACAATATTGTGTGTCCTCATCCTCCAAGTGTGGGGTAGGCATTTTGATGGCTTCCCCCTTCGTTATTCGGTCAAGTTGGAAATATGTATCCAAATTTTCCACCCTATCCTGAGTTGTGCAATCAGTGGATCCATCATATGCGGGAAAAGGTGTCCTCCCAATGGTACGATGCAACTCTGAACTCTGCATGCTAAACCTCCCACTGTTCCTTCCTTCTTCATCCTGCCTAATCTGACAGTAATATTTGAAGGAAAAATCTACTTTGAATTTTTTCCCCATGGATTGCCATTCTTGGAAATAATCTCCCGTGGGTATATGATCATGCCGCCTACCTTTATCACTTGGAACTGGAAGTAAGAATGTAGGCATTGTGATCCTGGTTAGCTTACTGAAGGCTGGCAGGTGAGTGGTTGGTAAAGGGTTTTCACACTGTTGTGAGATCCCCGAAGTATCCCTAATTAGGAACTCATGACGGATGCTCTTATCCCTATTATGTTTCTTAAGTCCTTCCAACATTCCCTTCTTTTCTTTGGCTAAATAATATAGGACCTTTAAGATGCTACAAAATATTTATTCCCCTTAGCTCCTTGACTCCCCCATCTTTTCCACCTCTACTACTTACCCTCCTTGTTCATAGGAAAATATCCCCACGGCTGAGCCAAGAATGAAGCTCTGATACCACTGTAATATCCCAAATGTGGATTAACAGTAATAAAAGTGAAAATAGATAAGTAAATACAACAAAAATGCAAGCACCATTAAAATACACAAACTGGAGCCAAATTCACTATTGAGCCATTTTATTAATATATTGGGAAAGAGTATAATTGAGGTGCTGGAAAGTTTTCACCTGGGCTTGCTTAAGGCAGGCTTGAAGAACAACTCAAACCCAAGCAAAAACTCTGGCTGAAAGTGCCTCTCAGTGGCTCAATCTCTGCGCTACCTAGCCTAGAAATGCTACTGCTAGTTGAATTCAGACTGTTGGTTGGGCTGCTTCCTCTGCTTAGAAAATTCTGGGCTTTTAACCCCAGACTCTACTCACCAAACCCATAAAACCCGTGAAGGAATTGGCCAGATGTTGACCATGGAATTTTGGCCCAATTTCCTCTAGCTCCTCTAGCTGCTGGCTGCGTTAGGATCTCTGTTTGAAGACTCAAACCTGCCCAATTTTTTTTTCCAAATTAATCTTGAATTCTCCTCAATAAACCTAGAAAAGCCTAGAAAGGGTTCGCCTAACGCTTGAATTCGGAATTTGGTCCTCTTGGGCTTGGCTCATTGTGTTGTTGGGAAAATCGAACCTTTGGATGAATATGTTGGGAAATGCCTTCAAAGAGCTACCAAAACCCCTAGTAGGAGGTGGCTAACCTCCCCTCCAAATATCTTGCTGAAACTCCACTGCTCTCCACACTCGTGACACCCACACCGAACTGAACTGCGCAATCACTACGTAGTCTACTCTACCTTTGCACAGTCCTGAAAGGGATACTCTCTTCCTGTTGCTGCTGCTATGTAATTCCCTCACCAAAATGTATAACTCCTCTCCCGAGAAGGCACTCGAAGTCCCCTGAGGTAGAGGTTGAGATCTCCGCTTGAAGATATTGTGTGCTAAACAACATTGTAGACTTGGCTCTCCAACTCAAGCGTACTTTAGTCAAAATGACCAAGAGAAATAAGATGAATGAAGGAATGACCAAATGAGCCTTACCTTCTTCCTTTTATCCATTAAGTCCCAACGTATGCATTGGGTCCCACCTTGGCCTGTGCTTCCTCTCCTTGGCCAATCATGTGCTGCCTTCATCTAGCCAATCTCACATTGTCCTTTTCGTGCCTCTTCTACGCTACCACCTAATGCCAACTTGACCCACCACTAGAGCCACAATTTTCCTTTAGATACTTTAGGAAAAGACTTTATTTGGCCTAATTACTAATTGTGGGTTGCCTACCCACTTTATTTCTTTCCAACATTAACATTTGCCAAAATTAATCAAAATTAATATCCCAATTCATTTGGAGATATTACACAAAATAAAAATGGAAATATAAAATAATGTAAAATATCTCTTACTTTTAATTATAATTATCTTAAATTATATTTATGACTTTATAATTAATTTAAATTAATTGAATTAAAATTAAATAATTACATAAAATTTCAAAAAATTAAAATTGATCTAAATTAAAATTTTAAAAATAAAAATTTAATATATTAAAAATTAATTTAAATGAAAATTTAGAAAATTAATATATTAATAAAAAATAGCCAAAGAAATTAAATTAATTATTAACATATAGTGTAATTTAGGCATGTGATTAATAACACAAAATGAGTGACTTTTGACAAAATTAATAAACATGTTCGAACAAATTAAAAAATATGTGTTCTTCAAGTTTGAAATGTGTGCACCGTGTTTACGCACTCCTTAATGGCGTTGGGGAAGGCTATGGTGGGAATATGGAGTCTCACAGTGAATATGGAGGGCAGGTACGAATTTCCAATCTAAAACACAGTTCAAATTTATTATTATTATTATTATTTTTTAACGAATAATGTTAATTGGTATGGAATTATTTGTATTGTGTTTGACGAGTAAATTTTTTTCTTATGAGAAATTTCACTGTCAAATTCCATCCTTGCTCACAAGTGTTACCACAAAAGTTCTCTTATGTTTCTTTGTGAATTTTTAATAAAATATTAAAGTGTATCCATAATTTGTGTTTTATCATTATTTTATGCACAAAACTATATGCACAAAAGTCATCTAGACAAAAAAAGTAATGACATGTCACCCCATGGCTCTTGTTTAGTAATGTATCACATAAGAAATTTTTATTTTTGACTTGAATTCCTCAAAATATTTCCATCACGGAACACTTGTTTTACATGCTTGAAACATTTTGGAGTTATCGATAAGCCTCCAACCTTCATTCATTTCGCACACCAATTTTTTTTAATGTGTGCAGTATTGAACCAAACATTTTTGTGGCGCAATACATTGCAACCTCAAAAATTAAGGTCAGACCACATGTCCTTCCAAATCCTCATGATTTTTTTCTTATTTTGCAAAGATTATTTCGTGTGATACATGTTGCGTTGTACGTAATTTTTTTTCATGAAATTTGTTAAAAATGCCCAAATTTTCCTTAAAAACTTTTCTAAAGTTTTGTGAAGTATCCTTAAGGTTATGAATCCTCCTTGAGGCTTTTTGTCGGCACCTTTAAGTAGTGAATCAACCATAATTCCGTCAAATTTTTCTTTTTCATTCTTTAGCAATAAGTTCGCTAAATTCATGTGGAGAAAGATTGGTAAAGTAGTTAAGTTTGCCAAGGATCCAAAAATCCCAATTAGTCTTTCCTTAATAATTACATTTTTTCAACTATCTAGATTGACCCTCCAACTTACAGGGTTGTCAACCTCTGAAACCTAGAGGAAATCCAAGCATGGGGAAATCCTCCTTTAGTAGGATTTTTGCATCCTAACCACAAAATAGCACACACCACTTCTCTGTCTCCAAAGAAAACATATATGAGCATATGTAACTAGTAGGTATATGCACCATCCAATCCTTCTCATGGAAATTATGTCTAGAGGTAGCAAAAGAGGTTCCAAACCTTCAACACATCTCATCCTAGGTAGTATGAATATGAGAATATTCATATGCAATTAAGTGATTGAATTGAGAATATCGAGGCACTCTACAAGCTAGTGTGGGGGAGAAGTTGTCATGAATGAATAAATGAATCAATGAATATAACATAAGTTAAAAAAAAATACAAGTTAGCTCCATCTGAAACAACAAAAAATTAAATTACTATAAAAAATAAATAACTACAAATATACATACATATGTATGTGAAAACACTTAAAAAAAATCAAACCACCCTAGATCCATATTAAACATACATCTATCGAGCACAAAGAGAGACCAAATTTATTAATAAGTAAATATTATTAATATGAAAGAATCAATGCATGACATGGAATTAAATGATAAAAAAAATCCGCACATTAAGAATTTTTATCCCTCTTGATGCTTGATAGATATAAGTTTAAGATGCATCTAGGTTGGTAGTTCCATTTAATCACTACTTAAACTTTTATACATAACTATATAACCATAGGGTTACTCTAACAGGGTACAGGTTTCCATTTCACCAAAACCCTATGCTTGAAAAACTAACATCATATACTCACTCTATGCCATAGTCATTATAATAATAACATGGTTTGATATTAGTCACACAATACTTAATATTCATGAGTAGCACTTTTAAGGAAAACTCATAGAAAATGTGTTGTATGTATGCACATGTACACATGCACACCCACGTACACATCCACGTGCGCGCACACACACATAGGATGCCCATGCTATTTAAAAATGAGGACTCTCTCTCTAAGGTATGATTTCAACCTGTATATTATTTTCTTATGTAAAGTATATAGAGGGAAAAAACCCTTGTGACATTGAAATTAATAATTTTTTTTTATCCAATTGGTAACCAAGAATTAAATTAGTTGTAACTTACAACTATTCATTCACTGGAAAACAATTATGATGGTCACAAATTCAGTTCCATCAGAGAGTCTTATATTCATGCTACAATTCATAGCCGGTACCATCTTAGGTTTGCACCTTACAAGGGTTACCTTTGTTAACTAATTTTAAATAATCTATTGGAGAAAATTTTATCAACTAAGAAATTCACTCCCAACCCATAAACCACTTTACTCATGTGGTTTTATGAATATAAGGTAAGGGAAATGCATCAATGCTAGTGAATATGATAATGATATGAAGTTACATGCATAAATTTAAGGTTAAAGCATTGATGCATGTAACTTAATGATATGAAGTTACATGCATGATTACCCTTTTTCAAGCCATTCCAATATGTGAAAAAAATAATAATCTATGAGCTTCCTAACAAATTCATGCTAATAACAAAGCTGATATTAGTATGCATAAATATAATAATTTAAATTTCATATATTATCTTGGGAATCATGAATTATTGGGGGTGGGGGTGTTGTTAAGTAAAATCCTCTCAATGGAAAGAGACGATCCCTCTAGCCCTAGAGTGGGTCTAGCAACAAACAAGACAAACAAGCATCTACTTTCCTAGGTTACATTCAATCAGAAACAAACGATAGGAGTACCTACCTTAAACTTGTGCTGATTACTTGTTCCCTTGGAGTGCATCCACTTATCTTTATCTCCAGATCACGTTCCTTGCTCCTTTTTATGATCAATACCTATGGCAACAGATAGAAGACAATACAAAACGAGATAGAACAAATAATGCTTATATTGAATGAAATCTATCTAACAGATCAAGGAATATTAGAATTTTCACTATAATAACAAAGGAAAATGGAAAGTAAAAACCAGTTGTATTCTATTAATGATTCGAAAGGGGAGTTACAACCTTCACCTTCATGTCAGAGCTCTCCTTTGACGGGCCTGAATCCAAGCACATCTCCAAAACACTCTTTCCCAAGCTTAGCAAAAGGAGGCCAAGGATCTCAAGTCTCTCCTTCTATAGCTAAATCATTCTTCAGATTCTTTCTCCTTCTATTCTAGCTGAGGCATGTGGAAAGGGATCATTTTATAGCCATGGCATGAGGGGACATGGATCCTCATAAGATGGAATGAGGTCTTATCTCCTTGAGTGGTTCCTCTTTTGTAGGAACAAGAAACCCAAAGGAGAAATCTAGAATATATCATGATTAACAAACATCCAACCCTCCACTCTCGAAGATTCTAGGCCATGAAGCTTCGCTTCCATTTCTGAAGTACTTATAGAATTTGATTAGTGCGAGTATGGGGCTCATGCCAACACTGATCAGTGCAGGTCATAGGTTAAGGTTTTGTCATAAGTGCCGGTGAAATACTCGGTGGTCGTGTCGGTCCAAAAAAAGTAGATTTTTAGGGAGATTCTCCTTAAATGAGTCAAAGGGGAATTGATATTTAGACTTTGTGGGATCCAATGGCATGTGATCCATGATTGGAAAAGAACATAAGGACCAATGTATGAGTTATCCAAGATATAGTAACAGGGAGTAAAAGGACAATGAAAAAATGAGGTATAAGAGATGCCCCCTAAAGCATGAAGGCAGAACGAGAGTGAGGGTTGAAATTATTTACAAGTACGTGCAAGGAACATGTCATCACCATCGGAAAACCTGCAAATCAAGAATATAGATACATTCATAACTGAAATCTTAGATAGAAATACATGAACACAAGGTATGGACGTAGCCAACTGTAAACATATTACATAAATGGATCCATGGTATGGGCACAACCATCTAGAATAAGAAGGATCACAAATGTGGACTCACCATATGGTCGTAGCCATCCATCTAAAAAGAGTCATTTATACAATTATGAATAACTCATATCGCCTTGCAACCTGGATTTTACGAAATCCAAGGTCTTACGCTCTGTCACGACCCAATCAAGTACATATTCGAGCATGCAAATGAATGAGCTAAAGTAGAACATGCAAGAAAGTCACCTGATTACTAGCCAATGATGTAAACTATTAAGAGGCATGAGAGGAACCACCAATAATGACAATGGTCCTCAAGGTACCAGCAGTACAAATCATGAGATGTGAATAAGGAACTGAAGGCGAACATTCATGAGATCACTCGATAAAAGGTTGATGATGAGAACCTATCGTCAAATGCGAAGAAATTTCCATTAGGGCATGCAAGCTCAAAGGTACCAGAAGGGAGTCTCTAGATTAGCTTCTCGGATAATGAGTTGAAGTTGACAGGAAGTGATTTGTCGAAGGAGGACCATGATGTATCCCACATCATCGACACAAGACAGAGGAAACAAGATGGTTGTGAATCAAGACTGGAGCAGAGAATCAGGTAATGAATGAACTGTAGAAGGGACTTCTCTTGAACATATAAGTGACACGACTCTGGAATTTGGTAGCATTTTGACCAAAAAAAAAGATCAGCGGTCATGGTGACGTGGAAGAGATCATATGAAAGGAAAAAATGGATAATTCAAACCCAAGAAGGTAAGTAATGAAGTGAGGATGACCCAAACTCGACATGAAACTAAGGATGTGTCATGTTCAAGAGAGACACACTGCCGACACAACTGATAAATACTTCCATTCCCCCCCACCATTTCTGGTGAGTACCCCAATTATTTTTTAATACAAGCTTGAAGGGGATAGCATATTCTTGTCATATAAGTTTATCCTTCGGATGAATCCATCCTAGTAAATTTTACAAGCCCTAGGAAGGAGAAACTCAATCTTGTCATGGTGACAAGTCCTGTGTCATTCAGTTTTAACGAGCCTGACAAAGGTAAAAATTGACATCTTTTTCATGTTTAGGGAGTTTGAAAAATAAGAGGAAAAAAAAAACTCTAAAGGTCCCTTTTCATATATAGTCTCTCGAACCCAAAAAGGTAGAAAACAATGCTTGAGAGAACATCTTAGTCATGATTAACTAGGTATTCATTTTTTGTAAATAGTTTATCCCAACCCGAAAAAGGGGTAAACATATACTGAGTAAACGACGTTTCATTTTCTTTAACGAGTTCAAAACTATAAGTACTCAAAAATCTTTTCATGTTTCAAGAGTCAAAAAATAACTTAAAGGTGACTCTAAAAAGGTGATTTTTTTGTTTATTTTTACCAAGTCTAAAAAAGTAATAAACTAAAACTCGTTTTGGTATCATCCGTCAAGATTTTATCTCATCGCTGCACAAATATGAACTGATTATCCATTTTCGAGGGTAAAAATGATTAAAATATTAATAATAAACCCTAACCATGACTTTTTAAAAAGTTATAAAAATGAGAAGTAAAAACATTTTTACCATTTTACTTTTACAAGTCATTGGAGGAGCATTTTTACCTCATTTTACATTGATCTTCAGGAGTGGATTGTGACTAATCCAGGAGGTCATTTGCTGAACTGTTTGCACCAAGTAAGAGCCATGCCCACTCTCTTCAATTTGATGTCTGTTTTTAAAAATATAAGGTTTATTTCAAGTTTTTTGGGGAGATTTTTTAAGTTTATTTGGACCGAGGAGAAGCGTGGGTACCCTCTTCGGACTTGCACTGATCCGGGATTTTTTTCACAAGCACTGCGCTGATCGGTGCAATTGTTTTAAGAACGGGCACACTGAGTGTAGGGAGCAAGAAAAACAAAAAAATTATCTCGAAATCACCAATACAAATAAGTTTTTATGCTTAGGGATTTGATGATGGGTTGAATGGTTGTCATAGGGAGGAAAAAAACACTCAACAAAATGGTTATTGAGTGGAAAGATAGAGAGCATGAAGCAGAAGACTGTGAGGCTATGCAAGACCCTACTTTTCTGGATGCCTTAAGGAATTGCAGGCCCTTGAAATTTTTCTAGGTGCCAAGTTTGAGATCACAGCCAAAATTGTTACAATATCTGATTATCATATGGGATACTGGTCGTGAAAGGTTCATTATTGGTGACCAAGAGTTGGAGATCGAGGTGTTTGACATATAATTTATCACTGGGTTATCACGGAGAGGGGAGCAGATCTAGTTAGAAGGTACCCGGGTTAAGGGAGAAAGCATGGACATGCGGTACAAAGTATATCCTACAATGTGATAGGGTTGAGAGTGATGTTGAATGACTACCATTTGGGGGCATGTGGCAGTTATATGTCTGGATATGCTACTACTCAAAATATCCTTCACGCTAGATACTTATGGCCTTCCATTTTTAAGGACTTTATTCTTACCATTCAAAAATGTCACACTTGCCAGATTTACCAACAAAAATGCGTGCCCCACCCACACCATTACACCCATTTATTATCGTTGGTCCTTTCGCTAAATGGGGCATTGATTTTATGACATGTAACCCTCATTTGGCCAGGTGGTATGGATATATTATCGTTGACATTGATTACTTCAACAAATGGGTCGAGAAGATTCCTACATACACCTGTTAGCCCCCCTATGAAAGTATTGACAAGCAAGCTGGGGGCTATGTTATTTTGGAGACCCTCAAGGAATGCATCGCCCCGGAAGACACATCATCCTTGAGGTCTCTCTATGCTTTGCCTTATACAAGTCCCCCTTGCTGGTTCCTTTCCTCAAGGCCTGCATTTACCCCATGTACCCCTGCAAAATGTCCCTTGTTCCCCTCCTTTCCTCCTTCCGTCAAAGTGCCTTCGTTCCCCTCTATTTCCCCTATTAACCCTCTACACCCCTCCAAAATCCCCCTTAAATCCCATCATTATCCTTGGTTTCCTCAATTCTCCCCTCTATTCCATTATCGTTACCCTCCAGAGGCTCCAAAATACATTAAAATGGGTTAAAAACCCACTTTCGACCATATAATAGGCCTCAGCCCTCTTCCCGTTGGCCCTGCTCTCCTTTACCTTCCACAAAACCCTGCGCCGAAACCACCCGCTTGACCAAAAGGCACGTATCTCCCATGTCCACTGTTCATTCCTTTGAACGCACCATCGCCGTCCAATTAAACGATAATCCAACGGTTTGCAACGCGCCCGCACCGGTGGTCCCCATGCAACTGTTCCAAACCCGCCTGGTTCATTCCGCACCGCTTATGCACGGTGGGTGGTTTTTCCTGAGCACCCAGCGATTCCACTCATCGTATGCCACCTGTCCCTTGTACGACAACAAAACCGCTTTCTCCTCGCGCGTTATCTTTCGGTCTAGGGCGCGCAGCGAAATTCACGACAGCCGTCAGATCGTGAGGGCTTCATCCCGCGGTCATTAATCAACGAAGCTGCGTGGGAGTTAAAGCCATCTCCGTCATACCCCTGGCCCACTGTCGTCGCCCTCTGCTGCATTTTTGACCGTCGATCTCTTTGAGGTCTGATGGTCCTGATTGGTCCTCCTTCCACTGTTGACTATTTTCACTATAGCCTCGATTTGCCACGTTGTCATTCCACGTGCATCCATCGTACAGCCGATCACTCTGTTGCATGTATTGGTTTATTTTCGTGTTCATTAAGGTTTTTTCATTCGTACGTTGCTCCGCTAACCGCCAACCTCCACCAGAGCATCCTTTCGCCGTTTCTTTGTAGTTTTCCTCCATCTCATCATCGACACGACCATTTTCATCGTCCCCACTGCATTCATCAATCCCGTCCATGGATTTCCTGACAAGTTTGTTGTTTTGCAGGGTTATTAAGAGGCCATGGCCGCCATGATGCACGACTCTGCTACAAGGATAGAAAAATCAAAGAAGATCATTGACAGGGGTAGAATTGATGAAAAAAGACCCGGGAAGGTGAAAACATGACTATCATTTAAAGAAACAGGGTTTAAAACTCTGTGGAAAACCTTCCAGAGCCATTAAAGCTCGAGCTAACCTGAAAAAAGCAAGAATGGAGAGGAAAAGTGTTTCAATACAGAGGAAGAGAGATTAAGGCCTACTAATGAAGATCTTGAGCCTTAAATCTGCAGATTAAAGAAGCAAAGCATCAGTTTGAAGACCCCGAGGATCGAACAAAAGGTCCTAAGCACAAGTAAAAGGTAACATCAGGGCTTATTTGTCAACAGAATTTTTTTCCTCATCAAGTACAGGGCGTCCATACAACTTTTATTTAACACCCTATCCCTGAAGGGGTTTCCACCCTAACAACAGTTCAAAATCACCAGAGCGTTGATATGGCAGACTTCTTAGTAGTTTATTTTATTTTTGTTCAAATCACCAGGAGTACCCCAGCCGAAACATGTCAAAATCATATCTAAAGAAGATCACTCTTTCATAAAAGGGGGTGACAGAGATTAAATACTCCGCACACAAGCAGAATGGGCCTCAGCCCTCTTTCTTTCAGATGTTTAATACAACATTTAGTGTTAACCTACCTCCTCAGTCGATCTTCTGTTCATCCTCTGCTATAAAACACAGAAGGAAATTATTGTAAAGGTTTTTGATGAGATATCAGAGAAATGCAAGTATTTTCCTCTTGAGCCAAGTTCTCTGTGTAATATTGTAAGATAGGCTGAGATTTGATGTATTCAGACTGAATGTTCAAGCTGTGGGCAATGATGTACCTGATTGGTGTTGTTTTTAATATGACAAGCATGTTTCTTTGGATCATGATCTAAAGCAGCTGGTGATGTTTTCTTATCTCTGTGTTTGATTTCATTTCATTCCATTTCTACTGGCTCACATCAGAAGTTTTGCATAGGATTTACCCTTGATAGGTACCTTATGTTGCTGCTCTCCCAGCCTTTTATGTTTTCTGCTTATATGTGTATCTGAATATTGATTTCAATTAATTTAACCAGCATGTTGGATCTCATTGCCCGCACTCTGATGTATGAATTGATGAAATCTATGTTTAGATGTTCTTGCTAGGATTTAGTTGGATGAGTTGAGAACACTGGGAGGTCTAGAACCCTGTCCCTGCCTCACTAGGATCTTTCCATCTCAATTAAGCCTTTCTAAGATCCCTTGTATTGCCTTTGATTTTGTCCAAGCAGGTCTGGAGTTAAATGACCTCTGACCTGATCTATAGACAGAATTGGATGGTTCTTCTCCCTTCATTTTCAGTCCTTAATGTCCCATTTCAAATATCATCTTTAAGATCCAAATGCTCTGGATGACTAGCCCAACTGAAAGCTTGCACATTGAACACAAGTAAATCCTTTCTTGACTCCATCGCCCAATGGCCTTGATGTTCTCTGAGTTATCTACCTTTGCCTGATCTCCTCTTTGCTCATCCTTGTCTTATATTGGACCCTTCTTTCCTGATTCCCAACAACCAAACATAAACAAACAAACAAACCCTGTGCATATAACTAGCCTAAAATCATATCTTAGAGCCTCAACGACATACTCTTTGACTCATATAGAGAGATCCCTCTCTGGACCTAGGAGGGCTAGATCCTAAGGTCTGAAAGTGGTTCTATGTTGTCTCATCTTTTGGTCTTGCCAACCTGGCCAAAACATGGGAACCCCAACATAATGGTGACTCCGCTGGGGATCGAACCCAGAATCTCTGGTTAGGTTGGTAGTTAAACACGCCCATTCACACATCAACCTCTATACCATTTGTTGTGTTCTCCCATACTCTTAGACAAAGCCTGGAAAGGGCCAGGTAGCCTCCGGATCTCATCCTCTTCTAGGGGTGACATATCTGGTAAAAGCCCTCCCAGTCAATCTCTGGTTAGAATTTGCTGTGTTTTCGAGATATCCTTCGAGAGGGAGATCTCATGAGCATTGGGGTGGACAGTGTACCCCCTAGAAACATATTTAATCTTCCACCTGGCGACTCCATAGCTCCTAAACGTTCAGAAGACTCCACTGGTGATCAGTAGGCCTACTGATTAACTTGGTTTCACATAAGACTGCACTGGGAGACCATCCTCTGAAGCAACATCAAACCACAATAGAAGTAACAAGTAGGGTTAAGCTGCTTGTCCGGAAAATACCATTCTGGCTTCAAGGACCATCTATACAAGAGCTTGCCCTGACCCTGACCCACCTGAAATAGTTGACAATCCGAAGAGTATCCTCAAGGGAGATCCTACACCTAAAAGATCAACTATTTCCAGTCACATTCATAGAGCTAATTCTACACCAGAAGACCTAGCAGCTCTATCACATTTTCCCCGTGACCTAGACCTACCTAGTAGGTTACCAAGAACTAGGTAATTCAATCATCTAGACCAACCAGACCCTGAATCTCACAGCTCACCATCTCATAGTGGTCAACACACTAGGGACAGAGGAACCCCTCCATCTACACCACCTGATACCCACTTCATTCAAAACTTGGGGCTTTCCCACCCTAGATCTACTCAATAGACCTTTGCTGGTCCTAATACTCCCGTCATCCACATACCAACTTCTCAAGTCAACCCTATACCCCATCAGAATATTATCATGGTAGCTTGGTATGCACCGCTAGTTTTACCTCAGCCTTTGTTACCCTTACCCAATGATTATCAGTCAAAAAACCACACTTCACTGCTAAAGAATCCATCACAGCCCAGCAACATGTAGATAAGATGGAGGATTATTTTGATTACATGGAAATTGATGATGAAACAATCAAAATGAGAATCTTTGCCCAAAGCTTAGGGGGTGATGTAAAGAAGTGGTTTAAGAGCTTACCCCCTGGCAGTATCCAAGATCTCCCTGCGTTATATCAGACCTTCATAAACAAATGGGAAACTAGGGAAAAACCTTGCCAACTCCTAGCAGAATACATGAGCCTTAAAAGGAATGTAGGGGAGAGTGTCCATGATTACACCACTAGATTTAACAGCATTTAAAATGCTCTCCCTGGATTTACAATGATACTCTTGGCATTAGGGAATTAGTTGTAAACCTCGATTCACAGCTTGTCGTGCTTCAACTTAAAGGGCAATATTCCGTCAAAAATCCTCAAATTTTGAGAATGTATCTACGTGTTCATCTCTTAGCAAGAAATTATGATTACATCACATATCACCATATTCCAAGATGTATGAATACATTAACAGATGCATTGGCTAAACATGTTCTAGATAGACATTTGTGAAACTTGTAAAACAATGAATCATCATGATACATAAAGCAGGAATATATATGTGTGTGTGTGTGTGTGAAGAATGTTTGCAAAATAGTTGAGTACATCATGGTCCAAAAAATACATATGTGTTCTAGTACATGAATGACACGTAAGTCTGAAAAATAAAAACTGCAGAATTAAAACTAAAAAGACTAGTCATCATGATGTTCATGATAACAATTCACTGCCCTAATGACTTGGGTCAACAACTGATGAATACAATCTAAGACCCCCATGGTGTGTCTCTGGTAACGACGAGGGATGTTGTTGAAGCGGGTATATTCTGAAATCCCACTAGTCAGTTGAGTTAGATTCCGGGTTATTTCCTCCTAATTGTCTGCTCCTTTCTCATAAGGAGCAACCTCAAATTGCCTCACCACTTTTATCGCTATTGGGGACATCCCATCAGGTCTTTTTGGTTCAAAATATGCAACATATAAGTTTAAAAATTTAGAACACATATACCAAAAAAATAAATAATATCCAAAAAAACTTAAAAATAATTTTTAGCTCCATCATCCCAATGGAGTCGCCAATTTGTTATCAAGGTAAATCCTCTCCGTGGACAGATAAGATCCCTCTATCCCTAGAGTGGGTCTATCAATAAAAAAGACAAACAATCATCTACTTTCCTAGATTACATTCAATCAGAAACAAATTATAGGATTACCCACCTTAAACTTGTGCCAATTACTTGTTCCCTTGGAGTGAATCTACTTATCTTTCTCTCTAGATCACATTCCTTGCTCATTTTTATGATAAATACCTTTGGCAAGAGACAAAAGACAATACATAACAAGATAGAACAAATAATACTTATATTGAAGGAAATATATCTAACAGATCAAGGAATATTGGACTTTTCACCATAATAAGAAACGAAAATGGAAAGTTAAAACTAGTTGTATTCTATTAATGATTAGAAAGGGGAGTTACAACCTTTGCCTTGATGTCAGAGCTCTCCTTTGATGGGTTCGAAGCCAAGAATGTTTCCAAAACACTCTTTCCCAAGCTTAGCACAACAAGGCCAAGGATCTCAACTCTCTCCTTATATAGCTAAAGAAATCTTCATATTCTTTCTCCTTCTGTTCTAGCTGAGGCATGTGGAAAGGGATCATTTTATAGCCATGGGAGGAGGGGACATGGATCCTCATAAGATGGAAGGAGGTCTTATCTCCTTGAGTGGTTCCTCTTTTGTAGGAACAAGAACCCAAAGGAGAAATATCGACCATATCATGATTAACAAACATCTAGCCCTCCACTCTCGAAGCTTCTAGGCCATGAAGCTTCACTTCCATTTTTGAAGTACTTCCAGAAGTGGATCAACGCGAGTATGGGATTCATACTAGCTCCGATCAACGCAGGTCACATGTTAAGATTTTTCCATAAGCGCTAGTGAAACACTGGGTGGTCGCGCCGGTCCAAAAAAAGAAGATTTTTAGGGAGATTCTCCAGAAATGAGTCAATGGGGAATTTATCTTCAGACTTTGTGGGATCCAAGGGCATGTGCCACATGATGGGAAAAGTACATAGGGACCACTATATGAGTTCTCCAATATCTAGGAACATGGAGTAAAAGGACAGTGACAAAATGATTTGTAACAGGGGGGTGAATAAGAAATTATAAATTTTTCTTTTTAAAACAAACATCACACAATCACACAATAAAATGCATTCACAATTGTACATAGTAATTTTAACATGGAAACCCTTATGCGAGAAAGACCACCAAAGCTTGTTTTTATTATGATGTAAATTCAAAGCACCCACTTTGTGTACATAAAATATTTTTGTGAACACCCACTCACAAGAGGATGTAACCCCCTCAGATCAATAAGCACCAAATTTCTTAGAGGCACCAACCTTAGATATATACAGGAACCAACCTGTTACTTCAAGTTAAATCTACTCTTTCATGGGATTTTCAAACTGAGACCTCCCACAATGTTCTTTAATTTAATTTACAACTTTTTATCAGTACTCACACTCAACCACTTCATTTTCTGCAACTCACGTATGCCTCATAAGGATCTTTGGTCTTCTACAAGCACACAAACAAATGCAATCTAAAACACAATCCTTCTGCAACTCACTCACTATCAGGATTTGCAACTTCCAACTTACATCCACTACACTACGTGATCTTGCTCCGAAACTCTCACAATATACACCTATATACTTACTTTTTTTTCTTCTATTTATTTTTATTCCAATTACACACCACTCGAGAATAGATATTTCATTAAATTTTACTTCTGCTCAAGGATGTACCACTATTCGTTCTAGCCGCAGTTCTTTGTATATCTCTCTATCTGACACTTTGTTTCTCTCCTTTGGAATGCTAAGTAGCTTAGTATTTAATTTCACTAATTGCGCTTTTCAATTAAAGCTTCTCAATCTTTAGTTGTGATTTTTCCAACTAGTACACTCAACCTTGTGCTATGATTTCTATTGGTAGTTATACATCATTTCATTAGCAAATAGGATATCATTATTTGCACCATCCTTCTCTGTATAATTGTGTAACGAATTCCTTTAATACATAATAGGTTTCAGTGCCTATTGATGGTGATGGAAGACGACAAAAAGGAAGGGGATATTGCCAATGTGAAGTCCCAATTAGACCCCACACCATTTTGAGTAGGAGTCCCAACCAAATACAACCGATTGCCAAATTGGTGATCTCAAATATATGCCTTGGCTACAATGAACACATAACATGACATATGCATGGATTTGGTGATAACAAGTGTAATAACTTTGTGAGATATCAAATGTAATGTATGAAAGGTTTTTTCACATCAAAGGGAAATAAGAGATCCCCTTGGAAGAATGTAATAGTACTATCTTAGAACAGACACATGAGAAATGAAAAGAATCATTAGTTAACCTGAAAAATAGTTCACAAGATAACAATGATTGGGATAGCATAGACAACACACATTCAAAATGATACATACTAAAGAAAATGAATTAGTTCATTAACATTAGCATAAATGAAATAACACACATTACAAATATATCAAGAATAATATTACTACATTCACGAAATATGCATGAAGGTGTGCCAACTCTAAGAGGTAAAAGTTCTGAGCATACAATTACATCGTTATGACACTAGCCCCAATAGTGGAACATAAAGCCAATAATTGCTTCTCCAAATAATAATACTCTTCCTATGATAGACTAGAGAAGCCTGTTAGCCACCTATAATATTTTTTCAAAGAAAATAGGTGGCTAAATATGTTTCTAAGCCTTCAAGAGAAACATTTCCTTTGTAAATCTATCATTCTTGAAGCCTCCATGTGTCTTCTATCCTTTAAAGAATCTTCACTGCTGTTTCCATTAATGAACCCTGTTGTTTATGAAAGAAACTGTTTTCAAAGGCCTCCATCTTCCCCATTTTCCCTCATTCATACTTCATTTTCCTTCATTCCCTTCATAAATTCCCTTTGATAAGGTTTAAAACCTCTTTTTTAATCTTATCGGAACCCTCAAAACCCTTCAAAAACCTTTATTTTGGCCTAAAAACCTTTATTTTTCTATAAAGGCCTTAAGCCCCTTTCGGCCTTAAGCCCCGACCCCTTTTCCGCATATGACCCGCGCTGTGACCGGGTGCAAAATGCTCATCGCATCGCAAGTATTCATCTCATCGCAAAACACATTTTACTTGTTTTACATGGTCATTTGCCTCCCGCCGATGCGATCTCGCGATCATTTCTCCACCGTTGACCTGATCTGCTATGCCCAGATCTAACAGCCCATATTTCTCCCCATTCCAAAACCTACCATTCCTCCTTTTTCTTCATCGTTAAATCTCCCCCGTCGATCTAGTTTTCAGATCAACAGCTCTCGCTCCATCGCAAATCGGCAATCACATTTTTCACTTTCGTCCTTTCCTCTCCCTCCTCCGATGCCGATCCCCAGATTTAATCTCAACCGTCGAATCCACAAGAACCGACGGATAAGATTCAATTGCGCTCTGCTAATGAGCCCATCACCCACGCTCGCCGATTTGATCTGGACCATTGAATCCACAAGAACCAACACCCAAGATTCAATCGCGCTTCGATCGCAGTCCCCCATCATCACTCCGCCGATTTGATCTGGAACGTTGAATCCATAAGAACCAACGACCAGGATCTCATCGCGCTCCGCTCATAGGCCCTCCGTCATTTCACATCTATCCTGACCGTTGATCTCCCCTCTGATCTGATGGCCAACGCTTAATCGCACATCACAAACTCAAAGACCCCGATGCTTTGGCCTCTTTCCTTTTCTCCGATGCGATTTAATCCCAGCCATTCATTCCGCCAGATCCGACGGTTTGTACTTCATCGCATCGCTCTCGTCCCTCACATAATCCTCCACCATCTCGACCTCTAATTAAATCTCCACCATTGATCAAGTTTGATTGGACGGTCCACGTTACTTCCTCTCTTCAAACCTCGCCCTTCTAATTCTCCCCCATCGACAGATCTCGACCGTCGATCCTCATAATCCGACGGCTTGCATTGGCCTCTGCAATGGACCCCGCCTCCTTTTCGCCCGTGCATCTAACCTTATGTCGCGTTTATCCCGCACCGTCAGATTTCTCTGCCGATGATCCAACGGCTGAAAATACATATCGCGTAATTTTTGCACCCGAGAGTTAATGTTTCGAATTTACGCGATAAAGGTGGTTTTGAGAATCCACATGGCGATCGCTGAGTGGAATCACGTTCCGAAAGTGAAAACCACTTTCCCCCATTTTTTCGTGCGAAAACCATTCCTGTTTTCCACCTTACCCCCCTCCACAATGTAACTCCTGATTTAATCTCAACCGTCGATCTCTGAGATCACACGGTCCTGACTTAATTTCACTCCCATTTTTTTGTCCACCATCTGACCTCCCAAATGACTCCATCAAAAGATCTTAACCGTTGATTTTTTCTAATCTAACGGCCTTGATCTAATCTCACCTCCATCCATTTTTCATCCATATAACCTTCTAAATGACTTCATTGACAGATCTCCGCCGTCGATTATTCTAATCTGACGGTCCATGTTCATCCTCGCACCAGATTCCCATCAGACCTATTTTTCACTTTCCACCATGATTTTCGTCACATTTTCGCTGCGTCCACCGTTTTACACCACTGCTCCTCCATCCCCACAAGCCTCTGAAGTAGTACTCCCTCACTCCCCTTGGTATTTATAACATGTTTCTCGTTTTTTGCAGGTTTCAAAGGTGATGAATTCACACTGTTTTCACAGTCACAGTCATGGTGAAAAACCATCTCAGAGCCAAGATCATAGAGGAAGAAATCTCTGAGAAGGGTTAAAGGTATAATATGGAAGATTAAGAAGCCTAATCTGCAGTTAGCACAGATTAAATGAAAATCATTGATCGCAGAAGCGCAGAGGATATATCAGTAGGACATTCCTTTTACTGAAGAAAGGACCAAATCACTACTACCCATTCTCTTTTCTTCATCAAGCTCCAGAGCAGTTACTATTCTGACAAAGAGTCCTAAAGAACTGTCAGTGCATTAGTTACAAAGCATGGAAGACCTGAAAGAGAAATCTTCGCATTTCTTGTCTCAAAGTACAAATAGAGTACTACAGCCAGGAAAGTACTCTAAGAACATACCCTTAGAGTTGTTATCAATCTGACGAAGACCCCTAATTCATCCAAAGGGTACTGAAAGTTAATGTAAAGATATTAAAATAGAATGGGCTTCGAAAGACACTTCTCCCTCTATTTTAATGAATCATTTAAGTTCTATCTACCACTACTATCACTCTTTCACCTATAAGAACCCATGAGAAATACATTGTAAATGTTGGTTGGTCGTTGAAAAAATTACTGATTGTAAGCAGTTCTACTGAGTTAGAGTTCTGTGAGTAGTAGTTGTAAATAGGCTGGGAGATGATTTCTGGATGATATCAAGCTATTGGACAAGGATGTATGTGATTGGTTTTTCTCTTCTAATATGACAAGCATGTTCATTGGATCCTGATCTAAATCAATGGTGATGTGTTCTCTCTTTGTTATTGTTTTTCCTCTATTATACATCATGTTCCATTTTCTTTGATAAGAAACAGTAATTTTAGCTTAGGATATACTGCTGCAAGTACCCTAATGCTTCCTGCACTTTCTTATCTTTATATTTTCTGCTGTTTGTGTATCTAACAACAAATTCAACATAATTTAACCAGTATAGAAGTTGGCTTGTCCATGCTTACTGATGTTTGAATTTAGAGTTTGTTTCTTAGATGTTCTTGTTTGGTTTTAGCTGAAAGAATTAGGAAATTGGGAGATTTAGAGTTAGCCCTGTCCCACTAGGTTCATTTTCCAACAGTTAGCCTTTCTAAGATCCCTGTGAGTTGAATGCCGAAAGTAGAGAAGGTTAAAAGTATTTATCTGATCTTAAACTTCACTCTGTGTTAAACTTAAATGTTTTCTATTGTCTGAAAGTAGTTAGGAGGACCGCTGGATTGTTGTCTTCGAAGTTAGCCTCGTTAGGAGTTTATATCATAGAGGTTAAGGCATGCCTTGTCCCTAGATTTACTTCGAAGTGGTCACCTTGGAAGGTTTTCCTCTTCATTCCCTTTCATTTCCTTGTTGTTTCATACCATACTATCATCTTAAAAGATCCTTTGATATAGATGACTAGCCCTTTGAAAGCCTTTGATATTTGAATTGCAAGTAAACCCTTTTATGACCCCATTGCCCAATGGACTTGTGTTTTCTTTGAATTATCTCCCCATTGCGCAAAATCCTTCTCTTTTCATTCCTTTACCTTACATTGAACCCTTCTTTCATGTTTCCCAACCAAAAAAACAAATCAAAAAAAGCTTTGTGCCTTATAGCTAGCCTAATACTTTAAATTGAACTTCAAAGACATATTATTCTTTGCTTTTATAGAGAGATCCCTCTCTGGATCCAAGAGGGATAGATCCTGAGATCCCAAAGTGGTTTGATGTTGTCTTGTCATTTGGTATTGCCAAATCTACCAAATCACAGGAACCACAACATAATGGCGACTCCGCTGGGGAACTTTGGGTTAAAAGACTCCTTGAAACATCTCTAAGAACTCAAAGAAGACCATTTAGCCTTGATTTGGTTTATATTGCTGATGGTGGATAACAGCCTGCTTCAAAAGATTTTAAATCCTCCACCTAGTGACTCCATAGTTCCTAAATGACCAAAAGACTCCACTGGTGATTAGTAGGCCTGCTGATTATCTTTGTTTTCGCATGACTCCACTGGGAGACCAGTTTCATCTCAACATCATCCATATTAAAAGAAACATATAGGATTAAAATTTTTGTTTAAGGACAGTTCGCCTCTTAAATATTGTTATACTTAACATACTGGCTTCAAGAACAATCCATACCAGAGCTTATCCTGATCCAAATCATCCTGAAATAGTTGACAATCCCGAGAGCATTCTTTGGAAGTCTTTGACATCTAGGGATCCAACTATTGTCAGACCCATTCATAGAGCTAAATCAACACCTGAAAACCTTGCAGCTTTATTAGATACTCAATTTGACTTAGATCTACCAAGTGATTTGCCTAGAACTAAGTTCTTTAATGGTATAGATCAAACAGACTTTGAGCCTTCAAGTTCATCACCACAGAGTGGTCAACATATTAGTGACAAAGGAACCCCTCCATCAACACCTCCAGACATCCACTTCATTCATAACTTGGGTCTCTCTCACCCTAAGTCCGCTCAACAGTTTGTTTCTGGTCCAAGCATTTCTGTCATCCACATACTTGTTGTCCAAGCCACTCCTTTCCCTCCACAAAACACTATCATGGCAGCATGGTATGCTCCCCTAGTGTTTCCACAGCCTCTGGCTCCTTTACCCAATGCCTATCAGTCTAAAATTCCCCATTTCACTGGAAAAGAATCTACCACAGCTCAACACCATGTAGATAGGATGGAAGATGCTTTTGATTATATGGAAATAGAAGATGAGACCATTAAGATGAGAATCTTTGCTCAAAGTTTAGGAGGAGAAGTTAAAAAGTGGCTTAAAGGCTTAACTCCTAATAGCATCAATGACCTTCCCTCTTTACATCAAGCTTTCATAAACAAATGGGAAATCAAAAGCAACCATCTACAAATATTAGCAGAGTATAAAGGTCTTAAAAGAAATCAGGGGGAGAGTGTTCATGATTACTCCACTAGGTTCAACAATGTCTACAATGCTTTTCCACCCCACATGAAACCTCCCCAAGGAATGGCCTTAGTGAAATATGCTGAGGGTTTTGATGCTGACATGGCCTTAGTGAAATATGCTGAGGGTTTTGATGCTGACATGGCCTATCAACTAAGGGAGAGAGACTATACAACTCTAGAAGATATGCAGAAGGGAGCTGTGAGTGTAGAGGCAAACTTAATTGAAAAAAGAGCTAGAATGAGGGCTAAAAAGAAGGTAACCTATAGGGAAGACACCACAGCTTCTACATCTGATCCCAAATTTGATAACCTAGCCAAAAACATGGAGAGGATAGAAATAATGATGGAGAAAATGGTTGTCCAAGCCAATAATCAGAATAGAAATCAGTCTTAAAACCAGAACCAAAAATTTAGGAGAAACACCCCTCCCAATAAACAAAGAGATTCTGACCAACAAATCATACCTCCATTCCAAGAAAATTTCCTTGATGAGGATGAGGGAATAATAGAAGCATCAGAGGGAACTATTATAAACATGGTGAGAGTGGATAACCAAGATCACACCTTTTTCATGACAGAAGATAACCAGACCTCATACACACAATGGGATGAGGAAGGGTCATAATCTGAAGAGTATAGGTTAGGATTCGAGAATGCCATCATGCAAGTCCGAGAACAATATGATCTCAAAAGCAAAAAGAACATAGATACTCCCAAACCAAAAACCTCTGAAATCACTATTAACAAAAGACCTAAAAAGAATCCTAAAGGGACTGCTGAAAGCAACAAAACAACAGCTGAGAGTTCTGGCAAAAAAAAGGACAAAGACATCCAAACCATTGAAAAACCAAATCAAGAAACCAGCAGCACTAGCATTGTAGCTACTGCTCCTGGAAAAACTTTTTCAACCAGTGTACATAGTGAAAATCAGCAAGCTGATTTTGCCAATAAAACAATGACCAACAAGACAGAATTGAACCTTTCAAAGAACCAATCTCCTTTCAATCTAGAAAGTGAGATTGCAAAAATCAAAATTTCTATCCCTCTCACTGAGTTGGCCACCCAAGATATGTATAAATGTCAAATCTTGAAAGCTTTAAACTTAGGAGAAAATAGTGACTCTGTCAACTTAAATGATGATCAACCAGCTCTCTTGTTTGGCCCAAAAATTGAAGGGAAATTTTAGGAAGGGGTAGTGCCTCCTTTCTATGTCAGCCTAAATATCCATGATAAAATCCTACATAATGCTATGCATAATTCAGGGGCTTCACACAACCTCATGCCAAAAGTGATCATGGAAAAATTAGACCTAGAGATAACTAGACCATATAAGGATTTATATTCTTTTGACTCTAGCAGAGTGAAGTGTTTGGGCCTGATCAAAGATCTATGTGTAAATTTGACCCAAATCCCATCCAAGTGCATGGTAATGGCTGTTGTAGTGGTTGATGTACCTCCCAAGTATGGCATGTTGCTGTCAAGATCATGGGGTGCCAAGCTACAAGGTACAATGCAAATGGACATGACATATGCCACTATCCCTATTTTCAGCTAGCTTAGAAGACTATATAGGGAATCACACATGAAATTTATGGTAAGAAGCCTAGAGAAACCAGAAAATTCTCCTCTTTACTCTATCCATACAGACCTAGATTATTTTATCCTTTACAATGATGAGTTTACAGATGAGCAAGAGCTAGAGAGTAGAAATTCAAACAACAGAGTAGAGGCCAAAAATCTTAACATAATGGAAGCTCTGGATACAGAGGAAAACAAGAGAGAAACATTTGAACAATTTGCAGAGTTAGAAAATCAGAACCAAGATTACCCATTAGCTTGCTAACCTCAATAAACAAGATGACAGTAAAGAGGAAACTGATAACAAATCTGCAAATAATCCTTTATGGAGCATGAGCTTTGATGGGTCTTGCACTAAAAGGAATGTAGGAGCTGGAGTATAGTTGCACAATACTGAAAAGAATTATGCTAAGAGTCATGCCTTCAAGCTAAATTTCAAATGCACAAACAACATAGCAGAGTATGAAGCTCTCCTCTTAGGACTGCATCTATTGAAAAAACTAGGGGCTAAGAGGATAGTTGTCCATGGAGACTGATAACTAGTCATCAAATAGATAAATGGAGAGTACACTGCCAACCATCCTAGATTAAGGGCATATAGAAATTATGCCATGAATTTTTTGAAAACATTTGTAGAATATGAGCTTGTGTTTTTCCCTATAAGTCAAAACATACTTTCAAATGGTTTAGCTTGTGCTACTAGTTCTGATCAAAGACCACTTACTGACAAACAGATCATTGTTCAAACAAAATATAGACCAACAATACCAGATAATGAAAAATATTGGCAGGTCTTTGAGGGTGAAAAAAAAATAGAGGATTTATTGCTTTGTAGGAATGAGTTTGAATTACCTGATTCAGACTCTAAGTCCAATGAAAAATGTCTGGATAAAGAACCCCCTGATGAAGGTAAAACATCCCCTATAGCAGAAATAAACATGCTGACCAGAGAATTTGAAAACCAAACAAAAGAATACATGAACACAGATAAAGAAGACATAAAGGTACTGTAGTCCAAAGATAAAATCATACCCAGAGGACTAGCACCCTTTTAGGACCTCTTTGATTTTAATGATGTGGCAAAGAAGCCCACTATAGAACCCACTGAATCTGATGTTGAAGAATGCAATATAGGCAGCAAAGACAAGCCTAAAATGATCAAATTATCTAAAACCTTGCCAGCACATATCAAACAGAAATACATTGATTTATTTAAAGAGTTTGTGGATGTTTTTGCTTGGAGTTATGAAGATTTGAAAGCCTATGACACAGAGATCATCTAGCATAAGATTCCATTGAAAGAAAACCAAAATTTTTTTAGGCAAAAGCTGTGCAGAATAAACCCTGTATAGTTACCCCTGGTAGAAAAGGAAATCAAGAAAATGTATGAGGCCAGAGTCATAGTCCCTGTGAGGTTTTCAGATTGGGTATCTAACCTTGTGGATATGAGGAAAAAGATAGGAGAAATAAGGCTATGCATTGATTTTAGAAACTTAAATATAGCCTCCTTAAAAGACAATTACCCCTTACCCAAGATGGAACACATCCTACAAAGGGTAGTTGGTTCTAAGAGGATTTCTCTGTTAGATGGTTGTTCAGGGTATAAACAGGTCTTAGTACTCCCAGAAGATCAACTTAAAACAACCTTCACCACTCCTTGGGGCACTTTCATGTATATGAAAATTCCTTTTGGATTAATGAATGCTCGGGCCACCTTTCAAAGAGCCATGGACATTGCATTCTCAGAAGAAATAGGGTACTTCATTATAATTTACCTTGATGACATTACAGTCTATTCCAAAACTGATGAAGAGCACCTTAAACATTTGAGAAAGGTCTTTGAGAAGTGCAGAAGGTTTTGGCTATTTTTAAATCCCCAAAAGATAGTGTTTGGTCTCCAAGAAGGTAAACTTCTTGGTCATATCATATCTGAAAAGGGGATTAAAATAGACCCAAAAAGGGTTGAGGGAATATTGCAGATTAGCCACCCAAGGAACATTAAAGAGTTGCAGTCCTTTATTGGGAAGATTAATTTCTTGAGGAGGTTTATACCCAACCTAGCATAACTCCTTAGAAACATGACAAATATGCTCAAGAAAGAGGTGGGAGTTAAGTGGACTCTAGAAGCCAAGAAGTCTTTTGAACTGGTAAAACATGCACTCACTCGAGCACCAATTTTCATCAACCTAGATTTTACTAAAGATTTCCTTATATTCTCATTTGCATCAGAACACACTGTGGCTGCTGTCCTATTGCAGAAAAATCCAGAGGGACAAGAGCAGCCAATTGCGTTTTTTAGCAAGGCATTAGGAGATGCACCTCTGAAATATGATATAATGGAAAAACAAGCCTATGCCTTGGTAAAGGCCTTAAAGGATTTCAGAGTGTATATTTTACATTCTCATATTATTGCCTTTGTGCCTAATATAGTGGTGAAGGACATTTTGTCACAAGATCCAGATGGAAAAAGAAGCAAGTGTATTGTTGTGATACTAGAGTATGATTTGGAGATCAAACCCACTAAACTCATCAAGGGTCAAGGCTTAGCACAATTAATGGCTGAATCTAACTTACAAGCCCTTGACATTAATATGGTAGATACTTTGGATGAACAGGAAGGATTACTAGCTCCCATTTTTGAAGAACAGTTCCAAAACTCACCTTGGTATGTTGATATCTTGTATGTGCTTGTAAATCTTAATGCTCCTCCTGATTTATCTAAGACAAAGGAAAGGTTTTTAAAGTTGAAAGCTAGAAATTATTGCATTTTAAATGAATGTTTATTTTGGAAAAATTCCAATGGTTTATTTCTTAAAATTTTTCCTGAAGTTGATGCAGATAGGATCAAGCATGAGTTCCATGAAGGAGAATGTGGAGGCCATCTCTACTGGAAAACCACTGCCAATAAAATCCTTAGAGCTAGCTATTACTGGCCCACCCTCTTCCAAGATGTCCAAAAAAATGATAGTTGCCCGCCACAAATGCAAAATCTTTGAGGGAAAAAGAAAACTCCTTCCTCTACATTTACAACCAATCACTGTCGAAGCTCCTTTTCAAAAGTGGGGCCTAGAATTCATAGGGAAAATCCATCCTGCTTCATCTGCCTAACATAGATGGATACTCACAGCCACTGACTATTTCACCAAATGGATAGAGGCCATCCCTTCTAGGAATGCCACATACTCAGTTATCATAAAATTCCTTGAAGACCATATCCTATCTAGATTTGGCTGCCCTAGGAAAATTATCACTGACAATGCTGCTGCATTTGGTTCCAAAAAGATGATTGATTTTTGTCACAGGTATCAGATTGCACTTGGTCATTCTACTGCTTATTATCCTCAGGGTAATGGGCTAGAAGAATCATCAAATAAGAGTTTGGTGACCATCATCAAGAAGCTGCTGGAAGAAAATAAAAAATCATGGCATAACAAATTAGTGCATGCTTTATGGGCAGATAGATTGACAACAAAGAAAGCCATTGGAATGTCTCCCTATCAGCTGGTTTATGGAGAAGATGCAGTATTCCCTACCAGTTTGGGAGTACCAGTGATAAAATTGGTCCAAGAAATACAGTCAGAAGAAGACATTATGGTAAGGAGGATCAATCAGACCATACATCTCCAACAGACAAGGGAAGAGGTCTACAACAGAGCTCAGAAAGTGCAAGAGAACATCAAAAAGTTGTTTGATAAAAGGACAAAGGCCTGTGATTTCAAAATTGGGGACAAGGTACTCAAATGGGACTCTAGGAGAGAGGATAAGGGTAAGCATGGCAAGTTCGACAGTTTATGGCAAGGCCCTTACGTCATTCAATCTGCTATTGGTCCCAATGCATTCTTTATGCAAGAATTGGATGGTACAGATCTGTTTGGGGGTCCTGGCAATGGCAGGATGCTCAAGCATTATTACTGCTGAAGTTCAGATTAAAGTTTTCACCTCCATTGTAAATACCATTGCTTTGTTTTTTTTGGAAAAAGAAAAATAAAAAAAATATAAGAAGAAAGGTTCATACAAGCTCAAATCTTGAACCTATGAAGTTCCAAAAGAATGGCTCAAATCATACCAAAACCCGAGCCAGAGAAATGAAAGGCTGGTTCTAACATGCTCAAAACTTGAACCAGCAAATAAAGGAAGAAGAAACAACTCAAACAAGATAAAAACCAGAGCTGAAAAGAAGAAAGAAAGGTGACTCTAAAAAGCTCAAAATCCGAGTCACAAAAAGAAGGAGGGATGCTCTTAATTTTCAGAATTTCAAGCCTTCACAATTTTGTTTCAATTTTCTGCAAAGTTTCAGTTCATGTGCAGCTTGTCTTTATGCCATGGGCCCATGGCAAATCAAACAGTCTAATCCTATTTTTTCTGTATTTAAATTTCTGTTTTAGAATATAGAGAATGAAAATCTATCAAACAGTTTAATCCTGGCATATATTAGTTTAGGTAGAGAAGCTATGAGTCCAACTGTTTAATCTGGTCTCATGGAGGAATAAGGGTAGAATTAGATTAGTTTTGCCTTCAATAAAAAATAATGATGAAGAAGGTCTGCAAGTCTAAATGCACCTTGAAGAAAAAATGTTAGGACAGTAGGATGGATAGGTAGTTGTTTGGGGAAGTATTGCTGCTGATATAATATCCATCATGTTTGTAACAACTGATCAAAGAATAAAAAGATGGTCAAGTACCAGGCATCTGGCCTACTTCCAAAGATTATTTATGAGATTCTTGATATCTTCAAGAAGATGCCATACACATGTGGAGCCACTGTTAGCCACCTATAATATTTTGTCAAAGCAAACAGGTGGCTAAATATGTTTCTGAGCCTTCAAGAGAAACATTTCCTTTGTAAATCTATCATTCTTGAAGCCTCCATGTGTCTTCTATCCTTTAAAGAATCTTCACTGCTGTTTCCATTAATGAACCCTATTTTTTGTGAAAGAAACCATTTTCAAAGGCCTCCATCTTCCCCATTTTCCCTCATTCATACTTCATTTTCCTTCATTCCCTTCATAAATTCCCTTTGATAAGGTTTAAAACCTCTTTTTTAATCTTATCGGAACCCTTGAAACCCTTCAAAAACCTTTATTTTGGCCTAAAAACCTTCATTTTTCTATAAAGGCCTTAAGCCCCTTTGGGCCTTAAGCCCCAACCCCTTTTCCGCATATGACCCGCGCTGTGATCGGGCGCGAAACACTCATCGCATCGCAAGTATTCATTGCATCGCAAAACACATTTTACTTGTTTTATATGGTCATTTGCTTCCCGCTGATGCGATCTCGCGATCATTTCTCCACCATTGATCTAATATGCTATGCCCAGATCTAACGGTCCATATTGCTTCTCGTTCCAAAACCCGCCATTCCTCCTTTTTCTTCATCGTTAAATCTCCCCCGTCGATCTAGTTTTCAGATCAACGGATGTCGCTCCAACGCAAATCGGCAATCACATTTTTCCCTTTCGTCCTTTCCTCTCCCTCCTACGATGTCGATCCCCCCATTTAATCTCAGCCGTCGAATCCAAAAGAACCGACGGCTAAGATTTAATCACGCTCTTCTCATGAGCCCATCACCCACGCCCGTCGATTTGATCTGGACCATTGAATCCACAAGAACCAACGGCTAGGATTCAATCGTGCTTCGATCGCAGTCCCCCGTCATCGCTCTGCCGATTTGATATGGACCGTTGAATCCACAAGAGCCAACGGCCAGGATCTCATCACGCTCCGCTCATAGGCCCTCAGTCATTTCACCCTCCGATCTATCTTGACCGTTGATCTCCCCTCTGATCCGACGGCCAATGCTTAATCGCACATCGCAAACTCAAAGACCCCGACGCTTTGGCCTCTTTCCTTTTCTCTGATGCGATTTAATCCCAGCCGTTCATTCCGCCAGATTTGACGATTCGTGCTTCATCACATTGCACTCGTCCCTCACGTAATCCTTGACCATCCCAACCTCTGATTAAATCTCCACCGTTGATCAAGTTTGATCGGACGGTCCACGTTACTTCCACTCTTCAAACCCCACCCTTCTCATTCTCCCCCATCGAAAGATCTCGATTGTCAATCCTCACAATCCGACGGCTCGCATTGGCCTCTGCAATGGACCTCGCCTCCTTTTTTCCTGTGCATCTAACCTTATGTCGCATTTCTCCTACATCGTCAGATTTCTCCACCGATGATCCAACGGTTGAAAATGCATATCACGTAATTTTTGCGCCTGAGAGTTAATGTTTCGAATTTACGTGATAAAGGTGGTATTGAGAATCCACGTGGCGATCGTTGAGTGGAATCGCGTTCCGAAAGTGAAAACCACTTTCCCCCATTTTGCCGTGCGAAAACCATTCCGGTTTTCTGCCTTACCCCCCTCCGCAATGTAACTCCTGATTTAATCTCAATCGTTGATATCTAAGATCGGACGGTCCTGACTTAATTTCACTCCCATTTGTTTGTCCACCATCTGACCTCCTGAATGACTCCATCAAAAGATCTTAACCGCTGATTTGTTCTAATCTAACGGCCCTGATCTAATCTCGCCTCCATCCATTTTTAATCCATCTAACCTTCTAAACGACTTCATTGACAGATCTCCGTTGTCGATTATTCTAATCCGACGGTCCACGTTCATCCTTGCACCAGATTCCCATCAGACCTATTTTTCACCTTCCGCCATGATTTTCATCACATTTTTGTTGCGTCCACCATTTTCCACCACTGCTCCTCCATCCCCACGAGCCTCTGAAGCAGTACTCCCTCACTCCCCATGGTTTTTATAACATGTTTCTCATTTTTTGCAGGTTTCAAAGGTGATGAATTCACACTGTTTTCACAGTCACAGTCATGGTAAAAAACCATCATAGAGCCAAGATCGCAGAGGAAGAAATCTCTGAGAAGGGTTAAAGGTATAATATGGAAGATTAAGAAGCCTAATCCGCAGTCAGCACAGATGAAATGCAAATAATTGATCGCAGCAGCGTAGAGGATATATCAGCAGGACATTCCTTTTACTGAAGAAAGGACCAAACCACTACTACCCATTCTCTTTTCTTCATCAAGCTCCATAGCAGTTACTATTCTGACAAAGAGTCCTAAAGAACTGTCAGTGCGTTAGTTACAAAGCATGGAAGACCTGAAAGAAAAATCTTTGCATTTCTTGTCTCAGAGTAAAAATAGAGTACTACAGCGAGGAAAGTACTCCAAGAACATACCCTTAGAGTTATTATCAATTTGACGAAGACCCCTAATTCATCCAAAGGGTACTGAAAGTTAATGTAAAGATATTAAAACAGAATGGGCTTTGAAAGACACTTCTCCTTCTGTTTTAATGAATCATTTAAGTTCTATCTACCACTACTATCACTCTTTCACCTATAAGAACCCATGAGAAATACATTGTAAATGTTGGTTGGTCGTTGAAAAAATTACTAATTGTAAGTAGTTCTACTGAGTTAGAGTTCTGTGAGTAGTAGTCGTAAATAGGCTGGGAGATGATTTCTGGATGATATCAAGCTATTGGACAAGGATGTATGTGATTGGTTTTACTCTTCTAATATGACAAGCATGTTCATTGGATCCTGATCTAAATCAACAGTGATGTGTTCTCTCTTTGTTATTGTTTTTCCTCTATTATACATCATGTTCCATTTTCTCTGATAAGAAACAATAATTTAGCTTAGGATATACTACTGCAAGTACCCTAATACTTCCTGCACTTTCTTATCTTTATGTTTTCTGCTATTTGTGTATCTAACAACAAATTCAACATAATTTTACAAGTATAGAAGTTGGTTTGTCCATGCTTACTGATGTTTTAATTTAGAGTTTGTTTCTTAGATGTTCTTGTTTGGTTTTAGCTGAAAGAATTAGGAAATTGGGAGATTTAGAGTTAGCCATGTCCCACTAGGTTCCTTTTCCAACAGTTAGCCTTTCTAAGATCCTTGTGAGTTAAATGCCGAAAGCAAAGAAGGTTAAAAGTCTTTTTCTGATCTTAAAATTCACTCTGTGTTAAACTTAAATGTTTTCTATTGTCTGAAAGTAGTCAGGAGGATTGTTGGATTGTTGTCTTCGGATTTAGCCGCATTATGAGTTTAGATCATAGAGGTTAAGGCATGCCCTATCCCTATATTTACTCCGAAGTGGTCACCTTGGAAGGTTTTCCTTGTCATTCCCTTTCATTTCCTTGTTGTTTCATACCCTACTATCATCTTAAAAGATCCTCTGATATAGATGACTAGCCCTTTGAAAGCCTTGTATATTTGAATTGCAAGTAAACCCTTTTATGACCCCATTTCCCAATGGACTTGTGTTTTCTTTGAATTATCTCCCCATTTCCCAAAATCCTTCTCTTCTCATTCCTTTAGCTTACATTGAACCCTTCTTTCATGTTTCCCAAGCAAAGAAACAAATAAAAAAACCTTTGTGCCCTATAGCTAGCCTAATACTTTAAATTGAACTTCAAAGACATATTATTCTTTGCTTTTATAGAGAGATCCCTCTCTGGATCTAGGAGGGCTAGATCTTGAGATCCCAAAGTGGTTTGATGTTGTATTGTCATTTGGTATTGCCAAATCTGCCAAATCACAGGAACCACAACAAAGCCAAAGCTCCAAATCTCTGGTTCCAAATAGTTTTCTTGAGTTATGAGGGTTTATTTATAGCAAATGATATGACTCTTCATCTCCCTTGATGAACTTTGAACTTATCCCATGACTCATGGAATTATTTTGTCTTTTCTATAACTAATGACTCTTCACATTCCACATGTAACTCTTGGACTTCCACTTACATTTACAATTTATTATATTTCAAATATAATAAGACAAAACTCCACGTAGGAAAAAAATGACCAAATCCTAATAAGAGAAACTAAATGCATTAAGCTTGAGTTTGAGGAAACTCTAGCTCGACAACTTCAACTCATAATATTGTAGTGACATAGTGATGCCAAGCTTTGTATTATGAAATTGTCTCCTCAAAATTTACTAAAAGGTTAGGCTGAAATCAGACTCTGGCCCCAATAGCATATGGATAAATGGTTTTGGAGCTTGTGTGCACCTCATTTCGCAACAAGAATAACTTCATATTAACGTTAGTAGGTCTAGCTATATACCTCTACATGTTATGTCTGTTGATCTCTAAGTACTCCTTTGATGTGAATTGATTTAGATTGTCCAAAAAATAATTGATTTTTTTTCTTGATGATGTTTCTGCCCTTTTCCTATGCAAATGGTCCAACTGAAGGGATCTTGTGTGTTTTAACCAGAGAATCCAAACCATTGTACAACTGTGCATAATAAACTATTATGTTGGCCATAAAACTGTTGAGTGATTTGTTACTTTGGATGAGAATTCTAACCTCAGCCTTATCCAATTTTTCTTCTTTTCTTGTCTTCCTATCCAACTCTGCAAATGCATCCCTGTACTTACCACCCCATTCTTGGATCATGCTGATAGCTGCATGGATTACTTTCAAAGATTTTTCATTTTTCCCGCGACCTCTTCTGCATATCATGTAGGAGCACTACTGATCCAAACTTAAACAAGAACACAAAAAAATACAAATATAACCATAAATATAGAGATGTAGTATAAATAACACTTCATTTCATTAATATCAAAGAACTGAAATATGCTTACAGACATAATGGAAATAAACTAGCTCGGGCGATGGTAGATTATCTCCAAGAAGAGATGTGGCAGCTACATACCTCTGAATTGTGTTACAATGAGGCTCAAAGGCCTATCTATTACTGAGAAACAACAGAAAACCATAAACATCCAAAAACTTAACCCTAGGAGATAAATCACCAAATCTGTGGGCCTCATTGGGGTAATTTGGTACATCAAAGTCCTGGGGTCGTAACTTTGGCATACGATCTCCATTTGACATGCACAATACCTCATTAGAAAGATCTATCCGAGGAATACACATTTTGACTACAAACATGGGTCAATGACCCATGTTTTCCTATTTTCCAAAAAACATCATTTAGGGCCTAAAAACGGCTCCAGAGATTCATTACCCGAAAAACTATCAAAAATAGTAAATTGTGCTACAATTAAGGAAACTAAAAAACTAAAGAAACAATGTTGGGGGTCCAAGTGGAATAGGCAGGTGGCCACCATATATCCACTTGGATGAGTCTTCCTCCCTTGGGAAGCAATGATCCCCATTGAGTTGAGTGCCTCCATGAGATGGGAAAACTTCTGCTGAACTTGGTCCTTGGTGAGCCACTTGCCTTGGTGCAAGATTTTGCCCACTTTGAGAACCTAATATAATTGGATATTTTTTTGTTGAGTGTTATTGATTTGTGTGTCCATGATTCGATCAGTTGTGGCCTATCCCATGCAGTTAGGGCTTAGATCTGTTTGTGTGAGTTTTTCTGCAATGTCTAAAGTGTCTAGTAATGGTGGAAATTATGGCCGAAGGCGGTCCACATTGAAGACTAGGTGCAGACCAAGGAATGTGGGAATGATGATCTCAAAATAATTGTCTCCCAAAACCTTGGTGATTGTGTAAGGCCCATATCGATGTGGCATGAGCTTTCGATGGGCTCCAGTAAGGCGTTCTTTCTGCAAATGCAACCAAAATTTTTCACCCACCTGAAACTTGTGTGGCACCCATTGTTGATCATGTCATTGCTTGTAATTGGCACTAGACTTCTCCAAGATGTCATGAACCTGCGGCGGACGTGCTGGATGTGTTCAATAAATATGGTTACTTTATCAGCCTGAGACAATACATATGTGGATTCTGTCTATGTAGTCGCATGAGGTATGACAACATCCATTCGACACAATGGATGAAATACTAAACCCACTTGAAAGGGACTATGACCAGTAAAGATATGAAGAGATTTGTTGGATAGAGGTGCTCTAGGAGTCATATCGATCGAATGCTTGACCTGGAAGTGCAAGGGTACACCTTTGGGTGAGTAGAATGTCCCTGTATTCTTCCACGACTTTATCCACCTAATTCTGATGTGTGGAGGAACCCTTCCCGGGAGCCATGTATGGGGCCAGGATATTCCCCTTAATTTGAGAGTGAATCAAAAAGAAAAAAAATCCCAGTATGGGAGATGATCTTATTACATTTCTTAGTAGAGATCAAAGAGATGGCTGTAGGCGGGGCTAACTCCAATATTATGTATAACTTAGTTCCTAAGGAAATAATAAAATTGCGAGGCCTAGATTCATACAAAGCATGTCGCTTCCACAAATATGGTTGGCCTAATAATACATTGCAAAATTCAAGAGGAACAACATCACATAGTACCTCATTTGTGAAAGGCTTGATGCTGTAGGGGAGGAGGCACTACTGGTTGATGTAGGGATCTCGTCCTTGGTTAAGCCACCCAATGGTGTAGGGTTGCGGGTGTGATGTGATCAGTAGGCCTAGCTACTTCACAACCTTTGCTGAAATGAGGTTCTTTTGGATCCTGCTATTGACAATGAAATGCAACGGGAAACCCTTCACCCACATTTGCGAGTGGAAGAGACACTCCCCCTCCTCTCGATATTTGGCTTCTACCTTTTGGAGCTTTGTGGTGGCTACCATCACAACGGGTTCTGCATCAATGACCTAATTACCCTTGTTGGTTACCTTTTTGGGTTCTGACTCAGAATAAGAGCATGCATCTGTCTCTGAGTCTTTCAGCTCGACCACCAGCGTCTGTTTTGCGCGAATTCATTCATGTTGTGAGTGGGAGTTTTATGGAACTCACACCAGTTTCTGGTGTCGTTCTTTGCCCTCCCGCCATGCTTGGCTTTTGGCTTCGAGGAGTTTCCCTGGGGGGTCACGACCGGGCTCTGTCCTGTGCTCTGCTTTGAGTTATTTTACCCTATATTTTTTGGGACCCTCCATATAAATTGGTTTTTGATGTTGTGTTAAGTTTCCTTTCGGCCTTGATCACATTCATGTAAAGTGTCTTTTTCCACTTCATGATAATTTTATCACATGATGATACTATGCCACTTCAAGATATCATTCCTCTCCTTTTGTGATGCTTGCATCACTGGTTTCATATCGCCTCACACTTCACATTTTATTTTCTTGATAACATATCCTCCACATTGTATTGATTGGCTTTGCCTCTATCACCTCCTTTTAGCCATATGAAACCTTCTTTAGTGTTAGTGATCTCGGTGTTTAATTTGGCACATCACGTTACATTTAAAGATTAGTCAGATTAGGGGTCGCCTTGGTTGTCACATCATCTCAAATATGTTTTTGGGTTTACTTGATAAAATTTCCTTCGCATCTCAACTAGATTCACCTTATCATTGTCTTATAATCAATGACCTCAGTGCTTCATTTGACACCTAAATCTAAGTGCATTCCTTTGCAAATTTGATTGTTTTATGACATCTCGCTACAATAAATCTCTCTTTTGGTTTTCCTAATAAGGTTTTTGGTTTAAATATTCATTTCACATGACTTGTTATCCACTAGAAAATATAAAGATGATGACTCATTAATATAAATAATTAATATTTAAGATATCAACCTCATAAATCTATTAATATCTTGTAAATATTAATATTTTAATATTAATTATTACAACATTATGTTTATTAATAAAACATCATTAAATTATATTTCAAATGAAATTACATAAAAATAAAATAAAATTATGTCATCATTCTTAACTTTTAAAAGCAACATTTATCGAATATTATAATCAAAAGGAATTAAAAAAAAGAAGGAGAAGACTGGTGATGCCAAATAAAACTCGACCTTCGTGCAGTTAGTTTTCATTTATTGCTGTTAGCTGAGTTTTAATATCTTGAACACAATACTTTTTTTTTTCTTTTTTCTTTCAGGTTAATGAATTTGTTTTCTAATTAATGAGTGCACAACAGTTTTGATGGCAAAGGGCGTTGCTGTGTAGCGGGCCGAGATACTCTGTTAAGGATTTCAAGAGTCAAGAAGAGGCAACACAAAAAGAAAATGAGAGTCTAATTTGTTTGTTGTGGCAGGAAACTCGGACACTAATGCATAATATTTTGCGTTTTCCTTGATGACTGTTCACCCATTACTAATTAACAAGGTCATATATATTTCAATCATTTGTTTTGTTTTATTTTCGAATACCATGTTGGTTTGGTTTAAATTAAAATCATTTATAATATATTATATATAATATAAATATTATCTGTAATATATATTATGATTTACATGGATTTACATGGTTTTCTATTTGTATTGAATATTCATTTCTTATAAAATGATATTGTAAATACATTATTAAAATATTTAAAAGGAAGATTAATTGTTCCAACCTTGTTACTATCACATTCATAAGTTGTAATGACCATTGTTAATTTTTAGAAGATAAGTTAATTCCTTAACTTGTTTTTATGAATTTGCAAGGTTACTAATGAGCTCATGAGATTTGTTGATAAGGATCGATGATTGTTTATTTATTGTTATTAATTATTTGGTTATCATTTTGCATCGGGTTGAGAAGATTATTCTCTCATTTTATGTTAAAATTATAATGAACTCGTTTGATAATTTATCTTAGGTATGTGAATAGAGTTATTTTGATAGTTTCCCTAACATGATCACTTTATTTGCATTTGTATTAATCAAACCCTTGCAGATCTTCAAATTATTTTGGGATTGGCAAGGAAATCTTCATCCTGAGATAAAACACAAGTCTCCTCCTCCAATTAAAATACTTTTAGCTCTTGACTAGGGATGATACTATCTTGTGCTTAGTTAAGGTAGGTTTCCTTTTAAGTAAAACTAGTTGAATTTGTTTCTTTTCTTTTTCAAGATTCCTTGAGAAGGAGAAAGCCTCACAGTGGTTTGATTGAGCCCTCGTTTCAGTCAAATCATTAAGGATCATCTCACCTAAACATTATCATACATATGACTCCTTTTCCCTTCTGTTTGTTACTCTTGAATAATCATCAATGATAAGTAGACTCAAGGTCATCCTTGTGCATATTGTACATACTTGTTTAGATAAAATTCACAAGGTCAACTTAAGTTATTTCTAGGATACGGGTAACTGGAAACCCATTCAAGCCAGTCAGGATTGTCATTACAATGGAAAAGAGTCTAATTGGGACTCTGACTGAGAATTTTTCTCACAGGTTGAGCCAAGAAATTTCCAGACATCAACATTTTTGGCGCTATAAGGAGGGCCAAAAATTTCTATCTATGTGAAATTTTATCTTGTTAAAATGCTCATCCTTTGGGTCATGAATTTAGCACACTTGAACCTACCAGAAAATTTCTCAAGAAACCTATCCTATCCTTGATTAAACCAACATATGATGGTGAGAGTGGAATTTCTGCTATAGATCATGTTCCATAGTTTTTGGTTAAATGTAACTCTTTTAATATCACTGATTACAATAAACTATGCAGGTTATTCTCTCTCATTTTTAAAGGTCGGATTCAAGAATGGTATATTACGCTCCCCGAATAATATATACATTCTTGGGAAAATTTTGTTGAAACTTTCCTTTTAGCACATCAATTTTGTGAATATGACAAGTTATGCTTTGACATAGGAACTCTTACAATGCAGGAGAATGAATCGATTGATGAATTTTATAATAGGTATACATCTCTTTGTTACAGATTTCCCCTCAAAGATCTCCCATCTCATGATTATTTATTACAATGTTTCTAGTTTCGTGTTTCTTCTTCTATTAATTCTAATAGATCACACACAAAAGAACATGATGTTCTTTATTTCTTTCTTAAGCCTATTCAAAACTCTAATCATTCTCCTTCAATGTCAGCATGAACTATCTTACCTCAAGAACTGAATTATGAACAATGTTATAATCTTCCCTTGAAAGCAGACTCAATTCTAACAGAAGATCTACCTTAAATTCATACTAATCAACATATCCATGATGAGGAAAATCACATGGATGTGCATAATATGATATACTCTGGAATTCATTATTTCATGTAGCAAGACTTTTTCACAGATCACCGTACAAATAAAAATCATATCATATATTTTTCTAATGAGAACCCGCCTTCAAAAGATTCTATTCTCCTTGAGGACCACCTTTCTTGTGAGAAGTATTCTTTATCTACTCTTGATGATTTTCAATCACCTTTCTCTCCTTTTTTTGATTCTTCTAAATCATATCACTTACAAAATTTTTATGAAAGGGAGGTCATTTATGAAAAATATTTCGATGACGAGATACCTTCGTCACAAAGGGACTTTCATTTAGATCTGTTGATAGATTCATTTTCAACTATTTCATTGTCTCGTATAGATAAACACAAAATTATATCTTCTGATCATCTGGTTTCAAAACATCTTCATATTCATAATTCTATGGAAGCTTCTCTCGATGAAAGCTCTTGTCTTCCTAGTTCTAGGTCTTCCAGTTCTCCTTGTGATTCTGATAACAATAGATTAGATCATCATGTATATACTACTGACATATTTCAATAGGCTGCAACATATAAAGGTATTCCATTTGAACAAAGCATGTCGATTTCTTCTACTTGGAATGATCTGCAATAGGTATCAAAAGTATTCACCCTTATTTATATGATCCTTTTGAATTTTTCTTAGAAAAATCATTTCAAGTGAAGCTTGTTATACATAAATTATTTTATTTTAACTTCTTAAGGTTAGATGTGTATCATCCTGTTTTTGTTTCTTATAGTTTTGTTTTACTACCTTTACTAATGCATGTGATATCGCTGATTGTAGGGACAAAGCTGATGGGATTGATGCATTGGAAATATACATATACTTGAGTGTTTTTTCGATGCACATTTCTATAGTGTATATAGTAGGATTATACTTAGTTTAAATTGCTTTAATTTTAGGTTTTTGAATAAGGTAATCATGGTAAATTAGGACATGTTAAGTTTTACCTTTAATTTTTCTCCTTAAAATATTATTTTGAATAAAGATGAATTTCTTGGTGATAACATTAGAAAAGTTTGTAAACATGATTACGCCATAGTAAACATTTGGGAATGCTTTATGCATCACTACCCAACAAGACACCTGTATTACCATATCAACCTATCTAAACATAATTTTTAGATTTTTGTGTTGCTTTATCTTGTCTTGTTGCCCTTTTTAGCTTAACCATTTGATTTTTCTTCTGCTTAGTTTTCTTTTTCTTTTGTTTTTTGTTTTCTGGTTTCCATTTCATTTTCTGTTTTATGTTTCAACCTGTTATATGGAGGAACATAATTTCAAAGCCAATACCAGTTGGTCTGAAAGGGAGAAATCCTCACTCTCTATTATAACTTGATATAAGTTCCCTACTTCTCATATCTTAATCATTCATCATGGGGAACATAGAGTCATGGTTCAAATAATTTGAGCCCGTTTCAATGGATTAACGAATAGTCATTAATAAAAATGTTGAATCCATCCCATTTCCCTTCCACATATATAAAATACTCTACTTGGGTAGATGCGAATAGGTATAGCGAGGTTAATTTTTTATATTTTTCCATCTGTCTCTCAAGACATATCCTCATGTACCACCCCTCTTTCTTCATCCAATTGCAAAAGAAGAAAATACTAAAAGCAATTCTATAGATTATTATTAAAAGGGTTGTCAAAAGAAAGTTGAGTGGGAAGTACAAGTAAACCCTTCGAGGCTATGGACGCTTGCTGATAGTGGGGCCATACTTGTATGGTATCATGAAAACTTCATTGGGGTGCTGTCCAGGTTCGCTGGTAGCAAAGAAATTTCATGTAAAGGGATAATGTTATATCAGATGTTTGCTAATTTTTAAGTGACTTCTCAACTATTCGTTAGTAGAGTTCTATTTTAAGTAAATAATATTCCTTTTTTTTATTCATTATTTTGGAACATGGTGTTCAAGTAATCTGATAATTTTGTGCTCACTCTGCTTTCTTCCAGGCTTATGTGGGACTCTTGTAGGTGATTTAGCAAACAAATATTTTGGGACAACTTCTACCTAATCTTAACGAGAGATAACTATTTCTCTCCTGTGTGTCTCTAGTTGTTGTAGCCACAACACCCCCATATTTTTGGGGACCCTCCATATAAATTGGGTTTTGTTGTTGTGTTAAGGTTCCTTTCGACCTTGATCATGTTCATGTAAAGTGTCATTTTCCACTTCATGATCATTTTCTCACATGATGATACTATGCCACTTCACGATATCATTCCTCTCCTTTTACAACACTTGCACCACTGGTTTCATATCGCTTCACACTTCACATTTTCTTTTCTTGATAGGATCTCCTCCACATTGCATTGATTGGGTTTGTATATATCACTACATTTTAGTCATCTAAAACCTTCTTGATTGTGAGTGATCTCGGTGTTTAATTTGGCACATCACGTCAAATTTAAATATTGGTCAGATTAGGGGTCGCCTTGGTTGTCACATCATATCATATATGTTTTTTATTTTATTTGATAACATTTCCTTTGCACCTCTACTCTCTTCACCTTATCATCATCTTATCATCAATGACATCAGTGCTTCGTTTGACACCCAAATCTAGGCGCATTCCTTCACAAATTTGATTGTTTTTATGAAACCTCGCTACAATAAATATCTCTTTTGGTTTGCCTAATAAGATTTTTGGTCTAAAAGTCATCTCACATGGCTTCTTATTAACTCCAAAATATAAAGGTGATGACTCATTCATGTAAATTCATGTAATGTAAATAATTAATATGTAAATATTAATATTCAAAAGATCAACATCATAAATATATTAATACTTTTAAACATTAATATTTTAATATTAATTATTACAACATTGAGTTTATTAATAAAACACCATAAAATTGGAAAATACAACATTATGTTTATTAATAAAACATCATAAAATTATATTTCAAATGAGATTACATTTAAAAAAGAAAAATTATGTGATGTAGGAGCATTAATACTCAAATTAAATTTAAAATTGTTGATTAGCCCAAGGAGGGGTCAAGTTGTGAATATTGTAATATTCTCTTGTAATTCTTAGCAAGCATAGGTGAGGAATATGCTTAGTTGTTAGGTGTCAATGAGTGATGAGTTAATGTAACAAATCCCCTTAATAAATGAGATATTAGAAAGAATTTTTTCTGTTTATGCTAAGAAGATAGGAGAGTCATAAATTAGAATTTCCTTAGAATAGGAATTAGTAACAAGTTTATAGGAGTTGAATAAGGGCCAGATAAGCTCTGAATTGAATTATAAATGAAATTGTAAGCTTCGAAGAAGATAGAGGCAAAATTAAAGAAAGAAGAATCAAGCCTAAAGAGAGAGGTGAGAGCCAAGAGGAGAGGCCCAATTAAATAAAAAATATTAGGCCAAGAGAGAGAGAGGAGAAGTCCGAGAGACAAAGAGGGTTCTCTCTAGGAAGATAAGGCCATGTGAGAGAGAGCAGTAGGCAAAGTTTGATTGTAAGCAGTTTTAATATATTTGTACATTTGTTGATTAATGAGAAAATTGAATTAATGTGATTGTGTTGTGTCTTGTTTACGAGCTGAGTGATCCTTAATGAGAAGAAATAGTTTCTCTGTAATAAACCACTGTGGTATGAGTTCTGATAAATGCTTAAATGAATGAAAAAGTTTTTTGAGTGAATAAGACTTAGTGGCTGGGTAGAATTTGTATGATTCCAGTCCGGGAGGTAATTTGTTGATGTTGTGTGAGAACAAATGAAGTGCAGATAGTAATTGTGTGCAAGATTTGGAGAAGCAAATATAGAGGGTGATCTGTATTCAGGCTTGAGACAACGTAATGGTTATATGAATAACCAGAAGAATAAGCTCAGGAGAGATCAACTGTTTTAAAAGACTGAATAAATCTCAGGAAGGATAGTGTGAAGGTTGTAGGAAGAAACAAAAGTTAAAGCTCAGGAAGAGTAGCGAGCAGAAAAGAAGAAGTATCAGAGTGGCGGTAGTCGAAGAAAACAGGAGAAAAACTAAGGCAGCAAAAGCCTTTAGAATATTTCCAAAGGAAGGAAACGAACGACGAAGATTAAAACCACAAAGATCGGTTTCAAAGATGAACAACTAATATTGAATTCACAAGTTAAATTGGGGAGATTGTGAAGTGGATACGTGTTGCGCAGAGCAACCAAGCGCACATCACAATCGGCAATTTCAATAGTCTAAGACATCACCCGCTAAGTTGTTTTGTTTGCATTGTGGTAAAGAATCGAAGTTGCGATAAGTTATTTTATTTGCGATGCGGTAAAGAATTGAAGTTGCGATAAGTTAATTTGTTTGCGATGCGATAACGAATCGAAGTTGCGATAAGTTATTTTATTTGCGATGCGATAATGAATAAAAGTTGCGATAAGTTAATTTGTTTGCAATGTGGTGAGGGGGAGCTACATGTCGACATAGCGCTCTAGCGCATATCGCACATCGTAGATTTTTGTGGTTGTTGTTAAGAATTCACACGGTAAGTTATTTTTGGTACGATGCAATGTGATCACATATCACACAGGATAAAGGTTAACCGGGGGAGTTAAAAGGCGTGACATGCAAAATGTTATATTTTGTGAAGTGCGAAATGATAAGTTCTGCGATGTGCAAAGAGGTATAGCAAGATCGTTGGATTCGGCATAGATCAACAGTGAAAGTTACATCGCAATATCGCGAAGATCGCTAAGTGGTGAATCTGCGAGGAGGTGTAATTATAAAAGGTGCAAAGTGTCGTGATTGGTCACCATTTGTGTGAATCCATAACCCATAGGGTTGTATTGTGAACGTGATACCGTGTATGCGATATAGTTTAATGTTGTAATAGGTTCCCAAAATTTTTATTTCCACACATAAATTAAACTGAATACTCTTTTACGAGTATTGGATCTTGGAAATGAGCAGACTTTTTAAAAATTTCTGCTTATGTGGGTAAAGCGGCCTTTTAGCTGCATCATTATGTCATCACGCTTAACTTTTAAAAGCAACATTTATCGAATTTTCTAAGCCAAAAGGAATTTAAAGAAAAAAAAAAGACTTGTGATTCCAAAGAAAACTCAACCTCCATGTAGTTTGGTTTCATTTATTGTGGTTAAATAAGTTTTAATATCTTGAACACAATAGCAATGCGTTTTGTTTTTTTGTTGTGTTTTGCAGGTTAATAAATTTGTTTTCTAATTAATGATTGCAAAACAGTTTTGATGCCAAAGAGCGTTGCCGTGTAGTTGAGGCAGCATTAAAAGGAGCGTTAAGCAGAAGCTCGTGAGTGGGAGAGGAGAACGTAGCTTGAGAAGGAGTTGAACACAACATTTTTGTTGTGGGAAGCATATAGTAGAAGCGTAGGTGACTGGAGGCGTAGGACGCAAAAGAGGTAGCACCATAGGTTGCCAGATGAGAAACGTAGGTGGCTGGATGGTTGCGTTTGACATAGGAGAGGCAATCGTGTGAAGAGTACTGGCAGCCTGAGTAAATCATAACGAAAAGCGTGGCAGTGTTAAGAAAGTACGCAAAGCATATGAGAGGAATAACACATCATTTGGGATCAAAGTGGATAAGGATCCTTTGTTGAGGATTTCAAGAGTCAAGAAGATGCGACACACAAAGAAAACGAGAGTCTAATTTGTTTGTTGTGGCAGGAAAATCCGACACTAATGCATAATATTTTGCGTTTTCCTTAATGACTGTTCGCCCATGAATAATTAAGAAGGTCATATATATTTCAATCATTTGTTTTGTTTTATATTTGAATACCATTTTGGTTTGGTTTAAACTACAATAATTTATATTATATTATATATAATATAAATATTATATGTAATATATATTGTGATTTACTGGTTTTCTATTTGTATTGAATATTCATTTTTCTTAAAATGATGTTGTAAATACATTATTAAAACATTTAAAAGGAATACTAATTGTTCCGAGTTTGTTACTATCACATTCGTAAGTTGTAATGACCATTGTTAATTTTTAGAAGATAAGTTAATTCCTTAACTTGTTTTTATGAATTTGCAAGGTCATGAATGAGCTCATGAGATTTGTTGATAAAGATCGATAATTGTTTATTTATCGTTATCAATTATTTGGTTATTATCTTTCATCCAGTTGAGAAGATCATTCTCTCAACTTTTGTTAAAATTATAATGAACTCATTTTATAATTTATTTTAGGTATGTGAATAAAGTTATTTTGATAGTTTCCCTAGCATGATCACTTTATTTGCATTTGTATTAATCAGACCCTTGCAGATCTTCAAATTATTTTGGGATTGGAAAGGAAATCTTCATCCTGAGATAAAACAAAAGTCTCCTCCAATTAAAATACTTTTAGCTCTTGACTAGGGATGAGACTATCTTGTGCTTTGTAAGGTAGGTTTCCTTTGATGTAAAACTAGTTGAATTTGTTTCTTTTCTTTTTCAAGATTCGTTGAGAAGGAGAAAGCCTCACAATGGCTTGATTGAGCCCTCATTTTAGTAAAATAATTAAGGATCATCTCACCTAAACATTATCATACATATGACTCCTTTTTCCTTTGGTTTGTTACTCTTGAATAATCATCACTCATAAGCATACCAAAGGTCATCCTTGTGCAAATTGTACATACTTGTTTAGATAACATTCACTTGGTCAACTTAAGATAGTTCTAGGACACAGGTAACTGGAAACCCATTCAAACTAGTTAGGATTGTCATTACAATGGAAAAACGTCTAATTGGGACTCTGATCGGGAATTTTTCTCACAGGTTGATCCAGGTAATTTCCAGGCATAAACAATTTTGGCACCATAAGTAGGACCACAAATGCTATATATGTGAAATTTTATCTTGTTAATTGTGGCTTACCCTTTGGGTCATGAATTTAGCACACCTGAACCTACCAGAAACTTTCTCAAGAAACCTATCCTATCCTTGATTAGACTAGCATATGATGGTGAGAGTGGAATTTCTGCTATAGATCATGTTTAACAGTTTTTGGTTAAATGTAACTCTTTTAATATCACAGATTACAATGAGCTATGCAGGTTATTCTCTCTCATTTTTAAAGGTCGGATTTGAGAATGGTATATTACACTCCATGACAAATATATACATTCTTGGGAACATTTTGTTGAAACTTTCATTTTAGCACATCAATTTTATGAATATGAAAAGTTATGTTTTGATATAGGAACTCTTACAATGCAAGAGAATGAATCTATTGATGAATTTTATAATAGGTATAAATCTCTTTGTTATAGATTTCCACTCAAAGATCTCCCATCTCAAGATGATTTATTACAATGTTTCCAGTTTCATGATTATTCTTTTATTAATTCTAATAGATCACACACAAAAGAACAAGATGTTCTTGATTTATTTCTTAAGCCTGTTGAAAACTGTAATCAATCTTCTTCAATGTCAGTAGGAACTATCTTACCTCAAGAACCAAATTATGAACAATGTGATAATATTCCCTTGAAAGAATACTCAATTCTAATAGAAAATCTACCTTCAATTCACACTGATCAACATATCCATGATTAGGAAAATCACATGGATGTGCATAATATGATATACTCTGGAATTCATTATTTCCTGTATCCAGACCTTTTCATAGATCAACGCACAAATCACAATCATATCATATATTTTTCTAATGAGAACCCGCCTTCAACAGATTCTATTCTCCTTGCGGACCACCTTTCTTGTGAGAAGTATTCTTTATCTACTCTTGATAATTTTCAATCTCCTTTCTCTCCTTTTGTTGATTCTTCTAAATCATATCACTTGCACCAATTTCAGGAAAGGGAGGTCATTTATGAAAAATATTTCGATGATGAGATACCTTTGTCACAAAGGGATTTTCATTTAGATCTGTCGATAGATTCATTTTCAACTATTTCATTGTCTCCTATAGATAAACACAAAATTATATCTTCTGATCATCTGGTTTCAAATCATTTTCATATTCATAATTATATGGAAGCTTCTCTCGATGAAAGCTCTTGTATTCCTAGTGCTAGGTCTTCAATTTCTCCTTGTGATTATGATAAAAATAGACTAGATCATCGTGTATATACTACTGACATATTTCAACATGCTGCAACATATAAAGGTATTCCATCTGAACAAAGCCTGTCGATTTCTTCTCCTTGGAATGATCTTCAATAGATATCAAGTATTCACCCTTATTTCTATGATCCTTTTGAAGTTTTCTTAGACAAATCATTTCAAGTGAAGCTTGTTATACATAAAATATTTTCTTTTAACTTCTTAAGGTCAGATGTGTATATTACTGTTTTTGTTTCTTATAGTTTTTTTTTACTACCTTTACTAATGCATGTTATTTCTTGATTGTAGCGAAAAAGCTAATGAGATTGATGCATTGGAAATATACACATACTTGATCGTTTTTCCGATGCACATTTCTATAGTGTATATAGTAGGATTATACTTAGTTTAAATTGATTTAATTTTAGGGTTTTGAATAGGGTAATCATGGTAAATTAGGACTTTAATCATTATTTTCATCATTTTTTATATTTCATGTTAAGCTTTATCTTTAGTTTTTCTCCTTAAAATCTTATTTTGAATAAAGATGAATTTCTTGGTGATAACATTAAAAAAGTTTGTAAACATGATCAGGCCATAGTAAACATTTGGGAATGCTTTATGCATCACTACCCAACAAGACACCTATATTACCATATCAACCTATCTAAACATGATTTATATATTTTTGTGTTGCTTTATCTTGTCTTGTTGCCCTTTTTAGCTTAACCATTTGATTTTTCTTCTGCTAAGTTTTTTTTTTTTTTTTTGGTGTGTCCATTTCCTTTTATGTTTTATGTTTCAACCTATTATATGGAGGAACACCATTTCAAAGCCAACACCAGTTGGTCTGAAAGGGAGAAATCCTCACTCTATATTATAACTAGATATAAGTTTCCTACATCTCATATCTTAATCATTCATCACGGGGAACATAGAGTCCTGGTTCAAATAGTTTGAGCTTGTTTCAATGGATGAAAAATTTGTCATTAGTCAAATGTTGAATCCATCCCATTTCCCCTCCACATATATAAAATAATATACTTGGGTATATGCGAATAGGTCTAGTGAGGTCAATTTTTTATCATTTTCCATCTGTCTCTAAACACATATCCTCATGTACCACCCCTATTTCTTCACCCAATTGCAAAACAAGAAAATAATAAAAGAAATTCTATATATTATTATCAAAATGGTGGTCAAAATAAAGTTGAGAGGGAAGTACAACTAAACCCACCGAGGCTATGGATGCTCGTTGACAGTGAGGCCATACTTGTATGGTACCATGAAAAATTTGCTGGTGTACTAATCCAGGTGGATATTGGTGGCCACCCACCTATTCCACTTGGGGCCCTACCATCGTCTCTTTCAATTTTTCAGTTTCGGCACAACTAACTATTTTTAGCTGTTTTTCGGGTCCTAAACTTCTGAAGTTGTTTTGAGGCCCTAAACGAAGTTTTTTGGGAATTGTTTGTCCAACAAATATGATTCCATTCTAGAATCTGCATCCATGATCGGTAGTTGTATTCCTCAGATAGATCTTTCTAACGATGTATCATGTGCGTCAAACAGAGATAATATGCCAAAGTTATGACCCTGGGAAATTGATGTACCAATTTACCCCAACTGGGCCCATAGTTTGGTGTTTCATATCCTAGGGTTAGGTTTTTGGATGTTTAGGGTTTTCCATTGTTTTTCAATAATATATAGGCCTTCGAGCCTCATTGTAACACAGATTTCAGAGGCCTGTAGCCACCACATCTCTTCTTAGAGATAAGCTACCAGCGCCCTAGCTAGTTTATTTCCATTCTATCTGTAAGAAAATTTCAGTTCTTTGATATTAATGAGTGAAGTGTTATTTTCGCTTCATCTTTGTATTTATGGTTATATGTATATTCTATTGCATTCCTGCATAAATCTGGATTAGTGGTATTAGAGCGGTCTGCTTTTTCTCGATCCTTCTTTGCATGTCCCCAATGAGGTTGGGGTATAAGGAGTTAGGGCTCGATCTAGTTGAACCTTTGCATGATCATCCTCGAAAACTTGATGGCCACCCATGGGGGATGAAAAGAAATATGAGGGAGTAGGAGATCCTAACAAAATATTACTTGAGGAGGCCTTAAAAAAAAAAGGAACGCGATGATGGATAACTTTTCCCAGATCCTTCAACGACTGCCCACCGGCAGCGTATCTGCATCCAGCAGCCACTCTGGAGGCATGCCTCTATTTAAGGTACAGGTAAACTTTAACATTCCCATATTTGAGGGTCAAATAGATGCAGATGCCATAGATAGATGGCTGAATCTATTACAAGGATATTTCTCGGTTCATGACTTTTCCGATCTGGAGAAGATTATTTTTGCCCTCCTCAAAGCTACCCCCCATATCAAGGATTGGTGGGAAACCTATTGTGAGAAAAAGGATGAGACATAACCCTCTCTGTTCTCAGCCACACCGACTTGGAATTATTTCCAAGACGCCATAAAGGAACAATACTATCCCATGGGGAATTTTTAAAACAAGTACATACAATGGACCACGCTGCAGTAACAAAGGGATCAAGATGTGCATGAGTTGACGAAAATGTTCCATACCCTGCGTACAAAGTTGGGTATCAAAGATTTGGAGAAAAATTTACTGCTAAAGTATCGCAGTTGTTTGCACAGATATATTTAGGAGGAAATGGAGTTCCTCGAAATCTCCTCACTTGGTACGGCATGCCAGTATGCTACCAATATTGAGCAAAAATTCAAATAGAAGAAGCGAGACTTTGGATCTACGAATCAAAAGCAAGGGAAAGGTGTCCCCAAACCACAGAAAAAAGGATAAATCCAAGGCATGGCAACCCAAGACAACCTGTCAAAGTTGCAAGAAAAGAACAACACCACGAAGCCAAAGAAGGAAACAGGACAGTGGTGTGAGTTCCATAAGAGCTCCACTCACAACACAAGTGACTGTCAGGCCAGGCAATCGCTGGTGGTCGAGATGAGGGCTTCTGAATCATATGCATGCTTCGACTCTAAATCAGAAACTGACAAGGGGAATGACAAAGGGAAACAAATTATTGATGCGGAGCCCAACGCCACGGTTGTCCCTCGAAGATCGAGAAGGAGGAACCAGAAGATCCAAAGGAGGAGGAGCATCTCTTCCACTCCCAGATGTGGGTAAAGGGTTCCCCGTTATAGTTCATTGCCGACAATAGGAGCCAAAAGAACCTCATTTCAGAAGATGTCGTGAAGCGGTTGGGATTGTTGACCACAACACACCCACACCCATACACCATCGGGTGGCTTCACCAAGGACGAATCTCTGCATCAGCCAGCAGTGCTGCCTTCCCTACATCATCAAGCCCTTTACAGATGAGTTATTATGTGACATTGCTCCTCTTGATGTTTGTGATGTATTATTAGGCAAACCATACTTATGGAAGCGACATGCTATGTATGAGTCCTGACCTCACACTATTATTGTTACTTTGAGAAATAAGCTGTACAGGATACCAGAGGTACCACCGCTTGTCACTATCTCTTTGGTTACTACAAAATAATGCAGTAAGCTCATTTCCAAAACCATGATTTTTTTTTCTTGACGATCTGCCCCCAGGGAAAGAAGAAGATTGTGGCCACTACCTCCAGACAGGGCTCCTCTTCACGACAACAATAAATGGACAAGGTTGTAGAGGAGTACGGGGACATATTCACCTCACCCACAGGGGTGCCTTTGCACTATCAGGTCAAGCACCCCATTGACCTGACCCCAGGTGCGCCGCTACCCAATGGACCGATCTATCAGTGCTCTGTTCTAGAGAACGATGAAATCAAGAGGTTGATTCAGGAGCTGTTGCAGAAAGGTCACATCTGGCTGAGTTCATCACCTTGTGGGAGCCCGATCGTGTTGGTATAGAAGAAGGATGGGAATTGGAGACTTTGTATTGACTATCGGATGCTGAACAAGATCACTGTCTTGAATAGGTACCTGATCCCATGGATTGATGACCTTCTGGACCAACTCAAAGGGGTGAAATATTTTAGCAATATCGACTTGAAGTTTGGGTATCACCAGGTGCCAATTGAACCCTCCGATATGCAGAAGACTTCCTTCAAAGCCAAGGAGGGCATTTTTGATTGGTTAGTCATGCCTTTCAAGTTGATGAATGCTCCCGCAACCTTCATGAGGTTGATGGAAGACATCTTGCGGCCATTCAAAAACTCATTTGTAGTGGTGTACTTGGATGACATTCTGATATTCAACCAGACTTGGGAAGAGCACCTCCACCACATCCGACAAGTCCTCTAAACACTGCGGCAACATAAGTTGTGCGCCAATTTAGAGAAGTGAACTTTTCGCATGACCCAGGTTCAATATCTGGGATACATTATTGATGAAAGGGGGGTGCATGTGGATCCACAAGATCCAATTCATTCGAGATTGGCTAGCCCCAACCACTCTAACAGAGCTTCACAGCTTTCTATGTCTTGCTAATTTCTACTGCAGGTTCATGTTGGGATTCTCTCATATCACTTGGCCCTTGAGTCAAGTCACCAAGGGAGGAGAAAAATCAAAATTATTTTGGCCGGAATCTCAACAGAAGGCATTTGTAGAATTGAAACATCGCCTCTATTCGGCCCCAGTGCTCACATTACAAAAATTGCAACAACCATTTGAGATTGAGATGGATCCCTATGACTAAGCTATTGGGGGAGTTCTTACTCAACAGGGGCATCCAGTGGCATATCACAGTGAGACATTGTCCGACACAATCCACAAGTATCTAAATTATGACAAAGAAATGTATTTCATTGTGTAGGCTTGTCGACAATGGAAGAATTACATTTTGGGGTAGGAAACAATCATCCACACAGACCACAAACCACTGCAGCTCATAAAAACACAAGGGAAGTTGCAGAACGATTGCCATCAGAAGTGGTCCACATATCTACAACAGTTTCATTTGAACATCAAGTACAAGAAGGGTAGCACCAATAGTGTTGTAGATTACCTCATTCGACCACTGATCGTGGCACTAACCACCGTTCTCAACTCTTGTGGGCACGAGACTTCTGATTGGCTACTTCTCTATAAGAGCGATCTAGAATTCGGTCACACATACAAGGTACTCTTGGGGGGTACGCAAGTTCCAAATTTTCACCTCCAAGATGCATTGTTATGTCACTTGGGACACCTTTGTGTTCCTTCAAGCGAGTGTGCCAAGATGATATGGGAAGCACACTACAGTCAAGTCGATGGGAATTTTGGGGTCAAGAAAAGAGTGGCAGTATTGCAGAAGTATTTCTATTGTCCGAACCTTCGACAGGATGTCGGGAAGTACATCAAATCCTGCAATGATTGTGCCATTGCCAAATTGACCATTAAGAAGCAAGGCCTATATACTCTGCTACCTACCCCTAGTTGACCTTGGGAATCCATATCCATGGATTACATGTCAGGCCTTACTTCTACTAAACATGGAAACGACTATGTTTTGGTGGTCATCAACAGATTCTCGAAGATGGCCATTATGATGGCCTGCAAGAAGAATATCACAGCAGAAGCCACTGCTAAACTCTTCTTTAAACGAGTGTGGGTGAAATTTGGGATCCCACAGTCTAACATCTCAGATCAGGACAACAGGTTCCTCAACACATTTTGGTCCATCCTCTAGTCAATGCTGGACACTAATCTCACCAAGTCCACAACTTTTCATCCCTAAACAAATGGCTAGACAGAGGTCATCAACAAGATGATTGTACACATTCTGCACATTTACAATTCAAAGCATCCACACACATGGGATGAGAGTATCCCTTATGTAAAACACAATTATAACTGGGCTCTCCATAGCTCAACCGACCACAGCCCCTTTCATATGGGCTTGGGATTCCAGCCACTATGTCCCATTGATGTAGCCATGCCATTTGTGGCTACTCAGGTCGATTCAGCTCATGTCCAGTCTGAAGCTGAAAAAGCAAACAACTTCATCGAGTTCATTCAACACATCCGTCAACAGGTTCATGACATATTAGATAGAGCCAATGCTAATTACAAGCAATGACATGATCAACATTGGGTGCCACACAACTTCCAGGTGGGCGAAAATTCTGGCTACATTTGCAGAAGAAGCGCCACAATGGACCCCACTGTAAGATTTTCCTGCTCTGATATAGGCCACACACCATCACCAAGGTTTTAGGGAATAATTCCTTCAAGCCCAGTATTCCACCATTCCTTGGTCTGCACCGAGTATTCAATGTGGACCACCTTCATCCCTACTTCCCACCTCTACTGGACACCTCTAACATTGCAGAACAACTCACACCAACAGAGTTAAACCCAGACTGCATGGAACAGGCCACCACAGATTGTATCATGGACATGTAAATCAAGAACACTCGCCAACAGAATATCCAACTATATCGGGTTGTCAAAGCTGACCAACTCCTGCACCAAGGCAAGTGGTTCACCAGGGACCAAGTTCAACAGAAATTTCCTCATCTCATAGAGGAACTCAACGCAATGGGGAACATTGCTTCTTAAGGGGGGAGGAATGATCTAGGTGGATATTGGTGGCCACCCGCCTATTCAACTTGGGGCACCACCATCATCCCTTTCAGTTTTTTAGTTTCAGCACAACTTACTATTTTTAGCAGTTTTTCGGGTCCTGAACTTCCGAAGCAGTTTTGAGGCCCTAAACGACGTTTTTTGGGCATCGTTTGTCTAGAAAATATGATTTCATTTTGGAATCTACATTCGAAGTCAGCAGTTTTAGTCCTCAGATAGATATTTCTAATGATGTATCATGTGCGTCAAAGAGAGATAGTATGCCAAAGTTACGACCCCGGGAAATTGATGTACCAATTTACCACAACGGGGCCCATAGTCTGGTGTTTCATCTCCTAGGGTTAGATTTTTGGATGTTTAGGGTTTTCCATTGTTTCTCAATAATATATAGGCCTTTGAGCCTCATTATAACACAGATTTTAGAGGCATGTAGCTGCCACATATCTTGGCAGAGATAAGCTACCAGTGCCCTAGCTAGTTTATTTCCATTATGTCTGTAAGCAAATTTCAGTTCTTTGATATTAATGAAATGAAGTGTTATTTTTGCTGCATCTTTTTATTTATGGTAATATGTGTATTATATTGCGTTCATGCATAAATCTGTATAAGGTACTATCCAGGTTTGTTGGAAATGAAGAAATTTCATGTAAAGAGATAATGTTATATCAGATGTTCGCTAATTTTTAAGTGACCTCTCAACTATTCATTAGTAGAGTTCTATTTTTTGTAAATAATATTCTTTTTATTTTATTCATTATTTTGGAACTTTGTGTTCAAGTAATTTGATAATTTTGTGCTCACTTTTCTTTCTTCTAGGCTTATGTGGGACTCTTTTGGATGATATAGCATACAAATATTTTGGGACAACTTCTGCCTAATCCTAACCAGAGATAACTTTTTCTCTCCCGTGTGTCGCTAGTTGTTGTAGCCACAAAACCTCCATATTTTTGGGGACCCTCCATATAAATTGGGTTTTTATGTTGTGTTAATTTTCCTTTTGACCTTGATCACGTTCATGTAAAGTGTTTTTTTCCACTTCATGATCAGTTTCTCACATGATGATACTATGCCACTTCACGATATCATTCCTCTCCTTTTACGACACTTGCACCGCTAGCTTCTTATCGCATCACACTTCACATTTTATTTTCTTGATAGGATCTCCTCCACATTGCATTGATTGGCTTTGCCTCTATCACTGCATTTTAGTCATATGAAACCTTCTTGACTGTCAGTGATCTCGATGTTTAATTTGGCACATCACGTCAAATTTAAAGATTGGCCATATTAGGGGTTGCCTTGGTTGTCACATCATCTCATATATGTTTTTGATTTTACTTGATAACATTTCCTTCGCACCTCAACTGGCTTCACCTTATCACCGTCTTATAATCAATGACCTCAGTGCTTTGTTTGACATCTAAATCTAGGCACAATTCTTTACAAATTTGATTATTTTTATGACACCTCGCTACAATAAATATCTCTTTTGGTTTTCCTAATAGGGTTTTTGGTCTAAACGTCATATCACATGGCTTCTTATTAAATTGAAAATATAAAGGTGATGACTCATTCATGTAAATTCATGTAATGTAAATAATTAATATGTAAATATTAATATTCAAAAGATCAACATCATAAATATATTAATACTTTTAAATATTAATATTTTAATATTAATTATTACAACATATGTTTATTAATAAAACACCATAAAAATGCAAAATACAACATTATGTTTATTAATAAAACACCATAAAATTAGAAAATACAACATTATGTTTATTAATAAAACATCATAAAATTATATTTCAAATGAAATTACATTTAAAAAATAAAAATTATGTCATCACTCTTTACTTTTAAAAGCAACATTTATCAAATTTTATAGGCGCAAATGAATTTAAAGAAAAAAAAACTTGTGTTGCCAAATAAAACTCAACCTCCATGCAGTTAGGTTTCATTTATTGTTGTTAGGTAAGTTTTAATATCTTGAACACAATAACAATGTGTTTTTATTTTTTTGTTTTTTTTTTGTAGGTTAATAAATTTGTTTTCTAATTAATGAGTGCAAAAAAATTTTGATGCCAAAGGGCGTTGCTGTGTAGTTGAGGCAACATTAAAAGGAGCCTTAAGCATAAGCTCTTAAGGGGGAGAGGAGAACATAGCATGAGAAGGAGTTGATGGCAACAATTTTTTTTTTGGGAAGAATATAGTAGAAGCATAGGTGACTGGAGGCATAGGGCTCAAAAGAGGTAGCAACATAGGTTGCTAGAGGAGAAACTTAGGTGGCTGGAGGTTGCATTTAACATAGGAGAGGAAATGGTGTGAAGAGTACTGGTAGCATGAGTAAATAATAGCGCAAAGAATGACAATGTTAATAAAGTACATGTAGTGACAATTTCAAAGGAACTCAGAGTGGGTGCCCTGAATATGAGTGTAGCCCCAAGATAAGATGAACCCTAGCGCCCTTGTTGTTTATCCTCATTCCTCTGCCACCATCAGGCCACCATGCGGCCCTGGAGATATTGGCGTCCAATGAGCATTGGCCCCGCCTCCACTCTAGACGGCTCCTGTAATCGATCACGCGAGCATCCAATCGAGGGAACACATATTGCACACTATTTTTGGCAACCCTGCGAGAGGCGCAACTGCCGAAGCTGACCTGGAAGAAGCTCCTCCTCACTAGTAGAACCCCGGTAGCTATGAAAATAGGGAAAAGATGGCCCCTGTCCCCGTGAATCTCTTGAAAGATGCGTGGAGCCTCCCCGTAGGGATTTACAACAACCCATGCTTTGAGTGCTCTAATCAGTCTCCACGGCTCAACAGCTCAAGGATCCAACGTGATACCTGGGAGTGACCAAATATGAGAAACCCTTGCTCATGGGATTGTGGCAGGAAAGCATAAAGGGCCGAAAAAAGTAGAGATCAGGCAAGGAACATCAATCTGGCTTATGCAATGCATCTTGGCAGCTAGGGTTTCTTAGATCTACCCTCCCCCACCTTTCAAATCTAGATCGCGTTTCTCATGGGCAGATCCATGATGCTTTGGGTACTCTCAATGAATAGAGTAAAAAATATCTTGCACGCCCTTGAGCATAGGCTGGGGGTTCCCTCAGCTCTTCAGATACTTTGATATGGAGGTAAAAAACTTGATGAATCTTTTCCCCTTTCATTTTATAACATAGAAAGGGATGCTACTTTAGTCTTATCCCTTCATTTGATGGGGGGGTTGTGGGGCATTCATCATATGCACCAACTTTCTCCTACAAGGATGCTGTCGATGCACAGCCCAAGAAAGCTGTGCAATCCCTTGCATCCCCCAAGCATTTTCTGGTTGATAAGATGGAGGAAGTTCCCTCCATAGATATTTCCCATCCAGATCTGGTAGATCAACTTCAAAAATATGCAAAAGCCGCCATCATCTATAGATTCAATGGAATTTAGCCTTGCACAAAGGATCTCTATGAGTGGATCTATGGCAACTGGACCCACAATTGCATGGTCATCTTTTGCTCAAAGGCTTTCTTCATAGAAGTGTTCGATCACAACAAGGATTATCAAAATGCCTTAACAGAAAGTCCATGGTTTTGGGGAACAAAAGGGTTATTCTTCACCCCTTGGTACCCAGATTTCCACCCCTCTATGGCAGTCATCACCAAGATTCCTGTCTAGGTCAGGCTTCCCAATTTACCTATCCATTTATGGCACCTTTATGTCTTCCAAGGAATAGAAAACACCTTGGGCTGTTATCTGATAACAGATCCCCTTCGGGAGTACCAAGGACTATACACATATGGCGGAATATGTGTTGAAATAGACATAAGTAAAGGTCTTCCTAATCAAATTAATATCAATATTGGTGATTTCCTGTGGACACAAATTCTAGATTCTGAGAACACTACCTTCCGTTTCCATCACTGTCACCAAACAGGCCACCTTAGAATTCCTGCCCCACATTCCTTGCCCCAAAAAAGGAAAACAATCTCAAATCAAAATCCAAAATATGGATACCATGTTATCCACCTCCCATGGATGACACTGAGTCCTTAAGTTCAGATGAGGAGGAGATTGATGCAAAAATGGAGCATGCAAAGCAGACGAAAGATTCTTCCTCTGCTATCCTTGAGGGATCCCCAACCACGACGATCTATCAGAAACACACTCATGATTCCTCTCTTTTGATACGGATAAGGAGACTCCTCCCATAGTCAACAAAAATATACAAGTGGTTCTTTCCCATCCACAGCATGCTAGATGGGTCAAAGTCAACAAAAAGAAAGGAAAAAAATATCTCATGGAGGTTTCAGCCCATTCTGGGTAGAACCCAGTTTCTATCTTCTTTTGCTTCCTAGTCATGCTTCATAGCTCTTTTTCTTGTTTCATGTTCACTCTTCAGGACCGAGGTTGATAGTTCATCATTTCCGGTTGGCTAGTTACTTGCCTATCTTGATTGTAATCTCATATGGTACCTCATCTTGTACCATATGATCGCTTAATATAATTAGTCTTATTCATTCATTTAGAAAAAAAAAAAAACGTAGCATATGAGAGGAATAACACATCATTTGGGATCAAAGTGGATCGGGATCCTTTTTTGAGAATTTCAAGAGTCAAGAAGAGGCATCACACAAAGAAAATGAGAGTTTAATTTGTTTTTTGTGGCAAGAAACTCCAACACTAATACATAATATTTTTCATTTTCCTTAATGAATATTCACCCGTGATTGATTAACAAGGTCATATATATTTCAATCTTTTTTTTATTATTATATATATTTGAATACCATGTTGATTTTGTTTAAACTAAAATAATTTATAATATATTATATGTAGCATATATTATGATGTACATGGTTTTCTATTAGTATTCAATATTAATTTTTCATTAAATGATATTGTAAATACATTATTAAAACATTTAAAAGGAATACTAATTGTTCAGACCTTATTACTATCACATTCATAAGTTGTAATGACCATCGTTAATTTTTAGAAGATAAGTTAATTCCTTAACATGATTTTATGAATTTGCAAGGTCAGGAATGAGCTCATTAGATTTGTTGATAAGGATCAATAATTGTTTAGTTATCATTATCAATTCTTTGGTTATCATCTTTAATCAAGTTGAGAATATAATTCTCTCAACTTATGTTAAAATTATCATGAAATCGTTTTATAATTTATCTTAGGTATGTGAATAAAGTTATCTTGATAGTTTCCCTAGCACGGTCACTTTATTTGCATTTGTATTAAAGACCCTTGTAGATCTTCAAATTATTTTTGGATTGACAAGGAAATATTCATCTTGAGATCAAACACAGTTCTCCTCCTCCAGATAAAATAATTTTAGCTCTTGACTAGGGACGAGAACATCTTGTGCTTAGTTAAGATAGGTTTACTTTTATGTAAAACTAGTTGCATTTGTTTATTTTTTTTTCAAGACTCCTTGAGAAGGATCAAGTCACACAGTGGCTTGATTGAGCCCTCATTTTAGTCAAATCATTAAGGATCCTCTCACCTAAACATTATCATATAAATGAATCCTTTTCCCTTCAATTTCTTACTCTTGAATAATCATCACTTATAAGCAGACTGAAGGTCATCCTTGTCCATATTGTACATACTTGTTTAGATAGTATTGACTAGGTCAACTTAAGTTAGTTCTAGGACACGGGTAACTTAAAACCCATTCAAACCATTCAATATTGTCATTACAACAGAAAAGAGTCTAATTGAGACTATGACTGGGCAATTTCTCACAGGTTGAGAGAGGACATTTCCAGGCATCAACATGTTCACATATCCAAAGTATTGCTTCTTCTGTTTCAATTTATGCTCGATCTTGGTAGCATATCAGTATGTTGTACCAAGTGAGGAGATGTCGAGGAAATCCATTTTCTCCTGAATGTATCTATGCAAAAAACTGAAGTACTTAAGAACCAAGTGTTTCTTCGAATATTTGATACCCAACTTTGTGTGCAGGGTATGGAACAAATTTGTCAGCTCATGCACATCTTGATCCCTTTGTTGCTGCAACATAGTCTATTGTATGTACTTGTTCTCATAGCTCACCATGGGGTCATTAGGGGAATTTTTAGGTCTAAAATGGGCCTCCTAAGAAAAATTTACAACCAAAATAAACTTTATAAGAACCAATAGGATTCAATATGATGATGCCAACCATGGGGGATGATTCACCATTTTTAAGTAAAAGGGTAAAAAGAATAAAAAATAATAAAATAATAAAACTATTTTTTCAACTCGTATTTTCAACTTATCTTCCAAAGTGTTTACTCAAATTTCGAGCGAGATTACTTTTTGGATGCAAAATTTAATTCCTCATCCAAGGAGTACCCATGTTTCATACTTTCGATGGACCCTGCTACACGAAAAATGAGAAATACATGAAAAAACATTATTGCAATCATGTTTTTCATGTATTTCTCATTTTTCGTGCAGAAGGATCCATCAAAAGTATGGAACATGGGTACTCCTTGGATGGAGAATTAAATTTTGCATCCAACGAGTACTCCTGCTTGAAATTTGAGTAAAAACGTTGGGAGATAAGTTCAAAATACGAGTTGAAAAAGTAGTTTTTTCTTTTTTTCCTTCTAAAATTTGATGATGTAATCAAATCTTATTTTATTATTTCTACTATTATTTTATAATTTCCTTAGGAGGCCCATTTTAGACCTCAAAATTCCCCTATTGAATATTGTTCCATGATTGCATCTCAGAAATAATTCCAAGTGTGTTTGACTGAAAATAGTGAAGGTTCTCTCTCGTCCCTCTATTCACAATAGGTTTCCCACTAGTCCTTGACATGGGGGTGACTCTGACGAGCACAGAAGTAATATTTTCCTTATTAGAAAAATCATGAACTGAAAATCCTTCCAATAGATTTAACCATTGATATATGGCATCTGCATCTATCTGCCCTTCAAATATGTGAATTTCAAAGTTGAATTGTACCTTGAAGGGAGTGGTACCTCCTGAGTGACTGCCGGATGTAGATGTGTCGCCTGTGGGGATCCGTCAAAAGATTTGGGAAAAGTTGTCCATCATCACGTTCCTTCGTTGCTTGAGGGCTTCTTTAAGAAATATTTTGAAAGGATATCCTACTCCCTCATATTTTTTTTCTTCTACCATGGGAGGCCATCAGGGTTTATGAGGCTGGTCTTGCAAAGGTTCAACCAGTTCGAGCCTTAACTCCTTATACCTTGACCTTGTTGGGGAAATGAAAAGAAAAATAAAGAAAGAGAAGACCCCTCTAATACTAATGATCTAAACTTAAACAGGAACACAAAAAAATATAAATATAACCATAAAGACCGAGATGCAATAGAAATAACACGTCATTTCATTAATATCAAAGAACATAAATATGCTTACAGAAAAAATCCAAATAAACTAGCTCAGGCGATGGTAGCTTATCTCTGAGAAGAGATGTGGTGGCTAAATTCCTCTGAAATTTGTTACGATGAGACTCAAAGGCCTATTTATTATTAAGAAACAATGAAAACCCCTAAACATCCAAAAGCCTAACCCTAGGAGAATCACCAAATCTGTGGACTCCATTAGGGTAAATTTGTACATTGACTTTTCGAGATCGTAACTTTGGCATACGATCTCCATTTGACGTGCACAATAAATCATTAGAAATAACTATATGTGGAATAAAAATTTTGATTGGAAACATTAGTTACCCCGTCATGTTTTCTCTTTTTCCAAAAAAATTTCGTTTAGGGCCTCAAAACAACTCAGGAAGTTCAGGACCCAAAAAACTTCCAAAAAAAAGGAAACTAAAAAAATGAAAGAAACATGGTGGGGGTCCAAGTGGAATAGGTGGGTGGAAAAAAAATAGCCACCTGGATCAACTAGTACCCTTTTCAAGGTGAAAATATCCTCGTAAAGTGACCTCATTGTGTCTCCCAATGAATGGATTTCACTGTATATTATTGGTTGGAGTTCTTTCAAATAATAATATGTGGAAGATAATCATTGGATCTCAACTTGGAGAAGCTATACTTGTTGTCCTATAGAATGCCTTGCATAATATCTTGCAAAATCCAGATCTTTAGCCATTTGTTGATTTTATGTCATCAAGCAATCTATATTTTCTTTTGCAACTCCTACAAAGGCTAAGTTTGTTGCAGCAATTGTATGTGGATTCATCTTGGTGTCAGTAACTATCACCCTTTTAGTGTGGATGAAAGCAGGATGGACCATATCATTAGGGAATAATTTACTCCTTTCATGTACTATTTTGTCCTGGAGCTGGTTAGAGTTCAGGTTGTAAATATCCGTGATCATTTCATCATATTGAGGAAATATTCCCATTTCACCATCTGGGATGTGTCCATATGTGTGGGGAGTTGAAGGCTGTCTGGTAATATGTTCTAAAATGGGAATTATGTTAACCTCTCAGGTTTTCTCCACATATTTAACATCCACATCCTAGGCCAGTAATTGTTCCTCAATTTCCTCTACAAAATCTTGATCTTGATTTTGTTGATTCTCTTCCTCTTGTAGATGTTTCTACCTTTCCTCCTCTACTTTCTTTAATATTTCTTCTTCTTCCTTCCTCTTTAGTTCTTCTTGTGCCTACATTTCCTCCCGTTCTTTCCTTTCCCACTCTTCCTTCTGCATCTACTCTTCCTATTGCTTCCTCCTCCGATCTGTTGCCATAACCACTTTTAGAATGATTTGATCAACCTTGAACTTACAACTCTTCTCCTCTCCTTGGTTATGTGAAACCTTCCTCTCGTACTTGATATTAAATGGGGTGAAATATTTTGGCTGTTATGCTTCTAGGCTAAAAATTTGTTCTGAAATTGCACTAGAAGGGTCTTCCTCATTGCTTGGTGCATGTGACCGAGAGGCATTAGAGAAATTCTTGATATTTTCTTCATTCGGCCTAGCATAGATCCCATGCAGATGGAAAAAATGAAACTTGACACAATGTCTTTTGAAAACTCCTATGGTATCATTGTGATGAAAATATATCGTACCAAACTTAAGGTTTTCTAGTTATTTAGCTTAAAAATTTGCAATATTCAAGTTCTTAGTATCATAAGATCCCACTTGCAAGGAAAAAGTAGCCCAAGGTGCTTTCTTATTCTTCTGCACTCTTGTATATATACCTGTTACAAGATGCTAGTAAACCTCTTACATGACTACTTTTTTGTGGCATACCTCGTCAAGAGATGAGATGGTTTCTGACAACCAAAGACTCCAAGGTATGTACCATTTGGTGAGGCAAACCAATCCACTAATACCACCACTAATTTCATTGCCTCACGAAACATGCGAAGGGCCTCTTCTTCAAATATCATCTGATATAGTACCTTTAATAAATGATCAAAAAGTCTCTCAAAGACTCCTCGGTAGTTGCATTATACCAATAATAAATGTGGATAGGAGGCTATTTAGGTGTCTATTTCCATTCCAGACCAGGGAATTCATTACGAGCACATATTCCATCTAGTAAGTAGGCAGAAATGTATAATTGTTGTTTCTTTCCCTATTGTGTGTTCTTCACCTTATTCACATTGATTTGTAACTGTTGAGCCACTACATGATACTAGTTGAATATATTCCCTTGTGAGACAAACTGATATAGCATGTAAACTATCCTTCTGGGAGGGTTTCAACATTCTTGTATCCGTAGGCTCGACAACACAAAACCATTAAGTACTGAAACACTATTTTTAGTGACTTAGTCTTGTAAGCATTGTCAGGTGTCTAGAAATTTGTTTTTGGTTTTTTCCACGTTGAATTAACCACTTCGTTCATGTTTATATATCTTGAGGCTCCATAAAACTGTGAATCTAGATGTTGCTCAGGCTTTGACAACTTGTAGATCAAGTGAATGTCATGTGGTTGGTAAGAGGCAAGTTGTTTCCCACTATCATTGTTTAATGACATGCTCTTGGTATCCAGGCTCTAAAAAATCCATATAATAACATATGCACATGGAAAAACTGGGAATTTGCAAGCAACCTTATGAAACCCCGATCATTAAATTTTGATGTAAACCTACCTATAATCCATATCTTCATTAAAATTTGTTACAATGAGTGCATCCTTGATGGTATTCCAAGTGAAAATGGAATCCTTATTAATATAAAACTATTTATCTAATAAAATAGGAACAAATATTGAGGGATTGCCAATGACTTCCTCGATTCTCATTTCAGTGGCCCCTTTGATGTTGCATTATTGGGAAGCGTGGTGATATATGATGATGAAAGAGTAATGCGTTTAGGACTTGCAGTACATCTTGCAAGAGATGCATTGATGTTGAGAACAAGTTATCTTAAAATATCAAGTCAACAATCAACTTTAAAGAAACAACATAGTCACTGAAGGAAAAGTGTAACAAGCCCGAGTTAAAAGTTCATGTAGTAAATTTAATAAAGGAAAAATAGGACCAAGGTCATGGGACACGTATCCCAAGTTGAATGTTGGGAAAAACATCCTAGTGGGTGTTCAATTGATTTATTATGCATAAGGAAATTGGAAAAGGCATTGGCAAAGGAATTGAAAAGAAAAATAGGCATTAATTATCATTTTTATTTATGAAATAATGAAAATTAGGAGAAAAGGAAGGTGAAAGGTCACAAAATTGCATGAAAGGAAAATTGAAGTAAAAATAGAGGAAAATGAAGAAAATAAAGTCCTTAATGATAAATAAGCTTCCGAGGACTGGTTCACAAATTTTGTTGGTTGAATTTTTGGCAGTTCAATTTTGGATCTCTCTTTATTCTCTCATACTATTGCACACTTGGAGAATTCTTGGGCCAGTCTAAAATTTGGGAAAGAAAGGAAAGGAAGGAAAAGGAAAAAAAGGGACAAGTAAGAAAAAATTGGATCAGGCAGCTTCATCAGAAATACTTGCAGTTAACAAGTTGCATGTGTGATTTCCTAGTTGTTTTGCGAATGCCTGGTACATGCATGTATGAATTCGGTTCTCTTGCTATAATTGGAGTGGGTTTTTTTAGGTGTGATTGTGGTTTGATTCTTTCCATTCCATTTCCAGATAACCATGGTGTGATGGGGTTCTTTTCTTGGTTGAGTATTGGATTGTGGGACAGTTTTGGAAATGGGTGAGGTGGTTTGAAGAAAATTTCCAAGGGCCTAGGAACCCCTTGAACAATAATGGTGGGATTGTGGTAAATCCTGAGGGTGGAGACGGGAAAATTCCTTAAGGTATTGGTGAAGAAAGCTAGAGGCATCCAAGATTGTTTTGGGCCTAGTGATCCCTTGACCGGTTTTGGCAGGATTGCGGTAAAGCTTGGTAGTGTATGTTTTTTTGTTTGGGCCTAGGAATCCCTTGACTGGTAATGGTGGGATTGTGTTAAATCCTAGCTGTTATATCCTTGTTTCGACCTAGGAATCCCTTAACCAATTTTTTCTGGATTGCGGTAAAGCTTAAGAGTGGAGGTGGTTTGATCTCCGAGAAGCGCTACTGGATTTGGTCTTGAGTCCCACATTCATGCTTGGAATATGGAATGAGGGTGATTGGCTGAAGGAAATATTTGGTTCAGCTCAATATATGGTCAGGTGGTACATGGAATTCCCTGACTTGGTTGGCTTTGCATATGCTAATAAGAAATATTTTCTCTCTTGTATTTCATGAGTAATTATGCCTATTATTATGTGGCTTTAATGGTTGTTATATCATGGTTATTATTCTGTTTATATGTTGGTTATAAGCTTGGTTTCATAAGAGGTTCTAGATGTTATCACAATTTTAGTTAATAGTTTTAAGGTGCTAACATTTTCAGTGTCAGTGCTAGTTTGTAAAAAATAGTATAAAAACGCTCACAGATAAAATATCAACGCTATTGTGGATTTGTAAAATAAAAATGCGCTTACAACCAAAGTAGCAACAAAAATATATAAAATTGGAAAAGCAAAAGGAAATTTTACGTTTGTATGGTCAAGATTAAAACGTGTTGTTGGAGTACACGTCAATGAAGGAGCATGAAATTTATCAAGTGAGCGCTAATAATTAATCTGTCAGCGACAAAACTATGTTTTTCTTCTTGTAAAACACAATAAATTTTGGTTCAAATTATGAATGGTTGGAAACTGAATTTTAAAAAAAAGAGTTTTTTGTTGCTAACAAACTCATTTAAAAAAATACTCTTTCATTTTTTAGACAGGTGTGATTGTTTGAGATATTCGAAAGAATATTTGAAGCCTATTTTTCAGGATTTTGCAATTTCATTTTTTCCTGTTTTAGTCATTGTTTTAAAAATCTATTTCCAAAGAACTAGGGATGAATTTTTTAAAACCCAAACATGTTTTTATCAGGAACTAGCCCATTAACAAAAACCCCTCTCATATTTTGACATCTATCATGGTTTGAGAGATACGAAGGAATATTTAGAGTCTATTTTTCAGGAATTCGCCAGCATTATTATTTTTTATATTTAGAAAAATGCCTAATATACTTTCAGTTGGAGAACCATATCATCAGATTTGACTTTAGCATTAAATAAACATATGACAATTAGATCCACATCCTCAGGAAACACCTTAGTATTCAAATGCACAATTTTGGTGAACGATCAACTCCACCATTCGAGATTTTTTTGCAACTAATTCTAGATTTAGTTTGATTTTAATTTATGATTTTATATTGTTTCGAGAAAGATAGAAATAATTTGGGATATTATTTTTATTATTTAATCAAGGATAGTAATGTAAAAGGGGTTCTGTTTTTGTTGAAAAAACTATTTTGCTTTGTATATTTTGGATATTTTTAATGAAGAAAGCCTAAAGCTACAACAAAGATTCATGTGTTGGGTGTTCTGAATTTTTTTTTCTCCTATTTGATGTGTTTCTTCTTGCCATGATGTATCATCTTCTAATGGTTGAATGAAATAACATAAACAAAATTCATTACTTGCAATTCTTTGTTCATAGATTCAATTGTTTTCATTCTTCTTTCTAAATATGGTTTTGGAATTCATCTATTTGATGATCATTCTCAGTGGAATTTTCCTCTCATATTCTTCCTTTCATTACAAAAAATTAGTGACACAAAATTTATCAGATACCTTGCTTTTGTTGAATGTTTTAGTTTGATATTAAATTTAGCCAAAATGACTCCATCACCCAATGGTATTTCTTTTTCTCCATATTCCAACCAACACCATCAACTTTTACATTAATCCGACCGTAGAGAGTTTAACAAAATTTCTATTGTTATGACCTAGGGTATTTGAGTTTGAGGATAGACCCCACTCTATATTGAGGAGCCAAATTCAATCCTAAAGTGGTTAGAGGTTACCTTAGAGATTTTTTCCCATATCCAGGCTTTTCCCTCAGTGACAAATTTTTGGTGTCGTTGCCAGTGAGCGAAGGTGACATTTTCCTTGGGAGAACAACAAGCTCCAGATCTGATTGATGATGGTGAAAATTTTCCAGACATAAGAAAGATGTGTTTCATTCACTTAGTGACTCCATTTTTAGATTCTAGAAGTCAAAACATTCATGGCAGCTCCACTTTCCAAAGAATTCGGAGCTTGAATTGTAGAACAAGTTGCCTAATCAATCAATATGACTAGGTATGTTGAAGATCCTTTTTCTATTTAAGGTTTTAAGGAATATTGGGACAATTTTGATGATGATCAAATGGATGAAGCCTTCTCAAGTTTTCTACATATTTATTTAAAGTCATGTAAATGTACTTTTGAGGGTAAAATTCATTTCTTAGAAGAATTTGCTGAGAATATTGAAAATTATGTCAAAGCCTTAGATATTCAAATACAATCCCATAATTCCACATATTAGAATCAGTCTTTTGGAATCGATTTTCAGCCAAGTCAGAGGAGACAGTGCTTCCCTCGGTTGTCAATATTGAAGAGTGTTTTATTTTTTGGAATGAGTTTGACAGTTCACAGTGGAAGTCATGGTTTTACATAGTGAATAGATATGAGAAATTAAACCATGATTATCCAATCATTCAATACTTTTAGGTTCATTAGATAGATCATAATTTTTATGATCCCGTAGTTTACTACATGGAGGGTTTTTTCAGTTTGAATTTCAATTTTATTTTATTTTATTTATTTATTTTATTTGTTTTTTTATTTTTATTTTTATGTGGAGAAAAATTACATCAGGAGTTTCCTTTGCCACTATACTGTCAAATTTTTATTTATTCTGAAGCAAAGAAAAAAAATCCACGGTATTTGATCAACTATTGGATTGGTTGCATTGGAATTATTGTATTATTTGATTGAGCAGTTATTTAAATAGTTTAGTGTAGGATGAGTGTGCAATAAGATTGTTGGGGAAAGCATGAATTTTTAGTTTCATATTTCAATTTACAGTAAGTAGTGTGTGTTTTTCAGTTATAAAGTTAACTAGTTGCAAGTAAGGTTGTCAGTTTCAGGTAAGAAGCTGGAAACAGCTACAAGGATCAGGCCTGTAGTCTATAGGGGTTCTTGCTGCCATCTATGATTGACAACATCTCCGTGGAGCTAGCTGTTATCAAAATTTTATTTAGTAGCCTTAAGGAGCTGACAGTTTTAGCGTTAATGCCAATTTGTCAAAAATAATATAAAAGCACTGACAAATAAAATAACAACGCTATTGTGGATTTGTAAAATAAAAATGCACTGACAACCAAAGTAGCAGCATAAATCAGTAAAATTAGCAAATTAAAATGAAATTTTAAGTTTGTATGGTCAATATTAAAAGGTGTTGATGGAGTACATGTCATTGAAGGAGTTGACACTTGATCAAGTGAGCACTGATAATTAATCTGTCAGCAACAAAAGTTTGTGTTAATCTTTTTTTTTCATGTAAAACACAGTCACTTTGGGTGCACATTACGAAAAGTTTGAAATTAAATGTTAAAAACCAAAAAAATATTTTTGTTGGTAAGAAGCTCATTTAAAAAATTATCTTTTACTTTTTACACAGTTGCAATGGTTTGAGAGATTCAAAAGGACCTTAGAAGCCTATTTTTCGGGATTTTTCAGTTCAAAATTTTCTTATTTTAGTCACTGTTTTAATATCAGTGTCTGAACAGATGAGGATGAATGTTTAAAAACCGAAAGAGGTTGGGAACAAGCCCATTAACAAAACCTCTCTCATATTTTTCACATCTATCATGGTTTGAGAGATATGAAGGAATATTTGGAGCCTATTTTTTAGGAATTCGCTAGAATTAATTTTTTCTATATTTAGAAAAACACCTAGTCTACTTTCAGTTGGAAAGCCACCTTGTTGGAGCAAGGTCCCTTAGGACCACAATTTTGGGAAAAATATCAGTATTTTTGTTAGTTTTTAGTTGTGCACACTGTGCAAAGAAGAGTCAAGGGGCTTTGGGGTGGGCCAAAGTCCCTTCATGAGTTGTAATGGGTTAATGGGTAAACTAGAGGTCTCAAACCATGGTTTAAGGACATTAGTATGTGCACACGTGAAAGTATAAATAGAAGTATAAATCGAGTTAGATAATGAGACATCCATTATTAGAGAATTTTGAATCATGATAGAGTTGAGAAGTTTATTTTGTAGTAAGCGTTTATGTTTCAAAGGCTCCTGCTGGCTGTGTGCGTGGAGACCTTAGTGTAGTTGTGTGTGGACCCCGCTGGTTGTTTGCATGGGTAGATATAGTGAATTGTAAGGTTTTCTGTGAAGACTGATCAATAAATAATTGTTTTGGTAATTTTTTGTGCCTAATGCATCTATGATTCAATTTTGCGTATGATTTCTGCTTTCTGTGTATGATTTATGTTATCAGTAATCGGGAACAGCCTGCGTGCATGTTTATAGTGTTGATGTGTAAGATATTTTCATATATCTATTACTTTCAAGGCTGAATACTACATTGCATAGATCTGTTAGAGTGGTTAAAGGGATTTCATACCTTCTATCTGTGCGCATGAGCAGGTTAACCTGTGCTAGTTGGCCTAGGGTTTATGGTGCGCAAGGTAGTCTGTCTAATAAGATAGATCTGTGGATTCCTGCTTCATTTAATTCTCTCCTAGGATGTGGAAACGTGGCTCCAACACCCCCCCCAATACTTCTTCGATTGAGAATTTGGTCTGCACAAGAAGATCACTGTCGAAAGGGCCAATACTAAGAGGTTTTTGTTGGTTGCACGCTAACTCCGAACCCGGGTCAGGACTCCTCAAGCCAAAAAATGGTTCTGTTTCCCAGACTAGGATCATTTTGAGAGAGATTAGATGTTGTGGTAGCCATAAAATATTGAATTAGAAGACTTGTTTGAGAAAAAGATATGCGAATTCGCCATCAAGGAGAATAGAAGTGATAAATTTTACACTGAAAGGTGGGAACAAAGGTACATTTTCATAGAGGTCCACAAAATCTTCTTTGTGACCTTTGCGCACGAATTATAGGAGTGGTTATCAAGGTTAGTGTTGAAAAGTCAACAAGAAATGTGTGTCTAATTTAATTTTCCCTTAATTAAATTGGACAATAAATTGTAATCTTATCTCATAATCACTTGTAATAGTTAACTGAGTGTGATAGACTCAATTAGCTCATGAAATTCAGGGTGGTTGGTGAGGCATGTAGAGCGGTTCTATTTGTTTTAGAGTCCAATTTGCAGTTAGTGTATTGTTTTAATGCATGAGAAATCAGTTAACTCAATTAATTGAGTTAAAATCAGTTTAAATAGTTGTAACTGATTATTGCACTAGTGAGAGGTCAAGTGAATTAAATCAGATTTAATTCACCTACAGTGATGTGTCAAGTGGTTGATGATTTACTATTAATAACTGCATGCGTGTTAGTTCTGATGAAGATCAGTTGAGTCAGAGGTTAAAGGGATGTTAACTATTAGTTGTATTATTAGAAAAATGTAGGGATGCAGTAATACACCCATGGGATTTACCATGAGCATTGCGGAGTTTTGGAAGGACGAAATTACTAAATAATAGGGATTTAATTCCACAAGAATTGTGCAATCAAGGCAGGCTGAGCAGAGGCAGGAAATTGGCTAAGTGTTGGTCAATTTTGTCCGGATCAGTGTGAGACAATTGATAGAGTGCAACAGACTCTTGTGAGAAGAGTGAATTGTATTGTTTCATGATTCCTTATTTGAATATACAATAGAAGATAGAGGGGTTTTGAGCAGCAAGCCTTCCCTAGAAAAAATATCTGTGTTGTGGAATGATTTTCTTCTTTCTTTTACTTGGTGTGATTATGAGAGCATGTTTATTTTCTGCAATTAATTTGTAGAAGGATTCAATATATTGCTTTAGCATATTGCATGAATAGATTGAATCCATTGGTATACATATTATTTGTATAATTTCTACATGGTATCAGAGTGCCATAAATCACTACAGTGGAGAAGGAATTGAGTTTATGCTGAACAACATTTGAATTTGCAAAAATATTCTTTGGCGCAATAGGCAGATCAAGATGGCTTTCAATGGATCAATATTGGAATATGCACTCGAGGGAAGTTCTAATTATATTGCATGGAAAGAAAGAATGGAGGTAGTTTTGGAGGACAACATGTTGAAATAATTTATTGATACTGATATTCCAAAGCCAGCAGCAGCAGACACCGCTCTTCTTGATGCTTGGCAAAGGAATGTTACAAACGTGAGGATGATATTATTAGAGGGAGTTTGAGATCACATTGTCTCGAGTTTCGATGGAAAGGAAACTCAATATGCAATGTGGAAGGCCTTGATAGATCCTTTTTATAAGAATAGTGACCACAAAAAAATGGCACTGAAGGACAAGCTCAGGAAAATCAAAATAGAGAAAGGCGACACTATTCCAAAATACTTGACCAAGTTCATCCAATGTCGAGATGAGCTTGGAAATGTCGATATTATTGTAGCCAATGATGACTTGGTGAGCCGAGCACTTCTAGGCCTTAAAAAGAGCTGGCATAATTATAAGGACTCTGTCAATGGGAGGGAGAAGCTACCAGATTGGGAGTGACTTTGGTCGAATTTGGTATAAGAAGAATTTAGGTAGAATACCAGTGATGGATACTCATCCAAGACATATGGCGAGGAAAATTGCACCTTGGATGGTAAGGCAAATAAGGGGAAGGGAAAGAAATCCTTTTCCAAATCTGAGACCAACAAAGAAGGAAAGAAGCGTGACATGTCCAGAGTGAAAATTTTTCACTGTCACAAGCATGAACATTATGCCACTAGTTGTATAGAGAAGAAGAAGAAAAACAAGAAGACTTCAGGATCTGCAGCGGGTGATGATTTGGCTTCATAATTCGAGTCAGAATTCTCAGTCATTGCATGCATGGTGTCTAGTGCAATGGGATCAGTGTGGTACTTGGATAGTGGTGCATGTTTCCACATGACGGGAGACAAAGAATTCTTTAGTATCTTGGAGGAGAAGGATCTTCAGATGCACATCAATATGGGTGATGACGGGAGGTATATTGCTACCGGGATTGGTGCGGTCACTTTCTAGAGACAGTCAGGTAAAAATTTCTTATTAAAATATGCCATGCATGTACTGGGCTTGAAAAAGAATTTAGTTTCAGTTGCTATATTAGAGGTTAGAGGATATGATGTGGTTTTCAGTTAAGGGAAAGCATTCCTTCGTCACAAAGCCACATGAGAAGTTAAGAAGATTGAGTTTCTTGTAAAGAACCTCTACAAACTTGATGTAGATGGTTGCACAACATTGATGTGTAAAGCACATAGAGTGGTGAGCCGGGATGAGGGTGAGTTATGGCACAGGAGATTGGGCCATCTACACCACGGTGATTTGAAGGTCATGCAACAGATTTCTACGGGGATTCCAAAGAATACACAGGTGTAGATAGATACATGCAAGGGATATACCATGGGGAAGTATGGAAAGGTCAATTTTCATGAGAAGGAGAACTGAGCAGTGGAAATCCTTGAGAGATTTCACTCATATGTGTGTGGACCATTCTCTAAAGCTTCTACAACAAAGCACATGTATTATGTGATTTTTGTTGATGATTTTCTAGAAAGTGTTGGATCTACTTCATGCAGAATAAAGATCAGATGTTCTCAAAATTTTGTGAGTTAAAAGCACTGGTTGAGAAAGATACAGGGAATAATGTGAAGGCTTCGAAGAACAAAAATGAAGGTGAATACATCTCCAATGAATTCAAGAAATTCTGTGCCAAAGAAGGAATTCAGAGAGAGTTGATTGTGCCTCATAACCCACAACAGAATGGGGTTGTAGAAACAAGGAAAAGAACAATTGTGGGTGCGACACGAGTGATGTTACATGATCAGAGCCTACCATTGCATCGATGGGTAAAGGCATGCAACACAAAAATATTTGTGCAGAACCGTAGTCCTCATCAGATACTTGGCATGAGTACACCAGAAGAGGCATTTTCTGGTAAGAAACTTGATGTTTCATATTTTAAAATTTTTGGCTCATCTGTCTATTTCCATGTGACCAAAGATTCGTGAAAGAAGCGAGAACCAACAACAGAGATTGGGATATTTTTGGGGTACACTGATACTCCCCACAACTATCAGGTGTAATTTCGAACAACAAGATGACAGTTGTCAGATGGGATGTAAAATTTGATGAGGATAAAGCCATGCAATTGTACCTTGAGAGGGAGCTTGATTTTCATGCAGATGAGGAACTCTTGGCTCCAAAGGATGAACCTAAAGATGTGGAGCAGCCACACACGGAGGATCATGGAGTGGAAAAAAACCACTCATGCAGATCCATCCACCAGACATGGTAGGAGGCACACCATAGACAATGACAAATTGAGACTTGATGCAGTAGAACATGTAGGAGCACCTACATCACTGCGCAGACAAAGACAACCACCATACATGTTTACTGGATACATGCCTCTTATGAGCAAGTGTATTGTGACAGAACCATCCTCTTTTGAGGAATTAGGGCAACAAAAAACTTGGGTTGACGCCATGGTTGAGGAGTATGAATCCATCGTAAGGAACAATGAATGGGAAGTTGTCCCAAGACTAGTCGGGAAGTTAGTAGTTGGATCTAGATGGATCTATAAGGTGAATCAGGTAGCAGATGGGAGTTTGGAGAAGTACAAGGCTAGATTTGTAGCCCGGAGATTCTCACAAGTTGAGGGGAATGAATACGAGGAGACTTTTGCGCCAGTTGCAAGTTACTCATCGATTAGATCTATCCTTGCACTCTCAACGCAGATGGGTTGGCAACTACATCATATGGATGTGAAGATTGCATTTCTCAATGGAATAATTGAGGAATAAGTGTACATTGAGCAACTAGAAGGTTTTGATACCTTTGATATTGAGTCACATGTGTGCAGACTTAAGAGAGCACTGTATGGGCTGACGCAAGCATGTCATGCTTGGTACACTAGGATTGACAACTATTTCATTGGGTTGGGATTCACGAAGAGTGAAGTGGATGAGAAACCATAATAGATTGTGGTTGATGGTAAGATTATGATTATTGTACTTTATGTAGATGATCTTATTCTGACAGGTGATGAGCAGCTCATAACTTCTTGCAAAGTGGATCTTGCAAAACACTGTATGGGCTGAAGCAAGCACGTCTTGCTTGGTACACCAAGACTGTCAGCTATTTCAATGGGTTGGGCTTCACAAAGAGTGAAGTGGATGCGAAACCGTACTAGATTGTGGTTGATGGTAAGATCATAATTATTTTACTTTATGTAGATGAACTTATTCTGACAGGTGATGAGAATCTCATAACTTCTTGCAAAGATGATCTTGCAAGAGAGTTTGAGATGAAGGACATGGGACTCCTTCACTATTTCCTTGGTTTGGAAATATGGCAGCTGGATGGGGAGATATTTGTTTCTCAAGGCAAGTATGCTAAAGAGATTATCAGGAAGTTCCACATGGAGAGCTGTAAACCCATGGAGACTCCTCTTGTAGGAAACCAGAGGAAGGAGGATGCTCCTTCAGGTGAAGTAGTGGACGCTACTATTTATAGGAAGCTTGTGGTTTCACTCATGTACTTGGTGAAAACACGACCAGACATATTCTATGCAGTTAACCAACTTAGTCAAGCTATGGTTAAGTCGACCAAGCTCTTTTGGAAGGTGGGGAAGCATGTCTTGAGATATCGCAGGGGCACTACAGAGTATGGATTACGGTACAAACATATATAGGGAGTGAAGATTCAAGGCTTAACCAATGCAGACTAGGCAGGCAGTCCATCAGACAGAAAGAGCACATTAGGAGGGATATTTAACATAGGATCGACAATAGTTTCTTGGTATAGCAGGAAGCAGAGATCTGTTGCACTCAGTTCAGCTAAGGTAGAGTACATAGCATCCAGTTAGGTGGAATGTGAGGCCATATGGATGAGGAAGATAATTTTTGGTTTGTTTGGTCATCAGATGGATACGACTGTGATACATTGTGATAACCAGATTTGTGTAAAATTCTCGGTTAATTCAGTATTCCATGACAGGTCAAAGCATATTGACATCTGGTACCACCATCTTAGAGATTGTGTTTAGAGATGCATTATGTTACTTTTGTACATTCCCACGGAGGATCATGATGCGAATATTCTGACGAAGGTGCTTGCCAAGAGAAAATTCGAATACCATAGATGTAGGACCGGGGTAGATGATAATCCCTTTCTTGTTGAGAGGGAGTGTTGAAAATTCAACAAGAAATGTGTGTCTAATTTAATTTTCCCTTAATTAAATTGGACAATAAATTGTAATCTTATCTCATAATCACTTGTAATAGTTAACTGAGTGTGATAGAATCAGTTAGCTCATGAAATTCGAGTTGAGGGTGCTTTGTGAGGCATGCATAGTGATTCTATTTTTTTTAAAGTCGAAGTTGCAGTCAGTATATTAGTTTAATGCATGATAAATCAGTTCACTCAATTTTTTGAGTTAAAATCGGTTTAACTAGTTGTAACTGATTTTTGCACTAGTAAGAGGTCAAGTGAATTAAATTAGATTTAATTCACATGCAGTGATCTGTCAAGTGACTATCAATTGTATTATTAGAAAACTTCCTAGATGCACTAATACACCCATAGGATTTCCCATGAGAATTGCACATTTTTGGAAGGATAAAATTTCTAAATAATAGGGATTTAATTCTACAGATATTGCACAAGAAAGGCATGCTAAGGAGAGGTACAAAATTGGGTAAGTGTTGGTTGATTTTGTATGGATCAAGTGAGACAGTTGGTAGAGTTCAACAGACTCTTGTGAGAAGAGTGCATTGTATTGTTTCATGATTCCTTGGTTGAATACACAATAGAAGATAGAGGCGTTTTTAGCAACAAGATTTCCCTAGGAAAAATATCTGCGTTGTAGATTGATTTTCTTCTTTCTTTTACTTCGTGTGATTGTGTGATCATGTTTACTTTACACAACTAATTTTTAGAAGGATTTAGTATCTTGCTTTAGAATAGTGCATTATCAGATTAAATCCATTGGTATACATAGTGTTTGTGTAATTTCTACAGTTAGTTGAGTTTCAAGGCTGCTGGAAGGGAGATAAAATCACTCAGTGGACGCCTAAGCTGATCCAACAATTAGAAAACACCATCACTCACATTATAGACCATTGGGTTGACAACATTCTGGGTGGATTTGTGACAGAGTTTTTCAGTTGATCAATTTGTGTCATATTAAGAAGAGGAAATATTAGGGTAATTTTGAGGTATAAAATGGGCCTCGTAAGGAATTATAAAATAATAGTGCCAATAATAAAATAAGATTAGATTACACCATCAAATTTCAGAGGGAAAAAAGAAAAACTATTTTTTCAACTCCTATTTTTAACTTATTTCTCTATGGGCTTACTCAAATTTCGAGTGGGAACACTCGTTGGATGCATAATTTGATTCCTCATCCAAGGAGTACCCATGCTTCATACTTTTGATGGACCCTTTTATACAAAAAATTAGAAATACATGAAAAACGTGATTGTAATCACGTTTTTTCATGTATTTCTCATTTTTGCGTAGCAAGGTCCATTGAAAGTATGCAACATGGGTACTCCTTAGATGAGGAATTAAATTTTCATCCAATGAATACTCCAAGTAGAAATTTGAGTAAAACCTTAGGGAGATAATTTGAACATACAAGTTGAAAAAGTAGTTTTATTATTTTATTATTTTTTAATATTTTTACTTTTTTTACCTCAAAAATTGGTGAATCATCCCCCATGGTAGACATCATCATCTTGAATCTTATTGTTTCTTATAAATTTTATTTTGGTTGTACATTTTTCTTAGAAGACCCATTTTATACCTCAAAAGTTCTCTAACAGGAGGTTCTTCAAAGGACTGAGAGGTAAGTTCATACACTCTCTGCCTTTTCTTATTAAGATGTTATTTTGCGAAAAAGGAGTTATGTGCAGTCGCATCGAGTGAATGTCCCCAATTGAGTTTGAAAGAACTACGCGCAGTGGGAAGTATTTTCAGGTCAAGAAAAAAGGTGACAGATTGGTATAAAAGTCTCTGAGAAAGTTGTCTAATAGTGATACAGAGAGTGGTGAAGCTACGCGGGCGGGAGGTAACCCCCATCCACCCCACAGTCGAACTTGCGTAGGGTTAGGTCATCTCCTACTCCACCTCCACCACCACCAGGAGGCGATATGACTACACATAAGAATCTATCCACATTCAAGGGTGTGGGAGATGAAGACATGGATATATTCTGGTATTTTTCAAATGCAGTATGGACTGCGCAAAATGTCAACACCGATGATGTCAAGAGGGCACAACTAGATATGGCATCTGAGGGTCGTGCATTGGATTGGTTTATGGGATATCTAGCTCAGAACACTGACCCTACTGTCGATGAGATCAAGAAATATTTGAATGAACAATTCATAAAACCAAATTCCTACTCGCAATGTGTAACAGAGTTAAAAGAAATCCAACAAGAGCCAAAAAAATATGTCTGGGAGGCAGATCAACGATTGAAGCACACTATTAACAAAGGAGGATTTGCCTATGATTATAAGTAACATAAAGAATGGTTTATTTCCATGCTCCTGGCACATCTGCATGGTCTGCTGAATCATCAGAAAATTGATTCTCAGGTTGAAGCTCTTGAATTTTCCATGAACATGGAAGTCGCGCCTAGAACTGATGACCATTTTAGAACTCTACAAATCCAGAATCAGTTAGAGGTGATGCATTTGGAAATTCATAACCTGTGCAAGGAAAAGGGTAAAGAGGCTTGTGCATAGGTATGGTGTATATGTTGTAAATGCTCAGGTCGCACAAAATATCAGTGTCCCGTGCTTCAGGATTACATGCAAGCGGGAGGGCCAAATACGTTGTGACCTAGGGATGCTGAAGGACCGAGCGATATTCCCTTGATGTGGTGCTCTTTCTGTCAAGTGGTTGGTCGGCATGACACAAATTTTTTTCCTTGATTAGCAAGTTATGTACCAGAACTAAAGCAACAATGGTGTAGGTTTTTCTCTTCGGTTGGCCACGATGAGCACCACTGTCACACATAGAGTGCAATTCGACCCATCCTCACCAGCGTCCCCCTCTGGGAATGGTGGATCTATAGCCAGAGGAAGGGGAGGCGGGAGAGGTGGAGGTCCAAGTCACGGAAGAGGAAAACTAATATGCTACAATTGTGGAGACACTAGGAGCTTTCCACGTGATTTTCTGAACCCTGGGCGAAAATCTTGCAGATATTGTAGATAGTTTGATAATGTTTTTGAATATTATCCTATTTTGATTGCTAGAATGCAGGAGAAGAAACCACAGATTCCTACACATAATATACAATGGTTAGAGCCGAGATGTGGGAAGATGATATGAGTTTAAACATAATTACACGAAGTGGTGTTGCCATTGGAGAAGATGAGGGAAATAAAGTTGATGCAAAACCTTGGATCAAGAAGGATTTTGAAAACAAGGAAGGATTCAACCTGCAGACAGAGAAGGAGAATTTTGTAGAAGCTACAAAGGATTTTGATACTGTAGGTGCTTCCACATCCAAGTCAATCACAGAAGAAAAGATCGATGACGAAGTCAAACCCTTCTTGCAAGTGCGCATGAAGCTATTAAGTAACCAGAAAGAAGTAGACAACCTTAAAGCTATAATAGATAACTGCGTGGATAAAGAGTGGCCTCGAATCAAGAACAAGGCTGTAAACAAGATCTACAAGAATAAGAAGAGAACTGGTTGAGAGATGCACATGACCGTGCAGATTGGGGAATATGAGATGGATCAGGTCATTCTGGAGTTGGGATCCGATGCAAATGTTATACCTAAGAAAACCTGGTAGAAGATAGGCGAACCAAAGCTTGAATGGTCCATCATTCAACTGCGCATGGCCAATCAACAAAAGATTATTCCATTGGGAATACTTCCACATGTTATGGTAGATATTGCTGGAGTCAAGGTATGCACAGACTTTGAAGTAATAATAATTGTTGATGTTACAAACCCCTACCCTGGGCTGCTAGGATTGGATTGGGATATCGACATGGGGGGGCATCATCAACTGGAAGCGTAGGAGTATGACCTTTTAAAATAATGGTACTCGGGTTGTAGTACCTTTGGATTCTGCAGAATGGAAGACATATACAGAACCAATGCACACTGAAGACGATGTAGACCACATATACAAATAGACTGCACAAGATGAGGATTTGATCAACCGAACTGCTGATGGGATGCTGAATTTGGAAAAGGATAGCTCACGCTTCTCTGATTCGGATGAGGAAATGGAAAACTAGCAGAATCACCTGCATGATGTTTCTACGTTGCGCTGCCTCAGAGTCACTAAAAATTTACATTGCATCTCCTCAGAGGTATGATAATTTCCCTATTTTTATAGTTTTGGTAATGTTCTTTTATTTTTTGGAAGAAACGGAAAAGGTTGTCCCCAAAGAGCGAAGGTTTTGGGAACTCGATCTTTCCATGCATGAAAATCTAGGATGTTGGTGGGATAGACACAAAGGGAAATTTGAAAATTGGGAGGAATGCGCCTATATGATGCGTTTGCGCTTCACTCATCCAGTAACAAAGTTGGATGAAGTATACACAAGAAAGGATGACCCGCGTTCACACTTGGATAAATAGACAACTGCTTGGGGTGATGAATCTCAGCTAGAATGGGTGCATATTTTTGTCCATACTCTAGGAAAGCTGCCCACCGATTGGCACTTGGAAATAGAGTTGCACTGAGGGACTGCTGGTTGGGCCTCCTTAAAGGAAAATTTTCTCCTCACTTTCAGCTTTTCTAGTGGGTTTGAATACATTAGCCAGGTATTGCATGTAATCCAAGGAGCTTTCTTTGACATGACCAAACCTACAATAGAGGTTCCACCACCTGCATGGGATCCGCAAGTGTAGGATATTTCCAACTGCATAAATATATCAGTGGAAGATAACGATGAATACCCAAGAAATGTCAATATCCTAGAGTCTGAGGGGGAGTTCACAGTTGAAGGCCCCTTGTTAGGAATGATGGATGTGACTAAGCCCTTAAATTACGCAGGTCAACATTGGGATGGAGGAATAAGCCAACTTGGCCAAAAAGGGAGATTATTGGGATGATGACACAGTGGGAAAGGTTGCAAAGCTATTGACAGAATATCAGGACCTATTTCCCACAAATTTTTCTGAGAAAAAAGGAATTTTAGGAGACTTGGGAGTTATGAAAATCACTCTGAAACCAGATGGGTGACTTTTCAAGCAGCGACAATACCAGTTAAATCCAAAATATAAGTAGAAAGTGAAGGAAGAATTGGAGAAAATGGTTGCTCTAGGAATCATTGAGCCCACGGAAGAGTCTGATTGGGTAAGCCTGATGGTTGTTCAGGAAAAGAAGACTAAGGGAGAAATAAGGATTTGTGTGCACATGCGCAAATTGAATGATGCATGCATACATAATCCTTTCCATACCCTATTTTCAGATGAGATATTGGACAATGTTGGAGGACAAGAGGCCTACTCTTTCACTGATGGATTTTTAGGGTACCATCAGATCAATATTGCACCAGGAGATTGAAATAAGACCAATTTTGAAACATAACGGGGATCCTTCCAATACAGAGTCATGCCCTTTGGATTGAAGAATGCAGCTGCTATATTCTCGAGCGTAGTAGTAGTTGTATTCAAGGAGTTCATGCACAAGTTTTTGGAGGTGTAATTTGATTATTAGAATGTGTTTAGACTACTGAAGAAGCATGTTTCCAACATGCACATGATGTTCAACACTTTTAGAAAGCATCATATCTCCCTTAACTTGAAGAACTGTATATTTTGAGTTCCTTTTGGGATTTTTTTGGGGAATATTTTTTTTCATCAAGGTTTGACGGTAGATCCATCCAAGATCATGGTTATTGTCAATTTATAGGTTTATATCAATGTAAAAAAATTACGCTCTATTATGGGGCACAAAGGATATTATATAAAATTCATTCAGGGCCTTGGGTTGATCAATACACCCATGCAAAAATTGCTAAAGAAAGATGTGTCCTTTTTTTGGGATGAGGATTTCCAAAGGAGCTTTGAGTTTCTCAAGGAAAAGATGGTTATTGCACTTATTTTTATATTTCCTGACTGGTCCAAGGTATTCCATGTGCATGCTGATGCATCTGACATTATGCATTTGACATTATACTTGGAGATGTCTTAGCGCAGACAGGAGGAGGAGATATTGATCACCCCATTTCCTTTGCAAGTAGAAATCTCTCCAGTGTAGAGTGCAACTATTCGACCATAGAGAGGGAAGGTTTGGATTTGATCTACGCTCTGCAGAAATATAGGTATTATCTACTAGGAGGGCACTTCAAGATGTTCACTGACCACTTTGATTTGAAGTACCTAGTCAACAAGCTTGTGTTGGGGGGAGAGATTTGTAGATGGTTGCTTCAATTCCAAGAATATTATTTTGAAATTATTGTTAAGCCTGGAAGATTGAATGCTAGACCTGATCAGTTATCACGCATTGAGGATGGGGAAGAATCGAACGGTATGGAGGACGAAATACTTGATGCGTAGATCTTTTCCATTAAAGTGGTTGATGAACACTTTGCATACATCATTCACTTTATAGCTACTGGTAGTGCGCCTATTGAATATTCATTGGAACAAAAGAATGAGTTGGTTATGCGTGCAGCTGACTTTACACTAATTGCTAGTCAACTATACAAATTGGGTGGGGATGAAGTTTTAAGAATGTATGTCTTAGAACATGAAAGACAAGACATCTTGGCTGAAGCTCATGGGGGGAGTGGCAGGAGGCCACTATGCAGGGAAAGCCACTACACAAAAGGTTCTGTGCGTTGTATTATGGTGGCCCACACTACACAACGATGCACATGCATATTTTCGAGCTTGTGATGCATGCCAAAGAACATGGAAGCCATCGTGTAAAGATGAGATGCAATTTCAGGCGTAGATGGCTCTGCAATATTTTGATAAATTGGCCATAGAATTTTTTGGAACTGTTAATCCTCCTGGAAAAAAGAATAGCGTGGGCTACATTATCACTGCAATAGACTATGTAACTAGATGGGAAGAAGCTAAGCTAGTCAAAGATTCTATTGCAAACACTGCTGCACAATTTATTTTTGAAAATATCTTGACTAGATTTGGGTGCCCAAAGATATTGATGAGTTATCGAGGTACACACTTTTTTAATGAAACTATTGAAGCTCTGACAGAAGAATTCAAGATGCATCACCAGAAGAGTACTCCCTATCACCCTCAGTCAAATGGTGCATTATAATTATTTAACAAGATCTAGGTGAATGCACTTACAAATATCTTACAAATATCCTGGGACGTGCACATACCCACTGTCTTATGGGCTTATCAGACCACATACAAGAAGTTGACTCATAAAACACCATTCAGGATGGTTTATGGCTAGGAAGTTAACTTGTCGATGGAATACATCATTCAAAGCCTACACATCACAACACTAAGTAATATGACTAAACCAGACATCATGGAGGAATGTATGTCACAATTGGTTGCATTAGAGGAGGATCGGTTTATTGCCAACTTTCATCAGCAAGTCCAGAAGGCACGCGAGAAGGCCTAGAATGATAGGCACATCTCGAAGAAGGCATTCAAGGAAGAAGATTTGGTTTTATTGTATGACAGTCTGTTTGTGCGCCACCTAGGGAAGTTCATAAAGCATTGGTTGGGGCCGTATATTGTGAAGGAGATCACTAATGGAGGTGTGATGTGATTGGCCATGTTGCGCGGTGAGAGTCTCTTAGGGTACATAACTAGAAGCCAATTGAAGCTGTATAGGGATAACCCTATGCCTACCAAATTACTATATATATGGAGCAAAAGGAACCCACTTGTCTTCTTGCTGCACGGAGGGCATGCGCACACAGGTGCGACACGAGTGCAGAGGTTGTGCACGGCGGGAAAAACTAGCCGTTGGAACAGTAACTCTGGGTTAAAATTTGATTTTACCATTGGATGGAATGGCTTTTCTCCAATTAATGATACGACCTTATGGGATTTTTGACCATTTTTATGAGGATAAGGTTCCGTTAATGAATTTATGACTATTTTTACCATGGATTGCCTATAAAAATGAGGAAGCGAGTCGCGTTATGTTCTTTTTATATTCAAGTGAATTGTGCCCTGAGATTATTAGTGTGCACTATATTTTAGGCCGTGAGACTCCCATGCCAAAATTAAGTGATACTGAGATTATATTCAAGTTAAGGATGATGACCACCAACCCCTCTTTCGAGACTACCCATTCTGAAGAGATATCTGTGCCGATTGCGATGTCTACCGAGTAAGCCTCTTAATAATTTCATGAAGTTATCCATGAGATCCATGAAGTAATATCAACACTTGCCAAGGGGAAGGCTAAGGTAACTAAGGGATCATTGTCAAATTCATGGACATCTGCTACGTAGATCACATCCTCGGGCTAGGTGCCAAAGGATAGATCTCCTACGGGTGATCCAACGAAGAGACCTATGACCACAACCGAGGAGGTTGCACTCTTTTTCGAGCCCATATCGTGACTCCAAAATTATTTGAACCCACGCAGACCCTCTGTAAAATCCCCAGAGGACTTGGATACGGTGCACACCTACCTGCAGATGCCATTGATCCTTGAGGAGGTTCCGTTGGAGGGGGATATGTTGGGGAAGCTCCCATCTATGAAATTTTATGAGTATTACCTCGAAATGCGTTGTGTACGCTAGAGTGGAAAGAGTAGAACCCATGCCTTGGGGGCACGGTTTGAGTAATGCCAGAATTCTCAACTTGTTGAGGATTCCTCACTTTGGAAGATATCCCATCACGGATACATGTGTGCGCTAGTTGCTAGAGTTGGTGCATGATGGGTGTCTTTGGATTAAAAATCGAATTCCAATCGATGCCGTGCCAATCCACCGGATCACAGGTTTGCTAAAGAAGGGACCTAACCCTATGGAAAATTATGGAGAGAGCCAAGAGTAGAAAGTCACTGCAAAGGTGAAGAAAAAGTATAAGGTGGGGTGTGATTCTAGGGGCTTCCTGGTTTAGCAGATTGTATATCCAAAGGTGTGCCTCGGGACATTAGTTTTGTCTTGCAAAATGATGCACAAATGCAGGCCTAAGGTGGTCCCCGTGCATGTCATCGCACTAGCAGGGCAGTGCGAGAAGGGAGTGAGTTTCAATTGGTCCCAGTTCCTCTGTAATGAATTCTTAGAAAATGTGCATGAGGCACAGGAAGAGGGTAAGAAATTTTGTTATTCATGTTTGCTCCTGCTCATTGCTCTAGTTGTGTGGGAAACGTGAGAGAATATGGTCCTCCCAGACGTAGAGCCTGGCATGTTTGAAGGGGTGCACTATGCCAACTTGTGGGATTCCACAAACCCTAAAAACGTAATAGAAAATAAGATGTTTTGGGTCTTATTTGAAGGAGGGATTGCAGCAGAAATCCACTCACGCCCTCGACTGTACCCATATGCATATGAAAAGTATAAGGCCATTGCAGAGGTTCAAGTGTCTATGCATAACGTACAAATCCATGTGTGCAAGGATAGGATATGGTACAATCTGCCCTACATGGTGACAAAGGCTGAAATTGACCAGATCTTTGAGACTTGGCCAACATCATGGAAAATCGGGCTAGGCTCTGCCAAGCTTGTCACATCCTAGACATCAGGGAAAAAGATGACGGATGTTGCAAATGAGATAGGTCAAGATGCAACAGCCAGAAAATAGGTCGAGAAGGGCAAAAAAACATAAGCGGAGAAGGAAAATGAGACAGAGACTGAAGTTTCTATCGGTGGCGGAGTTGGAAAGAATGACACAGAAGAGGAATCCCCTAGAGGCACCAAGTGAGGAGCTGAAACTCCCAAGGGTACACGCAAGAAGAGAAAAGGATTTAATGCAGGAAGCGTAGATGATGTCACCCTCACAAGGTATGATCTGGAAAAAAATGCATATGCGGTCACATCTCCCGTCGAAGATCGATGGGTTGCACTGGAGGAGCAGTATAAAATAGCAGTGGATGGTATGCAGGTTGGTCTATAGGTACTTTAGCTCAAAAAAGACAACATTCAAGTGAGCATTTCTTAGGCAAGGCTAGATAAAGGAAGCATAAGTACCAACATTTTCATCAACCCAACCGATAGCCAGATCTATCCGTTTCCTGGAGCTGCGGTCACCTTGGAGCAACCTGACTTGTGCGCACAGGTGTAGACTTGCTCCGAGGTCAGTATCGACTTGTCTATGATTCCCAGCAACAAGTTGCACGTAATCCAGTCCATTATCACAGATGAGCTACAATGTTGAGAGGCATGCATGAATCGACAACTCATAGAGGCAAAGCAGATAGTTGTAGCACATACATAAGAATATCTATAGGCTCAAGTAGCCTAGCAAGCAGTGATGGCCCAACATGTAGAGTTAAACAATATAGTTGATCGCCTCTGTGGTGACCTTCCCAAGGTTTCCATCCCTACCTCTGCCACACCTTGGGACAAAGTTGAAGGATTGGTCGCTGCCTTGAAGGCCTCCTGCTCAAAATTTCAAGTGGTTAAGGCAGATTTTGAGCAGCATATTGTGGAGTTACAAGCCAAGCTCCAGCTAGAGACTCTACCCAAAGTGCGATCCCAATGCACTTCACTGGTAAAGGAGGCTTCATCTAGCATTGCAGCAATAATTGACAAGGGAACTGAACTCCTAGATACATCGATGGGATTGTGGAATTCAGTTAGGACAAACCCCCTCATCCAAAAGATATCGTAGGATCTGCGTGCAAAGGAACAAAATTTTGATGAGCTCCAGGAGGTGCTGCCAACACTTGTTCCTACTTAGAAATTGGCTCGCTTACAAATAAGTTGGGGGATGCAAGATGAAATTGAATATCTGCGCCACAAGAAGCATATCATCACAACCCATATGAAGCCATGGGCTAATGAGGCCATGGAGTTATCTTAGGACATAGATGCTATTGTGAAGACACTGGGCCAAACGCAGTAGAGCATCAGTCTCAAAACAGAAGGACCTACATTGCAAAAGTTGGTGGAGGAGGCTCAAAGTGTCGCTGTTCAAAGAACAGTCATCCTTGTGCCCTTCACTACATCCATTGAAGATTTGAAGACCAAGATGCAAATCCCACCTCCTCTGTGACTTGGGATGAGTCACAAGATTGTGTTGGGGGAATGTTGGAGCAGGGTCCCTTAGGACCACAATTTTGGCAAAAATATCAGTAATTTTGTTAGTTTTGAGTTGTGCATGTTGCGAAAAGAAGAGTCAAGGGGCTTTGGGGTAGGTCAAATTCCCTTCATGAGTTGTAATGGGTTAATGGGTAAAATAGGGGTCTCAAACCATGGTTTGAGGACCGTAGTATGTGTGCAAGAAGAGGTATAAATATAAGTATGGATCAAATCAGATAATGAGACACCCATTATCAGAGGTTTCTGAAGCATGATATAGCTGAGAAGTTGACTCTGTAGTTAGTGTTTGTGTCTGAAAGGATCCTGCTGGCGATGTGCGTGGATACCTTAGTCAGGCTATGTGCGGACCCCGCTGGCTGTGTGCGTGGGTAGATCTGGTGAATTGTAAGGGTTTCTGTGAAGAATGATCAATAAAGAACTGTTTTGGTAATTCTGTGTACCTAATGCATTTATGATTCACTTTTGTGTATGATTTTTGCTTTCTGTGCATGATTTATGTTATCAGTAATCAGGATCGTTTTTCCTGCAGTTTATACTATTGATGTGTAAGATATTTTCATAGATCTATTACTTTAAAGGTTGAATACTACATTACATAGATCTGTTAGAGTGTTTAAAGGGATTTGAGACCTTCTTTCTGTGCGCACGCGCAGGGTTAACCTGTGCTAGCCGGCATAGGGTTTCTAATGCACAAGATAGTCTGTCTAATAAGATAGATCTATGGATGGCCACTTCATTTAATTCTCTCTCAGGGTGTGGAAACCTGGTTCCAACAACCCCTGATACTTCTTTGGGTGAGAGTTTGGTCTGCGCAAGAAGATCACTACCGAAAGGGCTAGTAGTAAGAGGGTTTTGTTGGTTGCACGCTAAATCCAAACTTGGGTCAGGAACCCTGAAGCCAACACACCTCATCATATTCGACTTGACCATTAAATATACAAATGGAAATCAAATCCACATCCTAAGGCAACACCTTAGTATTCAAATGCACAATTTTGGTGAAGGATCATCTCCAACATTTGAGACTTTTTTGCAACTAATTCTAGATTTAGTTTAATTTTAATTTATGATTTGATTTTGTTTCCATAAAGATAGAAAAAAATTGAGATATTATTTTTATTATTTAAGAAAGGATATGTAATGTAACATGGGTTCGGTTTTTTCTGAAAAAATGATTGTGCTTTGTATATTTTGGATATTTTTAATGAAGAAAGCCTATAGCTACAACAAAGATTCCTTTGTTGGGTGTTTTGAATTTTTTTTCTGGAGTTTGATGTGTTTCTTCTATCCATGATGTATCATATTATAATGATTGAATGCAAGAACATAAACAAAATACTTTCATTGAAATGCTTTGTTGGAATATTAATTTTTTCTTTTTTCATTTAGTTAGATGAATAAGAGGGTAGGGAGACCCATAAATCTCCTTAGCAGGAATAAAACCACTTCTAATGTGAATGTGGATCATATTATCAGTTGGATAAAGCACTCTTAGGTGTGAATAGAGGTTGAAGCATGTGGATGGGGTCAAGTTTGACCAAATCAACAACACTGGTATGGAGGTAGTGGAGAGTTATTGAGGGACAATGTAGTGTTAGTGGGAGGGAGTCTCCATGAGAATAGCTTATTTAATGAGTGGGACCAAGGGTGAGGAGGCTCACAAAGCATATAAAGAAGGGGATGGTAGTCATATAGGGCATTCTAAATATTTTTTATGTCTTGGTATTTTATGACTTTCTACATGCTTCAGTTGTTTAGCAAAGTTTGTTGTGTTGTTTAGCACAAGGGTGTTTCCGAGTGGAAATGCCACCCTCATCCTCGGGGGACTTCGAGTGCCCACTCAGACGAAGTTTATTGAGCTTAATTTCCACCATCTAGAATCAAGCCAAGCTTCAACCATTATCCACAACACAATCTCCTTCAAGATTGTGTTGTTTTGTAGGGAAGTAGTAGTGGGGGGTTGATAGACCTAGTTTCTGAGCTTGTTTTCAAGTGAGGGGAGCATCCCTTCATCCGAGAGGCTATAAAGAAGGTTCCTTGAGAATGATTTCACCATCCAGCATCAGGCCAAGTTTCTTCCATCATCTACAACACATTATCCTTCATAAACTGTGTTATGTTGCAGGGAAGTTGTAGTGGAGGGCTTAGTGCCCAAGTTTGTGAGTTATATTTCCAGTGAGTGTAGCAGCCCTTCATCTGAGAGATCTATTGGAGGAGTATCAGCCATTTTTATATAATATTAGTCACCTCCTATTAGTTACCCAGTTTCAGTGTGTTGTTAAGTCCTAGGGCTGCAACATTTCATATGGTGTATTTCCGGAAACCCCTTCTAGGTTGTCTTGGATTGGTGCTAGAGAGCCTGGATATTTGATCCCAACATTTTCTAAGAATTATATTAGTAGTTATTTGTATTTTCAGTTTTTCACTGTAGTTATTATTCATAGGATTTCATAGTCATATGTCCTCCGACATTTTGTGTGTTAATAGCATCTCATATTTTATGTACTGGGTCATTTGAGGCTTGTTTTTCCTAGCTTGAGTGTCTTTTTCCGCAAGATCTTGTAAACCGCTTCTTCTATAATGTTTAATAAAATGGCTCTATGACCTGATCTCATTTGATGTGTTGATATTTCACTACATTTTCTAGTTTTATGTTATATATTCTTGTTTTTCCTAATTTTGGATATTATAGTGGTATCATAGCATAATCTTGTCTCACCCTGTGTGCTACAACAACTATGTCATCATAAGAAGGAGAGACTCTCACAGAAAGGGAGAAGCAGTATCTTAATAGAAACTAGGGATATGATTATATAGAAAACAAAGGAGACAAATTAAAAACTCCAATATAAGGAGAGATGGATGAAAGGGAGTTTCCCAATCTTCTTCTCCAAACCATGCAGGATATTTCCTGAGAAATCAAGGAGACGAGGATGGAGAAAAATAAGGAATCCCCTAGAGGGTTTCTTCATGGAGAAGGCTCTGGCATTTCACATCACTGGTATGAATAAACAGTCAGGAAGCAAGTTTCCCAACGCTCCACTATGCCTGCATTTATAGCAGTGGGAAATGGAGGTGGAGGACCCCAAGAACAAGAGACTCTTGAAGAATATTTTCTAGAGTATGCATGAGTCTCAATCTGAGAGATTCAAAGATAATATGAAATTTTAGGAGTTCTATCAGATCAAGGACAATAGGAGACCCAAAAAAAACAATAGAAGTGGAGGGTACATACAAAACAATGATATACTGCGTACTATGGGCAGATTTTTTTTGCCTGCTTTTGATGGGTTATCCAAGTGCATGACCAAGTCTTGGGTGGAGAAGCTAGAAATCTATTTTTATTTGAACCAAGTAACAGAGATTGAAGCCATTAAGATAGCAGCACTGCAACTTGAAGGTGAGGCACATTATTGGTGGTTTCATGGTATTTTTACATTGGGGCATGCCAATGTGACTACAATTTAGAGTTCACCCGGAGGTTAGTAGAGAGGTTTGATTGGAGAGACCGAAAGGCACATTTTATTGAGCTAGCTAAGCTCAAGCAGTCATGAAATCCAAAGACCTATATCTTTGATTTTCTAAAGCTTTCTGTCATGGTTCCATATTTAACTGTAGCTAGGAGGGTTTATATGTTCATTGATGGGCTAGCAAAACCTATGCATGGGTTGTTTAAATCCACTAAACCAAATACACTCCAAGATGCTATTGAGAGGGATAGATATTTATAGGATGCTTTTCCAAGAGAAAAAGCTCCATTTTAGCAAAGGCCACCCTTTCAGGCAAAGGGGAAAGATGTGAAGGTTCTTCCTTCAAAGGAGAACTAGAAAAAAGGACCTCTTAGTGATGATGCCCGAAAAGACTTGAGGAGGAGGAATATTTTCTTCACATGTCAAGAACCATAGGAACTAGGGCATCGGTGTGCTATAAGGAAGGCACACTGTATAGAGGTATTCTTTGATAGTGAGGAGGAGGAAGAAGAGGAGACAGAAGGAGACAACAATGCTGTGATAGTAGGGGAGGATCCACCACTAGGAGGAGGTGGGAGTGGGGCATTTGCTCCAATTGGAAGGGCCCTTGCATATTTGCAGGGAGTACCCAAGTATTTGACTCTGAGAGTCTGAGGCACAATTCAAGATCAAAGAGTATCAATGTTGATTGACAGTGGGGCTACCCACAAGTTTATTGATGCTCAGTTAATGCAGAGGAGAGCAATACCCATTGATGATTTTAAGGGATTCTCAGTTTTGGTCCCAAGATATAGAACCATGTAGTGTATTAAGTATGTTCCGACATTGTAAGTAACCTTAGGGACATATAATTTGACTGAGCACTTATTTTTGGTCGAAATTATTGACATCAATGTGATATTGGGTTTGCAGTGGTTGATTACATTGGGGAAAGTCACCACAGATTGGGAGACTTTGCAGATGGAATGTGTAGCTAAGAAGAGTGGTAAGAATCATATGATCAGGGGCTTTCACACTTATCCACCTCAGATAGACTCTGAAAATAATATGGAGCCTGATTTGTGCAGTGGGAGCAAGGACACATCAGTCCACTCAGATATGCAGTTGACTCTGAACCATGATGTTGTATTAATTGGAGGAATTCCACTAGGAAGGCCCCCGAACTGGGAGTTGGTTAAAGAGCTCTCACAAAAATTTGCACCATTCATAGATCTGGCTAAGATGGGAGCCTTGAGTGAGTCTAGCACAACGCAGAGAGTCTTTGGTAAGCTCAAGGAGGAGATGGATGTTTTCCCAGTATCAGTATTACCAACTCTCACCAAGCCTCTTGTGCTGAGAGGAGATTTTCTAGGAGTGGATGATGGAACAATCATGGTGAAAAAGGGATACTCCATAGCCTTTGAGGATCAGAAGATAATTCCCCATAGGAAGGAGTCTTCCATATATGGCAAGGGGTTGTTGGCATTCATGCATACATTGGCCAAACTCGGGAAGCTTTGGATGAGAAATAGATTCCAAGTGAAGACTAACATTCATAAACTTCAACCCTTACTTGAGCAGAAGCAGTTGCAAGGGAGACAGAAAAGGTGGGATAGCAATATTCTGACATGTGGCTTTAGCATTGAGTATGTCAAAGAGGAGAGCAGTGAGGTGACAGGTTCCTTATCACAAAGGTTAGCAACACTATAATGGTTGAGGATGGATCCATATTGGGAGTCTCAACTATTGGTAGAGTATTCAAAGAACCACTTCACATTTGAAGTGCTTGATGGGAAGGTGACTGATGAGAGGTATAAAGTGATGGATGGAGTCATATATTACCAGGATCATATCTTCTTGACTAGAGATTCTAAGCTCAAGAAGAATATTCTACATACATCAAATGATTCATTCCTTTCCGGTCACCAAGATTTCATTAGGACCTATCGTGCCATTGGGGAGATATTCTCATGGGAGGGTCTCAAGGAGGATGTGCTCCAACATATTGGGGGGTGTATGGTTTGCAGGAAGCATGAGGATGAAAACAACTACCCTACAAGGTGGTTACAACCACTTACATTTCCGGTAAAGATATGGGAGAGCTCATCTATGGACCTCATCACCATCTTGCCAATAATACATGGTAAGAGTTATTTCTTTGTACTTATTGATCAAATAACAAAATATTTGCATTCCTTTTCCATTCATTTACAATGCATTCCTCCACAAGAGGGAAAGCCTCTATTTAGACTTCATGGCCTTCTTGGGGAGACAATCAGTGATAAGAATGGCCACTTCATAGGAGGCTTTGGGGAGATGATCTCTTATTTGGGGTGTACTCAATTGACACCAAACATTAGATACTACCCCCAGGCAGATGATGAGATAGGGGCAACAAGAAAGTGGCTGGGAAACTAATTTTTTCATTGTGTTCCGGGGCAAAAAGGAGCAGAACTGTGATGGTTCCACTTGAGGCACTATTATCACCCTCCGGTATTTCATATGGAAGTTAGTGAATCTATAATTTTTATTCCATATGTTGATAATGTTTTAATCATTATTGTTGGAATGGTTGGAGGAATGGCACATGGATTGGAGCTATTCGTTGGGAGTAATATCTCCAAAATTTTTCATGTCCCATGCTTCAATGAGGACATTAGACAACATATATTTTCAACCATGGATCTCCTATGTCCTTATGATGTGAGCCATTTGGTTTTATCATCAAAGGCTAACTTGAACACTTGGGAGGAGCAGCTAAGGGGAAGATTGATTGAAAAACATCTGATTCAGTGGAGGAGCTTATCAGATGTGGGTGCCATCGAGGAAGGAGAAGAAATTTTGCAAAATTCATCCTTACAGTTGCTTGAGGACAAGAAAAATTTGGGATGGGAGGACTGTAATATTCCTAATTAGCTTCCAGCTAGTTGGAATATTAAAATTTTCTTTTGTCATTTAGTTAGATGAATAAGAGGGTAGGGAGACCCATAAATCTCCATAGTCGGAATAAAACCACTTCTAATGTGAATGTGGATCATCCTATCAACTGGATAAAGCACTCTTAGGTGCGAATAGAGGTTGAATCATGTGGACGGGGTCAAGTTTGACCAAATCAACAACACTGGTATGGAGGTAGTGGAGATTTATTGAGGGAAGACAAAAAGTTAGTGGGAGGGATTCTCCATGAGAGTAGCTTCTTTAATGAGTGGGACCAAGGGTGAGGAGGCTTACAAAGAATATAATTAATGGGATGGAAGTCATAGAGAAAATAATGAATATTGTTTATGCCTTGGTCTTTTATGAATTTCTGCACGCTTCATATGTTTAGCAGAGTCTGCTGTGCTATTTAGCACAAGGGTGTTTCTGAGCGGAAATCTGACCCTCATCCTCGGTTGACTTTGAGTGCTCACTCAGGAGAGGTTCATTGAGCTTCATTTCCACCATCCAGCATTATTCCAATATTTAGCCATTATCCACAGTGCATTCTCCTTCAGGATTGTGTTGTTTTGAAGGGCAGTAGCTAGGCCCAATTTATGAGCTTGTTTTCCAGTGAGGGGAGCATGCCTTCAGCCGGGAGGCTAGCAAGGAGGTTACTTGAGCATTATTTCACCATCTAGAATTATACCATGTTTTTTCCATTATCTATAGCATAGTCTGCTTCAAAAACTGTGTTAATTTGTAGGGTAGTTGTAGTGGAGGGATTAGTGCACAAGTTTGTGAGTTAGATTTCCAGTGAGGGGAGCAGCCATTCATCCGAGAGATCTATTAGAGGAGTATCAACCATTTTTATATCATATCAAACACATCCTATCAGTTACCCAGTTGCACTGCGTTATTCAGTCTTAGGGATGCAACATTTCATATGGTGTATTTCTGGAAACCCCTTCTGGGTTAGGCTTGGATTGGTGCTAGAGAGCCATCCCAACATTTTCTAAGCATTAAATTAGCATTTCTTTGTATTTTGAGATTGGCCCTGTATTTATTCTTCATAGGACTACGCAGTCATATGTCCTACAACATTTTTTGTAGCAGCAAGATTTCATATTTTATGTACTAGGTCATTTGAGGCTTGTTTTGCCTAGCTTGTGTGTATTTTTCCTCAAGCTCTTGTACACCACTTATGCTATAATGTTTAATAAAATGGATGTATGAACTTCTCTCATTTTATGTGTTGATATTTCACTACATTTTCTAGTTTTATGTTCTATATTCCTATTTTTCCTAATTTGGGATATTACATTATAGATTCAATTGTTTTCATTCTTCTTTCTAAAATTGGTTTTTGAATTTATCTATTTGATGCTCCTTCTGAGTGGATTGTTCCTCTCATATTCTACATTTCATTACAAAAAATTAATAATTCATAATTTATCAACTACCTTTCCTTTGTTGATTGTTTTAATGTGATTTTACATCAAGCCAATATGACTCCATCACCTAATGGTGTTTATTTTTGTCCATATTCCAACCAACACCAACAATTTTTACATTAATATGGCCACCGAGTGTTTAAAAAAACTTTCATTGTTGTGACCTAGGGTATTTTATTTTCAGGAGAGTGCCCCCTCCATATTGAGGGGCGATCTTCAATCCCAAAGAGGTTAGAGGTTACCTTAGATTTTTTCCCCCACAAATAGGGTTTTCTCTGAGTGATAACACTAGCTATGGATCTCTATACGTTCTATTTGTTGATTAATAATTAATGAATGCATGAGCTAATAGATGTTATTGAATCTATTATGAGAGGGAATTAAACCTTCTTGGTGAATCTTGGATAAGTATCAGACCTCTATGTCCAGATATGAATTTATGACCTATACATTACATGTTCTCATTGTCTTTGAAGAAATGAATGTTATGGTTAGGTAAAGTGCTTGATAAATTTTTGTGTTAGAGGCTTTATATTTGTTTCATTCATTATTTTCAAAAGTCTCATTAAGTTCTGGGTAGTGATTTGGAGACAAGCCCTAAAACGGTTGCACAAATTTTGCGATTTCCAGCTCAAAACTAGGAAATTGGGACTGTAGTCACATGGATGAAATGCTATGCGCGTGATTGGAGGCCTATAGTTGCATGGATGTAGTGTTATGCATGTGGCTGGAAGCCTAGATCAATGAAAAAGAAGTCTAGCTCAGGGTCTAGGAACCTGGAGTGGTTTTTTAGCTCCTGCGAGTCCTGTAGCTCCTAAGGAAGGTCAATAAGTTTCTAGCTGTCAGTACCAATTTCTTAATTTTATCTAGGAGGTCAGTTCATATCATAGTAAATCTTCATCACATGTTTACCCCAGTTGAATGATGAAGTTGGGTAAATGTCATAGGAGGTGGTTACAAAAACATTGTGCAATGTTGAGCAACAAGAGGCACACTAGGCTCTAGAATTTTGCAATGTGTAGCAATAGAGATGGATTTCATAGCTATGGTTGACAGGAGACTGGCCTATGGAATCAAAATTTTCAATGCATAGTCTCAACTACAATATAGAGAGAATGATTGCATAATGCACAGTCCCAGTGGTCAAGCATGGCCACTATTGGCTGGGATTGCACAATGTGTAACTGAAGGAGGCCATTAAGTATGCATTGCATAGTTTCAACTAGAAAGGGAGAGGCTTGCTGATAAGGATTGCGCAATGTGTAGTAGGTAAGGCCAATAAGTCCTAAGGATGGTGCAGTTCAACTCAGGTGAGAGGAAAACTTTGAATATGGGACTAAGGAAGGAATGAATGTAAATCGATCTTGGAACCAGTTAAATCAATAATTAGCATCACCTAGATAATATACTACAAAAGGAAGGGATGCATGCATAAATAGACCCAACAACAATAACTGCTGGTATGCGAAAATATAAGAAAGAAATGCGAAACTTGTAAAAATAACTCAAAATACTAAAAAGACACTTTTACAAGCTAATAATAACTCAAACACCAACAAATACAAGAAGAGACAAGAAAAATGAGACGTTCAAACACAAAAGAAACAAAAAGTGACATTTGAGAAAATTACCCAGAAAACCATTGCAAATTGAATCCAAAGATCCTTAAAATCGTTATAATGGATAGAGATCCAATGTCGGATGTGAGAATGAGTTCTACAAGCCTCTAATATATACATTTAATCTCACTGGATTAGGGTTAGGGTTTCTAACACACATGACTAGATTAAGGGGAAAGTGACACTTGTCCTTAGATCTAAAATAGAAACTTGTGACACACCATTAGAAAGGAATGGGAAATCCATATTTTCTGGGGATGCATAATTGACTATTGGAGGGGTTTGCGTAGTTCACTGAAATAATGGACCATGCAATTCCCAATGACAAGGGATTGCGTAGTTCACTGGCATATTGGATTGAACATTTTTTCTCCAGAGTGATTGTGCTATTTGCTTGCTAAATAAATGCCTATTTCACAAGATTATGCATTTTAGTCCTCAAGGAGTTGCGTAGTTTATAGTGACAAAAAATTACACCGTTTCTGGGAACAATATGAGCAGTTAGTGCTAGACTAGGACAAGTCTTATATTTTTTTTGAAAGGGGGTTTTATTGTCTTTAAAAGTTGTACAATTTCTATCAATAAGACTCAGTTGTCATGAAGAAAACAAAATTAATACATCAAAAAATTGATGCATAGAAAGATAAGTCAATGAAATCAAGAGGAACAATTGACAATGAAAAATCCAGTTCTTGTAAACAAATTTAGGCTCCAAAATTCAAGCGAAGGAACCTTTTTGGACGGGGTCATAGCAACTACAACAATGGAAATTTCTAAACTGTCTATATTCTTCATAACTTGACTTCCTTTTTCACTTGACTATAGTTGTGACCAAGGATTTAGCCACAAAGGCACACAAAACTTGGTCTAGGTTCAAGCCTTACTCAGTGTTGCACTCAAGTGTTCCATCAATGAATACCAAAAAACCAAACAAATAAACAACATGTGTTATTTTCCACCATTCATCTTCAATAAAATTCTGAAAATTAAATAACAAATTAAATTATATGAAACCACCACCCATGGGAAAAAATCCTAATGCAATGCCACATCATAAACTAAAAACACTACCATTGTCATGGTGATGTCATCTTGCCACTTGACACTCTCCAAGAGTTACCATGAGTCATATGGATTTGGCCCACATGGCCATCCAAAAACACTAAATCTTCCTGCCACATGTCCCATCCACATGACCCCCTTGTCTTAGTCAACATCACCTCACTGAACACGTCATTCATCCAATTCATCACTCTATATGGATAGAAAAAGGTTAGGTTTGGGCCTTTCCTCGTGATTTCATTGGAGCCAAATGTCCCGAGCACCCGAGATCCAAAATAATTAACTGAAATGAACATACTATCTAGCCCAAATAGATGAAATGTATCAAACTAATGATGGGATTAGATACTGAATTTCTAAATGGTCAATATTTCTTGAATAGCCAAAATTTCTTGAATAACCAAACTTTTCCGAATAACTAATCTTTTACAAATAGATGAAGTACATCAAGAAAATGCGGGGTTCGACCCTTTTGCTGCATGTTTTTTTTTTTTCCTTTTCAGAAGCCCAAACCTCTTAACTTGCTCAACACTTAGAATATTTTTGGACTATCGCATATCATTGGAAATATATTTTTGAGGGCCATCCAACCATGCAGTTCATAGGGTAATTTTACTTGATCTTCTATAGAAAAAAAATACTTCAACCTACAACTCATTAAGCCATTCGTCCACCAACGATAGTTATATATTTTTTAAGGATTATTTAATTATTATACTACTATGATGGTTCTCTAATAATGACCTAAACAACCAACTCTTGACATCAATGGATATACTTCAATCTCCGAGATCATTCACAAGTTCCAATCAATGACAACATTGTGTCCAACAATCTACAACATTGTGTCCATTAATCTCCCCCTTTGGAATTGATGGTGATTGTGCCAAAAATAACTAAGGAGTTGATTAAAACGACATGCATCAATAGCACATAGTATGGTGTGTGCAAAAACATTCCCCTTGACACTAATTCGTCTCTTATTATCCACATTCAAGACTTCTCCTAAAAGTGATACCTATCGTGGCTAATTATGCATTATTTTGGGTTTTCTTCAAACTATCCTCTCTATACCACAAAGGCATACAATTTCTCCCTTTTCCGTATGTTCCTTCGCCTCTGGTTTGGATTGTTTGTGTTCCTTTTCCCCTTGTAGTCCACTATGTTGAGAAATGTTTGAACATGATATATTTTCCCCCTTTGACATCAATGGAAAAGGATATACAAATTTGACATATCCCCCCCTGAGATCATGCCATGTCACAACAAGGCATGTGACTGAATAATAACACTCCCTATGGACATATAGATAACACACAACACAAAAAATCTCATCTTTCCTCTCCTACAACCTACTCATTATATTGTGATAAAAACAAAGTAATTGCGTAATCTCAAACACTTTGAGTCATTTTTATGAGAGTGAGATCACTCCTAGTTTGTGTCTGAGATACTAAAAACGATCTCTAGAAAGAGGCTTTGTAATTGTTTTTTCAACCTACTCATTAGTAGCCACATATTCCAATATCAATAAATTGTTAGAAAATTTATCTCATAATAAATGATATTTGATCTAAATGTTCTTGGTCTTAGAGAACATATTTTTTTTTGGAAACGTTAATAACACTCGTGTTATCACATAAAATGGGAATGAGAGTATCAAATTAAAATTTGATATCCCATAGTATCTTCTTCATCCACATAATTTGGGTACAACAAGTAGCTTCAAATATGTAATCTTCTTCTATTGTAGATAAAGAGATTGAGTTACGTTTCTTGCTTACCCACTAAAATAGACAATTTCCCAAGAAGAATGGTTCTCCACTCATACTCTTTCTGTCATCAACACTACTAGACCAATCAACATCAATTTATGATTTTAATGTGAAATACTTACCTCGTGCATATCATATGCCATAGTCCATTGTGCCTTGAAGATATTTTAATATCCACTTCACTGCATTAACATGGCATTATTTTGGATTTGCTTTAAATTTTAAACCAACCCTACTTATTACATAATATATGGTGTATAAGAAGTTAGATATAACAAGCTTCCAATCATAAATTTGTAAGTTGTTTGATTTACTGTGGGAGATCCACTTCATTTCCAGTTTATAGTTAGTCACCATAAGTGTGAACACATGTTTACAATCATCCATCCCAAAAAATTTGAGAGTTTCTTTCAAATACTTATAATGGGAGATGAAAATATCTTTTTCTTACTAAGAAATATGCAACCTATGGAAGAAGAATAAATCTCCTAGCATTGATATCTTGAACTATTTTTGAATTTCCTCAACAAAATAATGTCCCATCTGATCCAAAATTCTTCCAAAAATAATACCGTCTATATACACAACAATGATCAACATATTGTCATTTTCATATTTAATGTATAAATTATTTTCTGCTGTTCCTCTTCTAAATCCTTGCTACTGTAGATAATTATCCAATATATCATACAATTCTCTTGCTTCTTGCTTCAACCCATACAAAAATTTACTTAGTCTACACACATGATATTCTTCTTTCGAAAGCATAAATCCTTCTGTTTGCTCAATGTAAACATCCTCTTCCAATTCTCCATTAAGAAATGTTGAATTCACACTCTAAAGTTATTATAATATGGAAATGGAAAAAAAATCCTTATTGCCTCAAATATGGCTACATGAGTAAAGTTTTCTTCAAAATTTATACCTTCAACTTGAGCATAGTGTTTAGAAACTAGTCTGGCCTTGTTTCTCACAAATTGACCATCTTCATTTAACTTGTTTTTGAAAACCCAATTTGTGCGAATGGCATTTTTATCCTTTGGTCTTGGAACCGATTCCAAGGTGTTATTTTTCTCTATTTGATCTAGTTCTTGATTCATGGTTTCGATCCCAAAATGGTCCTCAATTGCTTCATTGAAATTCTTGGTCTCTATCTAAGACATTAGTGTAAAGTTTGCTTTTCTAATAATGCCCAAAATTATTCTTCTAGTATGACATAAAGATATTTACTTCCAATTATTTGACCCTCTAAATGTTTCTTTCGAACAAATTTAAATGGAGCTTAGTATTTATGAGATTATTTTTATATCCTCAACCTCCTCTTCCTGTAAATCTTCATCTCCTTCTTCTTGATCTCTTCAAGTCTTTTATTCTTGCACACAAAATCCCCATCCATATTTGATTTCTCCTAAGTCATTGTTGTATGGTTTACATCTTCATCCATTATGAAATTTATGCATTCTTCAATATTATTATTCCTTTCATTATAACACTTGTAGCCTTTTCTTATGTTTGAATATCCAATAAAACTTCTTTCATCTACACGAAAATCAAACTTACCGATATTTTTTTCATTCCTCATGATATAATAATTGCTCCCCAACACTTTGAGATGCTTTGGTGAGCCTCGTCTCCCTTTCCACAATTCATAAGGAGTCTTATCACTATTTATTTTGAGTTAAGCACTATTAATCAATATACAACGACTTGGGTTGTTTTTTCCCAGAATTTATGTGCCACATTTCCTTCATCCATCATGGCCCCAGTCATGTCTTGAATAATTTTATTCTTTCATTCTACCACACCATTTTTCCAGGGAGTTCTTGCAAATTAATACCAAATTTTTATGTTGTGATGTTCAAACAATTCTTCAAATTACCTTGAAGTGAACTCTCCTCCCCTATATGAATATAAAAACTTGATCCCCAAAGCTTTCTCATTCTTGACCCAAGCCTTGAATACCTTAAATTTTGTCAATGAATCTAATTTTTCTCATAATAGTTATTGATGTGGCTCTTATGACAACATCAATGAACAAAATAAAGTACTTCTCACCTCTTTAACTTTGTGTTCTTATGGGGCCATAGATGTTTGTATGGACTAGTTCCAGTGGTATGGTTGTGGAATACTTGTTAGTATTAAATTGCATCCTTATTTGTTTATCACATTTAAAGTACTTACATATTGAACTATATAGTTTTGATTGTTTTGGTAAACTTCTTACTACCTCTATTTTGCTAACTTTTACTAGAATTTCAAAGTTAACATGAACCATCTTTCTATGTCAAAGCCATGTATTATCAATTTTTCTCAGATAACACTTTTCCCTAGATTCATCAAAGACATATACATTACAATGAGTTATGATTTATTTTCCAACCAAACTTCGATTCTCTGCCCTTATAATCTCACAATATTAGATGCCATAATAACTCAATACCATATCTCCAGACTATACCTATCAACATCAGAACAAGAAAATGAAATCATAATTGTTAAAAGTATATCAGAGTCCGCCCTCGAGTCTGTCCCACTATTTTTCTGTCAGAGAAAAACATACACTATTGTATGTAAAGGAACTTGCATATATACGCAACTATAGTTCATGAAACCCACGTACAAAAAGTGAAATACCAAAAATTTCACAACTTCAGTTCCCCCTGACATTATACAATTTGTACCTATATTTTGTTGACATATCAAATGCACTATCAAAAATATAAACAACCAACATTAAAAAACCAACCATCATATATTACAATCATTGTTAACAATATTCTTTCAAGAATGATGGACTACAATGCACACTATCTTCTTTTAGTCTAAATCCTCATATTTGTGAGAGTTAAGATCTTTAAACACATATAATTTATCAGTGTTTCTGTATCCCCTTTCCATGAACTTTCTAGTTTATTCATCGATGCAGTTGAATTTGGTTGATGTGAACACAATTACATTTCCTTTATCTGCTATTTGGTCTACACTCAATATTTTTTGTTTTAGGCCTTGAACTAATAAAGTGTCAGCTTCATTTGTATTTTTGTTAATTCTGGCTCTACCTTTTCCCAAATTTTTTTATGGAGCATCATTTGAAAGAATAACCTTACCATCTTGATTTATCTTGAGAGACTCCATCTTACTCTTATCACCAGTCATGTGATGAGAACATCCTCTATCAATGTACTATTCATCCTAATTTTTAAATGCACATTTGGCAAGACCACATCTTATCTCTTCTTCTTTTTTCTTGATAAGAGGAACGTTGATGGATCCATATTTCTTTGATCTTCTGATATCACGTGTTTGTATTCCATGTTGCATTTGGTGATTCATTGATCTTTTCCTACATTTTTTTTCTACATGCCCAAACATGTTATAAGCGTAACATCTTATGTGACCATAAAAGGGAACAACCGAATCATAGTATGTTTGTCTCATGTTCCCTTTATTAAAATCAACAACTTTATGACCGAATTTTTTGCATGAAAAACAATATCCCTTAAATAAACCTGGGTACCTGGGAGCTGATGATATTTATGGACGAAACAATCTTCTTTTGCAATTAGCTACAACATGTCCATAATTATAACATATAAATGATTCAACATTATTGATAAGAGGAGAGAATCGATTGATACTTCTATATTTAGGTGCGAATGATTTCCTTTGAGGATTCACGATCATTGGTTGTTTATCATGTTGTTTTTTTTTCTCTTTAAACACTTCATGTTTTTCATTGATATCCTTTGAATCTTTACCATTGGCTTTTTAACTATATTCTCCTTTAATAGTTTCATGAAAAGCAAGACAAAATTTAATAGAAGGAGACCTTTGACTAATAAGAATATTATCCAAAATATTATTACTATATTGAAATCTCAAACTTTTATCTTTTTCTTCTAATTTACCTTTTAAAAAGTTTACCTCAACCTCCATTCTTTGGTACCGCTTCTTCATACCTTCTTCAACACTTCTTCCTTATTTTACTTGCTCTTTTTATTTGAGAATATCTTCTTTCATCCCATTTTCTTGTTCTTCAAATGTTTGAAGTAATTATTCATTCCTCTTATTTGATTTTTCCAAATCTGATTTGAGAGAGACGATTACTACTTCAATTCCTATATTTTGATTGGTTAGTTCATCCTGCAACCTTTGACATTGGTCTATCTTTTCTTTGTTTATCTTCTCAATTGATTTTATTTCATATAACTGATTATTCAATCTAGAAATCACATCTTTGTAGATACATTCTCTTTCATTAAATATAATTTGTTGATCTTCAACTTCATTTTTGAGTTTTGAAATTGTTGGACACCTAATCCTCTATGGGTAGGTGAGGAAGCCGAACAATCACAAAGGAGTCCAAGTGACCTTGGAAGATGAATCCAAGAGTCACATTAATATAATATAAATGTACATCTATAAGTAATAGAAATGCAACTCACACATATATTTCTATGTGTGTGTTTTACTTTCTCACCCACCATGTGTGTGTTTAACATGGTATTAGAGCGAGTGATTTCTGGCCCTGCTCCAATTTGAGCCACTGCTATTTCTGGTCATTTAAGTCCTATCATTATGGCCATGATTCTCTACCATATTCCTGCCATATTCTATTTCATTTAATTCTGGCGTTACTGCAACCTCATTCTCTACATAAAGTTACCTCTGACATAACTCTCGGCTTTGTCATAACGCTGATATCTCTGAAATAATGCTGCACTTTGTCATAGTGCTGGCATATACTCCTCGTTTTCTCAACCGACCTCAACTCATACACCATATCATCTAGTGGACTACACTCTCACTACCGTGATGGGCTAGTATCCCTCGTTAGCCCTCCATTTTGGGTTTCATTGCTCTTGGGCAGAGGCACATGGCATATGGATGTGACGAGGTTCAAACTTGTCACCATCATTTCATTTTTTGTTGTTGAAAAACCAATTTCTCGAAAGAAGCCATGGCATGGGCGAAATCCCAGGTTGTGTGGCCTTCTGAGAATTTATTATAATAGAGGTTGTTACAGTTGTTCCAATGCTTTGTTGTGAGAAGACCAATTGACTGCAAAGAAGAATATCCTCTTACTGTTAGAACTGAAACTAACGATTTTATCTGCACCTAAGAATTTTACTTATTGATTTGCACTCCTCCGGTGTCACTGACCTCCTCACCACTCCATATGTTATTCTCTGCAAAATTTAGTGCATTTATTCCATTCAAAAAAAGAAGAAGTTTAATGCTATGTTATGCTTGGAGAGCATGTAATGGCGTTGGACTGTTTTGATGTTGCGTGTTTTTATAGTGCTTCGAGCTCTGCATTAACCCATGTTTTGGAAGGTTGTAGTATGTCTTTGATGGATCTTATTTAGTTTTTTGGCCATTTGTATGTAGGCCCCAGGAGAAGAGCCCTTCCCAATATGAGTGGCTATCATGTTCTGGATGTGCCATTAAAAATATTATCGCACAAAAAATAGATTGCAGAGTCCATGTTGGGCTCCAGATGATTTTCAATATGTCAAGAAATATTTCTCCTGTCTTGAGTTCTGAGTAAAAGAAATTTTTATTATGCAAGAACTCCTATTCTTTCTCATTTACTTTCCTTGTTAACATCAGCTGATTTTCTAGTCTTACCTCGATGAGAATGAAAGTGAACAAAACTTGTTTTCAAGTGATCTCTGGATCTTGGAATGAGACGCTTGGTCACACTGCACCTGCTTGACAACTGGTTGTAAGAGGGACGATTTCTCACCTGTGAGCCGTTTTCCTTCCTTATCCACAGGGTCGAGTTCCAAGTGGGTACAAGAATTTTATTGGGCCAAGTTTGGTGTTCGAGCGGTTGATTTTTGGTGGCAAGTCTAAGTTCTTCATATAGGGTGAAGTCATCTTTGTAGTGGACCGAGTACCTTGTTAGAGTGCTGAATGTGGGCCGAATTCATCAATTTTCAAAGGGGCTTGATTCCTATCAAGCTTCCCTCCTCCGACACAGCTCCCATCCCTTCCACTTCCCGGGATCCTACTCCCGCAGCCTCTGCTACCTCCCTCCATGCTTGCTATCAAGATCTCTCTGCACAGAGGGGGAACGAAAGGAGATGGCTGTGGGATTTGAGAAACGGGGATGAGAAGTTGATGCCATGGGAGAAATAAAAGAGTCTTAGTCATAATACAGGCCTGTACAAAAATAGACTTTGAATGTCTACTTTGGTTCTTTGATCAGAGGGTGGACCCATCAGATATTTATATTCAAGTTAGACCAGCAAGGAGGAATTCTTTTAATTTGATTTTGGAATATACCTCATTCATTTAGGAATTTTCCATCCAAATATAAGAGGTGGTTAAGTATGCAAGGCATTTTCTTCCTCCACACGTCAAGAGAAGATAGGCCTCGTGGACTCTGAGTGTGTGTTAAACTTATAGTTCTAAAAATCTTTCCTGGTTAGAATTGAAAGGATTTATTATTGACTTTTGAATTCAATGTTGACTGCACTCCGTCTGCTTTGAAATCTAGTTCTGATGCTACGATTTACTGCTTTCTAATGTAGTATAAAATTTATATGTTGGAGAGTGAGAAGCATGTTAGAAATTTTATAGGTTGGAGAGTGTGAAGCATGTGAAGCTTATCTGCCTTGAGGAATAAATTTTATTTGTTGAAAAAAAAATGGTTGAAATTGATGATGCATTAGAGTTATTGAACACTCTTATACATTCCACTATTGATAAGATCAACAAAAGTTCTTTTTTTGACATTAAAAAATGCCTGCAAAATGCACAAGAGAAGATTTATTTTTTGCAGCTTGAATCCTAGCTACAAGAAGATGAAATTCAACAAAAGAGTCATCATTCTGAACCTGTTTTTGTTTAGAAAATTGAGAGGAAATCCTATTAGAAACAAGAATATTAATTTGCAGTCGATTCACATTCAGTTCCTTGTACAAGAGCAGATTTACACGCAGATGAAACAGCTCAGTTTGCACTTCCCAAGCCCATCATTAGACCTTGGGAAGAGCTTGTCCATAACAAGCATAGAACTAGTGTTAGATATGAAAAGGAGTTGTCCTTTCATATTCTGGACTACTCCAAGCCCATCAAATTTCAGAGTGCCAGATTTCTTTATGGCAGTTCACCTTCAGCTGTTCCAAATCTTGCTCCTCTTCCACAACAACAACAACAACAAATTGAAAAATGCCAACACTGTGATCGAGTTGGCCATATGAAAGATCACTGTTTCGATCTTCACCCATGCAAGCACTGTGGTCGGCACACCCATTCTTCACACATATGCTTTAGAAACAAGTCTCCTACAAGAACAAAGATTCATATTGGATGGATCGCTTCTTGGAAATGGGCATCAACAGCCAAGAAGATTTTTAAGTCACACATCAGAACTTGTTCTAGAATATTGAACAAACTTGTAGTTGAGTTTTCGCCATCATGTCACCTTGTACCTGATAGGGGGAAAATGGTGGTCATCTACAAGCTTTGATGCCACATCAAGTGAGCTTGAGCCACAATCTCTCATTCCAGATTCAAAGTTGTAGCCAGAGACACACCAGTTCAAGCGAGCCTCAGCCACAATTTTTCATTCCAGATTTAGAGTTGTAGCTAGAGACACAGATGCCCATGAGAATTCCTTTGGTTGGTGGATACCCTTAAACCATCTGTGTGAGGTTTATATTCTTCCTCTTTTAGAACACTTCCTCTAGCAGAAGACTTCAGCTTCTTGCTAGCTTTGGAAGAGTTCTAGGAAATGCATCAAGCATTCCAGTGTTGGTGGTCATCCTTAAACCATCACAGGTTGTAGACTTCCCTTATTTTAGGTTGAAGGTATCCCTCTTCAAATACGAGGGACACTTCCTCTAGCAGAAGCACTTAGCTTCTTGCCAGATTTGGAAGAGTTCCGGGAACTGCAATAAGTGTTGCGTTCCAATGTTGGTGGTCATCCTTAAACCACCTCTTTATGCCAACGTTTCAGAGAGCTGATTCAACCTAAGTGATGCCATGCATACTTTTAAGATTTGTATTACAAATATCTTCTTGGACTCACACATACCCCTTCAGATTAAGGGGGGAATGTTGGACACCTAATACTCTATGGGTAAGTGAGGAAGCCGAACAGTCACAAAGGAGTCGAAGTGACTTTGGAAGATGAATCCAAGGGTCAAATTAATGTAATATAAATGTACATCTATGAGTAATAGAAATGCAACTCATGCTTATCTTTCTATGTGTGTGTTTTACTTTCTCACCCACCATGTGTGTGTTTAATAGAAACTTATGCTTCTAGATCAATAACATTACTTTCACTTTCATATTCACTATTGTCAATATTGGATGAACAAGGAAGTGGATCACAATAAGAACATTCAATACATTTTTTATCTTCTTCATTTATTTTTACAAACGTTTTTTGAGTTGTATTATTCCTTTGAGTAGCCTTCTTCTTTTGCTTCCTTCCCATTGTGATGGATCTCCTTCAAGTGATCAATATTTTTTAGAAGGACTTGCTCCTATACCAATTTTTGGGAAAAATACTTGGGGCGGGGGGGGGGGTGGTGTTGAATAAATATTTAAAACTCACACAAATTATTATTTCTATTTTCTTAATTCTATACATGACTTTACTTAAGTCAACTACTGTATGTACGTGACTGTCATTAAGGAAACTAGTGTATTCCTAGTAAACTTATAATACAGATAAATCTTTAGTAACTTGACTTAGAACAGTGCAACATTGATTCATCATACATTTAGTAAGCAGTAAACATGTGCAGTAATAACAAATTAAACCATCACACATAAGAAACACATATGAACACCGGGATTTAAGGTGGAAACCCAATGTGGGAGAAAAACACTTTTTCTATCATCTTTGTATTCAATATTTATTATATATAAATCTTCTTACAATTTTGTACAGGCACATACTCATACCAACACGTAGGCACCCACCTGCAGAAGGTTGCAACCTTCACTCATTCTCCAACACCCATTGGAAGGGAGCTCCAACCCCCTGATCTCATTTACCGACACCCATTGGAAGGGAGCTCCGACCCCTTGATCTCATTACCAAAATCCACTGGAAGGGAGAGAAGACTCCCTCACTTAAATATTTAACCCTCAAAAACACCGTTGATCACGTTTCATAAATTTTCAAAATGGATCCACCTGCTTCAATACATCACAACTTGTAGGCTTATTTTCATCATATTTTCAGACTAGACCCACTACACTCATTTAAGCTCAATATCATACATTAGAACTGAAACATAACACTCTACCAAATCAATAAACCAATCACTAAATCACCAATCAACTAACCAATATCTGATCTTTAATCACAATCAACTAGCATCATTATCGATATTCAAACAACCCAGATATATATGAGGACTTCATTGAGAGATAGTAGAAACACATCAAAACTGATCAGACATATTCTTCAGCAAAACCTTGCATTGCATAAGATCTTTCCATAAGGATTTTCCACGAATGTACGCACTTATCTAGAACCCAACTCGCATACAGATCTCAACATACTTCAGAATATATACGTGACTCTGCAGAACAAAACCTGCGTGTATACGCGCTTTCCATGTGTCAAAATTTTGTATAGAGCTGAAACTAATTCATGACTGTGAAACACTTCATAACTTCAAACAAACTCAGATCATAACCTTCACTACACCAAATGTACACCATACCATATATATCAACAACTCATAAACATATCATGAAATACCTAGTCATTTCAGTTCTAATGATCCTAATCCATTATTGTATTCATGAGTGCATCATTATTTCAAACGAGCCAATCAACTATATCCCATATCATGCACATATACTTAATATTGAAGTATTAATTCATTAACCCTTACTCATCCACTCAACAACACATTGATCTTCAGCTCTTTATATAGTTTGAGTCTTAGCCAATACCATGAGCCAAAACCACACTAGTGTCGGTGGTAATCTTAGACAGGATCAAATAGTCGTTACTGCACTCAATATTGTGTGCTAATACCATGGTAAAGGCCCTTGGTATTTATAAAATAGTGCGCCAGCATGCACATGACTTTTATTCTTCATACCTGCATGTGTACGTGACTTTTCTTCATCTAACTTGCATATATACTACTTCGCTTCATCAAACCTACATATTATTTCTTCGTATACAGACTTCGCTTCATCAAAACTTCGTATATTTCCTGAAACGTTTCTTTCATGATTCCTTTGTCACATCCTGGTATTTATTTCTCTATCACAACTGAATTGGCCTATGTACTCATCCTGTTACCATATACTTGTTCTATTATAAGTGGGTTGCCATCAAGGACAACACATACATCATAATGCAAACAAAGAGTTCCATAATTATTGTTGTAATACTAAGGGTCAACATGTTTTGGCATTATTTCCAGGGAGGTTTTAACGTAGGTTTCATTTTCATTCCATTTCCTAGAAAACACAAAAAAAATTACATCAACATTTTTGTTTATAAAATAAAAATAAAAAAAAACGAAAATATAATTTATTTCATGCCTCATAGATATAGATATAACAAAGGATTTTTTTTGCCTAAAACCACCATGTCTACAAACAGTCAGCCTTCTATTTTTGGCAACTATGGGCATCCTACTCTGTCTACAGAAGATCTAGAGGCCTTTTTGAGTGAGCAACTAGATATTTTTGAGGATCCCATAGGAGAATAAGAACATCCATTCTTACTGAAACTATGGATGGAAATAGGCAACTTGATGTATTTCCTATTAGGGAGACAAATGGGGAAGCTAAACTAAAAAATATTAACCGCACTGCTCTTCCACACTTCCATGGAATGGCTTATGAGGACCTTGAAACCTTCATGTTTCAATTTTATGTTGTCTACAAGACGTATGAGTATACATATGATGACTATAAGCTCAAATTGTTTGCTTCTACCATCAAGGATGCAACCTTGCACTGGTTCATGCGTTTAGAAGGGGGAAACATCACTACATGGGCCCATATGTAACAAACATTCAACACCACATACAAAGACTATTGAGGGGAAATGAGCCCTAGTATTGCAAAAATAATATTGCGACTTCCAAGGCTACCAACTTATATTATCAACCCAAGGTTCATACAAACTTAAGAGGTGTGAGCACTATGTGTAGCATGTAATGTGTCCTTCTTTCATTGATTTGATGTAATGAAGTGAAATTCATGAAATCCAATCCTAAACTAATTACATAAATGTAAATGTTACTCTATTTGAATAAAGGAAACCTAATTACTTTTTCAAAGAGGAAATCCTTGTTATTTTTGGAGAAAGGAAAGTCTAATCTACTTTGCATGAATTTAAATGTTAATCCTATTTGTATAAATGTAAACATTAACCTATGGTACATCAAAATGAAGCCTAGTCTATGCAATAGAAATAGAAATGTTGGAAATGGAAAAAATAGCTTAATATGTATGAAAAAAAATGAAATAATTCTTCAATCACTGCATTCAATATATATTTTTTCAATAGAGTTTACAAGTTGCTTCATAAATTAATCGTGAAAATAATCATTATGCTCTTTAAGTCCTGAATTTGTCCAATAATCCTAATTGTAGAGATGAATTAAAATGGAGAAGAGCCAAGGCTTAAGAGGTATTTTGGTCATACTAAATCACATATCCAGAGCCTAGGGGTCATGATTCAAGCCCAAGGGATAAAAAGCAAGCTTTTTGGAGCAGATCTGGTTAAGTTAACACATGCTACACGAGTGTTACAGGAAGCCCTATTTTGCTACAAGAGTGAGATAACTTGTTGAATTCCCAAGTAAATAAAATCAAACTGAGATGGAATTTTTTTCTTCTTCTTAATTAGGATTTCCTTGGACTTCGTTCCAAGTGGAATCACTCCAAAATACCTTTGTTAACATGTGCTAAAAAATAGCAGAAAATTAGTACTCTAAAAACCGTAAATTCAAGAACTAGTGAGCTAGTTGAGCTACCAAATGTATAACCTTATGAAGTGAAAATGCTATGGGGTATATTTTTTTTATTAACTTTAATTTTTTTATGACCCAATACAAGTGGAATCAAATAAAATGAAGCTCATTAACACGTTATAAAAAATAGCAGAAAATTACTACTATTTTGCTACAAGGGACTTCTATTATAGATTTGTGAACTAGTACACCAATCCAAGTATCTCAATGATGAATATTAATTTTAAAAGATGTTATAAGGATGTATAATTATTGTGACTCTATAAATAACTTTAAAAAAAACTCACTTCAATCATTGATCCGGGTACGTCAGCTACCAGATTTACCCATGATCTTTTAATTCTGTGATGTGGTTAGAATTGGATTGGAAAGAGAATTAAAATAACACATATCGATGCTTTAAACAAGAGGAAACAGACAAAAATAAGAAAAATAAGAATAAGAGATTTTGATAATGGGGTTTGTCCAATTTAGATTACGTCTCTGGGCCCGGTGTCAAGACGAGGTAGACCGCTTCATATAGTGCTGGAAATGGTGATGATGTACATGGACTATGTTTTCTATCATACAAGGATATATGCCCTCAACATGAGTGTCTTGTATCTCCATGAGATGTTCCGCTACAGTAACTCTCACTCAAAATAGGCCTCCTATTAGCATGACATAATCTCACACAAGGTGACGATGAGGATCCCTTCAACAAGGTTACATAGGGATCCATGGAGAATACATATCACATGAAGCAGAAACATATATCCCACAACATACATCAATAAAGGATCTAAACAACATAATACATCTCACAACAGATGATCAAATAGGCACATGACATCAATATTTCATATACCTCAAACTTGGAAGTTGGTTGAAGAAGTGGATGCTCAGTTGTTGAATCTGGTTGCACCATTGATTTCATGGTATCGAAAGGCATAAAATCGGCTGTCCACACTTGAGAATTTGACACTGTCACCCTGATCTAGAAAATGGAAAAAAAATGGGAAGATTTGCCGCTAAATCAAACATCACCATTGGATTCTAGTTGCTGAGAGGTGTAAAATCGACATAAAATTTATCAAATTTTGACTCCGGCAAGTTCGAGACCTCAAGGAATATTTTTGATGCCCCTCAAGATTCCCTGGGCAAGGTTTCTCCCTTTGGCCGCTCATGGTTACGCACCTGCAATAAAAAAATATTATGTGTTGAAGAACACGCCAGTCTACTCCATGTTCTTCCTCTACTTTTCTCATGGCTCCATTGGCCTCCCTGTGCCCTCATCTCTCATGTATTCTCCATCATTCTCCATGGTTTCCTTAAACCATTTGAATGGAATTTTATAACAAAGTGTGAGGGTGAATAAGACAAAGTGTGAGGTTGGCACATTAGTTGGCATAATCATATTAAGGTACTTGTTTTTGGGAGGTTTTGGATTCAAATCCCATTGACTCTCAATATTGTTTTAAAGTCCAATTCTAGTTTTAATATAGTTTTTTCAAACTATATAATATACGAAATTCATATGTCCATATTGTAACGACTCCCAAAAACATGAGAATAAGACAAAAAATGGAGATTGCACCATCCAAGGCCACTTGGGCCTAATTTGCGGTGCCATTTGGCACCATGTGATTGGGCCATGTGGAAATCCCTCATTGGTCCACATCATATGCCACCTCTACACCTACTTGCCATGTGTCGACTTGTGGCGTTGCCACATCAACTTTTTGTGGGTCCACCTGTTTTGTTAAATGGGCTGCCACATAAGATTTGTGGGTCCCACTAGGCCTACCACATGTCATCCATACAACCTTCCACATGGTAGAATGTTGACTTTGACTTTTTTTTTGTTGTTGTTTGGTACAATCTTCAAACTGCATTAAATTTGTCATACAAAATCGGATTTAAATGTCGTTCATGCTATTAGAACCGAGGCCTTGAGAACTACAATATTTTCTGGGTTCGGAAGAATTCCGACCACTTTGAATTTTGACCATTTTTGAGCCCTTTTGGTCTCCTGAGGGTGTCTGGAGCTGCTTGGATCAATCATTTAACTAATATGACCTACAAAATAAAAAACATGAATAGAAAATGCATAAATAATATATTCAATTGAAAACGACATTCAAAGGAAATAAATAAATTGTACAAGCTGGCTCTAAGGCTGATGGGATGGCCAATCATAAGGAAAATCACATTCCTATGAATGAAATCAATTTTTAGAAACTAAAAATGGCACCAAAATTCATTATTTGAATCAATGCAAGTACATCCCTAATAGAAATAAAAATGGAGCTACTAAATAACAAGGTTTCTCCACAAGAAGGCTAAGAAATATATGACCCTAGAGGCCAGTTCGAATTGGTACTTATACAAATAGATGAGGAATCATTATCCTTGAAAGGAGACAACTTCCCCTTAAAAATCCCTCAAAAAGTGAATTTGGTTCCCAATACTAGGAATCTTCATTAACTGACAAGGAACACATTCCTATATTTTCTCAACTAGGGGAGCTCCAAATATTTTCATTAATGTCATGATATTCAATTCATTTACTATCTAATATTGGTCCATCCTGTAGTAGGGAGAAAGTCTCTATATTATCTCATTCAAAATTTACTTAATATTCTCTCAATATTCTCCAAAAATAAATAATATTAGGCACATAATATGCAATTATATCTAAACCTTCCTAAGAACATATTAAAGCTACAAAAGCATGATTAAGTGTAGAAAGAGATATTTAATATAACCTTCATGTGCCTAAGAAAGTTTATATGGGCCTTATTTGTGTCTAATTTGGAGGCCCGTCAGAGTGCAAGGGATAGAGGGGATGAAATATTTAGAATGACCCAAGGGTAGATGAATCACTAGAAGATTTTGAGGAGAGATTATAGCTAAGCTATAGGAGGGCTAACTCCACCTTTGATCTGAAATCAATGAAGCTATTTTTTCTCTGGGGGGTCAAATAAAAGTTGATGGAAACCCTCGATATGTGATCTAATGGATATATTTACTAGCTCAATTATGAAGACATTAAAATAATGTTCAAAAAACACTCTACAACTACAAGAAAAAGAGGTAGATCCAGCCTAGGTTTGGTAAGTGCTTCATCTTCTACTTCAACCATTAAGAATGAAATAGGTGATATGTTGGATGGTTTTGAAAGTGAAATATTACACAATTTTTCCTTGCAAATGGACGCAGTGCATATTAAGAAAAAAATGAAGGAGACAGAAAGGGCATTAGCCATATTTTTCCCTAGTTGCACCAAGAGGTACCCTAGAAATGAGTTCCTATCAAATTTTATAAAAATATGCTATGTTTGTGAAGAGAACCGTATAACTAACAAGTGTTAATCTCTTCAAATTTTAAAGAAGTGTATCAAGGAGAAAACTGAGGCATGGAGAAACTCTACTTCGTCAACGAAAGGAGGCCACAAGGCCCTATGCCATATTAGAAAGTTATGAACATTCCTTCCTCTTTCAATACAAGTCATAATGAAATTTTTCAATCTTGGTATCCAAATATAAAATCACCATGGTTTATGCCTAATCCTTGGCCCTATCTTTCTCAACCTTTCATTCCCCCTTTTCATCCATACCAACACCAAAATACTCAATGATGTAATCCATCACTAGGATGGAGGCCTATGGCAACCCAACCACCTACCTTAGTGCCTCCTCATCATCAACCGCATATACCCCCAAAAAATCCACCCAAATATCCACAAATTCCTTCTCAACCCAATTTGAACCCAAATAATAAGCAGGCCCAACAAATCTATAATGGAGAGACATATTATCCCACCTAAGTTGTATAAATCCAAGAAATCAACCTCATGTTTTGGAAGGTTCTTCATATTTCTCATCCACCTTCTCCATTAGAAAATATTGAAGAAGATAAGGAATAAATAATTCATCAAGCCAACAAGTGGCCATACCCTGAAAGGTTGATCCATCCTAAAACACACTCCCTAGAAGAAGCTAAAATTTTGGAAGAACTAAAAATATATGTGTCAAAATTCCTCTCCTTCAATCCATCAAGGATGTTCCCATATATAAAAAATTCATTAGAGAAAAATGTCTTAGGAGGCTAGGAAGGAAGAGGAAAGATGCCCTTATTATCAATGTCATTGGGAAGCTGGATGATCTAATGCTTGCGAAGGTCATCATCCCAAAGTATTTGGGTCCTAGAAGCCTGGTAGTAGATGTGCACATTAACAACATTGTAGTCCCATATAACCTCATTAACCTAGGGATGCAATCAATTTCATCGCCAAATAGACCATGATCAAGATTAGCCTCCAAGGAGCCTTAAGGAAAACCACTAGAGTGTTGCAACTCGAAGACATATCCACAGTAGCACCTGAGAATTTCATTGAGGATGCCATGGTTTTCATTGATTCCTGGGATTATCCCATTTATTTCCTTGTTATCCAACCTATAGCCAAGTTCAATATCTACCCTCTTATCCTAGGAAGATCTTGGTTACCTATTTTTGATGCCTATACCAGTTGTAGAGTTGGAAACGTGACAATTACAAATAGGAAACTAACAAAACAACTTGTAATGTATCCCATTTCTCAAGCCCTTGTTGAGAAATATTTTCCTATGTAGAAGAAAAACTCCATGAGTCATCACCCTAATCCATGTCTACATTTGAAGCCACTATTGGTAGCAGTCAATTGGATGAGGAAAATTTGATCAACAATTTTCTACAAAATAAGTATCTTGCTACAATGCAAATTGATGGTATAAAAGAGGAACCTTTAGAAAATCCTAAATATAGATCATGGTAAGATTTAATCATTTCTAGTGTTGATAAAAATAATGTAAAAGTTGTATAAATAATTTCCTCTAGAATTATGAGAATCAACTTTTTGTTTCAGCTAATTAGGAAGAAAAATAGTTCACAGTTTTAAGGAAAATCTTTGATGTTTTTGCTTGGGATTGAAAATATATGAAATAAGTTCGCTAGTTTGTATGTAATAATCATATATGCATCAAATCATACCATAAAACTATTTTCAAACCTCAAAGAAGAATCAACCCTTGAGTAATAGACATTTTAAAAGAAAAAATACAAAAATATTAGATGCAGTTTTTTATCTATCCTATTTCAAATAGTGAGAGGGTGTCACTGTAACACCCTCTTCCCACATCTACCCAAGTAACTGGACAACCAGGGTAAACATGCGAAGAGAGGCTATTCAACCTCCTTGAGGAACCAACGGAAACTTGACCAATAGACCTCACACTACATAAAAACACCTCTAGGAGGTAACCCAACCTCCCAGACCCATGAACCCTGAAGGGTGACTAAGTTTTGATGAATTTAAGCCTTATCCTCAGGAATCTAAGTGAAAGGGAGCATCTAGCAACCTATAGCCACTTTCATGCCTTGTAATGGTCGTGGTGAGGGCCCCAAAATGCCAGTTTTGTTTCCCAAACTCTGGGATTTGTGCCACCTTTTCAGCCCCAGAGACTAGGTCACTGCCCAAAAATTCATGAAATGTTAGGAGAGGTTAAATAAAATTAAAACAAAGGTATGGAAGTAATTCCATCATTAGGAACTCATCTGGACTCTCCTATCCATGACATGCATTTCGTTAAACATATCACAAACATTTCATCTACATATATAAACAACATATTTGAACATGGCAGTCTCTTATAAATATGAGAATGGCTAAGAAGCATTGCTTCACTACATCATAAGCTACACTACAATTTATTTTACCATAGATACATTTTGTATTCATTTACAGGTAAAAACGCAGATAGATCCATACATCATCACTGATCGAATACATGCTTATAACTAACATAATAACAACATAAATACAATGGATACAACAACAAATAAATCCATACATAAACAAATAAATTTTCATACTTAATACCAGAGGAATGAGATCTTCATTACTGAATGTAAAAACCAACTGGAGATGGGACTTCCACATTCCACTCAACCATAGTTTGGATGAGCCAAGTCTCACTTCGGCAAATCACCCCCATGCCATATTACAAGCATGAATGTGGGACGTTATCAAACATGCCAATCAACACCAAATCAAGGCTCTAGAGACAAAATCATATCAACCCAAAAACCAGTGATTCCACCTCATGGTTGGACATCACTAATCATCACAGATTGGTCCCCACCCAAGCCACTCTAGGGCTCCAAAGTGTTTGTTCCAACCAAGGCTCTAGGACTAGTAACTCAACCCTCGTTGTTGCCAGGCTCCAGAGTGTTTTTCCAACCAAGGCTCCAAGACTAGTAACTCATCCCATGTAGGGCTCTAGACCATTTTTCAAACCAAGGCTCCAAGTCTAGTAACTCAACCCAATAGCTAAAGGCATCATGAGAACCAACCATAAAACAATAAATAGAAATAAACCCATAATACCATGAATGTCTAGGAAATGGAAAGGCTAGGAAAATAAACATGCATATCCATGCATTCAAAAAATAGTGAAGAAAACATAAATGCAACTTGGTACTTGCAATAAAATCCCACTGCAGCTGTTGATCCTGATGTCCACCTGCGCTTTCCTACTCTTAATTTTCCTTCTTGCTCCAAATCACCAATATCCACACTCTCCAAGAGTAATCCAAGAAAACTCTAAGAATCCACGAGTATGATAGAGAGAGAGAGAATAATGAGAGAGCTCCAAAAATGCAATGAAAAAAGGTACCAACTGATCCTCAAAATCATTTTTTATAGAACACGCCTCTATTTTCTTCATTTCCCATTATTTTCCTTCATTTTGCTGCTCAGATGCAACTTGTGACCTTTTACCTCCTTTTTCTCCCAATTTCCATTATTTTCATAAATAAATGTGCCAAAAATAATTTTTCCCTCTTTAATTCCTTAGCCATAGAATTTTCTAATTTCCTTAGCCATAATAACCATATGAAAACTCGCACTAAGATGTTTTTTCCAAACATCTATCTTGGAATACGTCTCCCATCAACCGTGGTTATTATTATAACTTTATTACGTGGAATTTCACCAGGGTTGCTAAAAAACCCTCCCCCTTGGGGGAAACTGTCCTCGGTGTTAAATCACACATATACCTCAGCAACATTGTTGAAAACCAAACATAATGCCCATGGAGCTTTATAACATTACTCGATGCAGTGTTTACAATTGTAACCCTGTTAAAAGGAAAATCATCATGACATGATAGCAATCATTACAACCATAATGACATGACACCATAACACTTATTGGAGCTTTATAACATAGCTCATGGAGGTATTTACATCCACATACATATGTACATACATCCAACCATGACATCAAAACATATACCAAAACATCTCCCAAATTTGCCTCAACCGACAAAAAAAGAAGCATACATGGCCTGCATATGATCTTCCATCTCCCATGTATCTTCATAGGGACCAAAGTGCTTCCATTTCACTTTAACTTTCTTGATTTCTCAATTCTGGAGCATGAGCATCTTTTTCTGCAAAATGCACTGTGGTTCTAGATGGAACTCTCCTTCTAGATCCACTTGCAATATAAACCATTCAATAACATGATCAACATATTTAACATATTTATTGAGAAATGATATATGAAAAAAATTATGGACTTTCACTGTGGAAGGTATTGTAGGTAGATAATCCATTGGTACAATCCTCTCAATCATCCTGAAGGGTCCACAAAACCTTGGTGCCATCTTGTCACATGATCCAATCCAAAAGGAGATCTTCTTGGGATTGATACACAAGTACACGTGATCCCCAACCTGGAACTTTGTTGGCTTGAGGGGTCTTGACCCAAGTTTGGATTTATTGCGCAACTAAAAAAACCTCCAACTACTGGCCCTTTCGGCAGTGACCTTCTTGCTCAAATCAAATTATCACCTGAAGCAGTATGGGGGGGGGGGGGTTCTAGAACCAGGTTTCCACACCCTCAGAAAGAATTGGTGTGGTGGCCCTAAACAAACTTATAACATAAAATATCACAAATAACAAGAAAGTGCATGCATAAACAGATCAATAAGATAACATATCAACCTTGTCACAGATTATTCCAGCATGAAATAAATAAATAAATAAATAAATATATATATATATATATATATATATATATATATATATATATATATATATTCACGCGCAGTAACATATACACTTAAGTAGATCTATTCATCAATCATGTACTTAATCATCAACTCATACTCATGCATAGAATATGTGACTTATTTTTGCAGACGCATTTGAACATAAACACAAGTAAATATAACACATCACTGAACAGATCTTGATCTCAAAGAAAATAATAGAACACGGTTAATCAAATAGACAACATATCAAACACATAACACATTTGAGTTCACCAAAACAATTTTTATATTAATAGGTCCAACAGTTCCAATACATTCAGTCTTCCCTTACAAATTACCCTTCCGCACACAGAACCAACAGAGTTCGAAAAAAGCCAGCACTAGGTCTCCGCGCACAAAGCCAGCAGGAGCCTTTATACCCAAAAACCCAGACTCAGACTAAAATCCTTACAAAAGTTTCATCAACATAAGCATCATATCACTACCTCTACTTGACTCGACCTATCTATATTTATACCAATCTTAGCATGTAGATACTATGGTATAAAACTATGGTTTGAGGCCTATATTTTTTGATTAAAACACATTTACATAAAATAGGGACTTTGACCAGCCCCAAAGCCCCTTTGACTCTTCCACGTAGTGCCCACAACCAAAATATATACAAAAAATTTACCAAAATTTAGTCCAGGGGAACACACTCCAAAAGGCCCCCAACACAAACTCGTGACTCGTCGTGAGCCATTGTGGGGCAGGCTCCTTCATATTTTCCTTGAGCGCAGCGACAGAGGTCTTCAGTGGCAAGACCACTTCAAAACTCTACGTCAAGGAAAATTTTATTGAAGTTTAAAAAATTGGCGAATCTTACTAGTCCCTAATATGCAAAGTATAAATTTTTTATTGATGTAATTGTAAAATTATTCAAATTTATAATGATTATATATATACTCTCTATGTAATGTTGGCAATTTTTAAGGTAAAATAATTTTATATAATAAAATTTTGGCGAATCATTTTTATAAGAAATGGAAATTGGCGAATATTTTTTTTGGAAAAATCATGGAAAATTATCCCACCTGCGAATATTAGCCCCTAAAATTTTCCATGCTCTGCGTAGCAGCTCCCTATGCTTCGTTCACTGGATTCTCAATGGTTGACCCTTCATCTGCTAGATCAATGCTGCATTTGGTCTATTGAAGGCTCTTCAAGGCTCCATCCATTGTCTGAGACAACTGTAGGGATTCCTCAACCCACGACTGCATCCTTGCTTCTAGTAAATGCTCACGGCGATGCAGTTCCTCTATGTCTGTCTGAATACCCTGGACCTCCTGTAGGCGGGTAAGGCGTTGTGCAACCACTAATGTGGGTGCTGCCATCCATATGCCTGTGAAATGATGCTCCTTGATGGGAAACTCGTTGCCCAATTACTGCACCATCGGGTCATTCTGAACCAAAGTCCATACCCCCATGGCCTCATCTAATAATTGTGTACATTGTGTGACTGTGGCAGTGATGTTGTATATTGCTATCTTGACCTCTGCAACGCGTTGAGCTTTGACTTCTGGAGGTGTCTCCGACTGTAAATTTAGCTGTAATTCTATGATTTGGTGCTTGAATTATGGCCTGATAGTCTACACCTCCTCATGCAATTCCTTCATTGCATCGGCTAGCCCTTCCAATTTGTCTGTAGGAGTGGCTAAGGCAGGGAATGATAGCCTATCACTACATAGTTGATCAATTTTTTCTTTTAAAGTGGCGTGTCGAGCCTCTGCTACACGACATACATCTTCTGCTAACTTTTGTTTCTACTAGAGCTTGACTGCTTGTTACTGTGACTCAGTGGTAGTGCGGTAAGAGCGAGCTTCTCTCAACCACATCGCGTCCAGAATCATGTTGTGGATCATGTGGAGATTTCCTGCAGGTAGTAGGGAAAAATCTACATTAATTTCTCTGCAGACTCTAAGTTGCCCGCACAGAATTGAAAACTCTATGTGGATGGCAAGCTTGGGGATATGGATGAGCCAACTCTCACTTGTCTAAGGCAAAACATTGTTGAGAAATTATGCATTGGTAGCTGGCACACTTGATTGAAGATGGTTTTCCTCGGCCATGCTCACTTGTATCAGGTTCTCTTGAACCTTTAACTCTTGAATGCCACTTTGTATGCAGTCGAGCACAACCTTGTATTGCACCTCTAGGTCAGTCCACATATCCTCCGTCGTGGACATGACAGTGTTTGCAATCTCATTGATATCGTCCTTAATCATTGTAAGATCTTCTTCTCCAGCGACTTTTGATCGCTTTCTCTTATTTTTCGGACCTCCCACAGCTTGAGAGCCACGCTTTGTCCCTTTGGCAGTCTATGCTTTAGCTTTCTTAGTAGTTTGAGCCTCAGTCTCCTTGGGACCAATACCGTGTTTTTTCAAGCGCAGTCTCTTTCTCGAGACAAATAGTCTCGTCGGTTGTGGTTGGCATGACCTTTACACTAGTGATTTTATTTGTTGTTTGTGTACTTGTTTAGGGATTGGTAGGTGTCTTGGGAATACATGAGGATTCACCCTCCGTGGTGTGCGGCTCCCACCAAGCTGGTGGCCATTCTGCTATGACACGCACTAAATCATCTTCTGTTAGCAAGTAGGAAAATTCATACCATATGCCCTCAACAACGCCCTTCACACGGATGTGGATGTTGTGGAACGTCACTTTGAAATATGTGAGGATCTTATATTTCTCATCCAAGGTTGGGAAAAAATTTGGATTTGATTGAATCGCTTGAAACACCGCAACATAAAAAAGGACCCAAAATATTTTATTTTCCATGACGCACACGACGATTGATGAATTCCAGAGTGTGGAATACTGCGCGACTTCACACTTCTCGGGCTCAATGTCAGGGATTTGCGTCTCTTCCGAAATATTCCATCTAATGAGCGCTATCTAAAGAAATAGCTAAGAGTAGTAAAAGTGCTTTCCATATTCTTCGGCCTCGCGCACATTCTCCAAAAATTCCCTGGAAAGGTACTGAGCCCAATTATATTGTACACCCTTCTCACATTGCTCAATGTGCACAATGACCTGGTCTGTGACCTCCTTTGATATGCACTTCCTCATCATTTTGCATGCTAGGATGAGGGTGACAAAGTGGATCGCCGAGTCATTAATCTCTCTCACAAAAAACCCATGATTGTGGTGCATGACCTAATAGCCATTCTTAATCTTCTTCGCGACTCTCTTTTCCTAGCCTTTGCCTATAAAATCGGCCACAGGTTCTGCGCCTTGATGAGGCAATCCTGTAATTTGATGGATCTGTGCGACATCGATGGGGATGCACTCTCTTGGCCATGAACACTCATCATGAACAAGTGTGAGCAACTGATGCACACATATATCATTGATCAAGCTACGCTCGAAATGTGGAATCTTTAGCAAATTTAACAACGCTGCATTGTGCAGGCCCACCACCCAGCAGTTCAGATCAGCGCACACAATACCCTCCTCATAAGAAACTTGGTATAAGTATCTTTCAGGTTCAAGTTCTAGAATTTTTTTTTTATATTTGCGAGGTCCCAGTCCTCTAGTTTTAACATTGGCACTTTAGCGAACATATCTCCTTCCATCGATACATTTTCTGGGATCAAGGGCATGTTGATGTATGCTCGCACTTTGTCTAGTTCCTTTGGGACCTTTACTGAAGATTTGTGTGGTGCAACATAGGTCGGAAACCTTGAGATAGGGGAAATTTATACCACATCCTCCTCTTCCATAATAGTCTCAGGAAACTGTGCCATGGGTTTCTTCTGACGCTCAGCCGCAGTGGATCACGACTTATTGATCTTCTCTCTGGGGGATTTTCGAGACCTTGAGATCTGTACCTTATTTTTCTTAGCTGGCATAGGGGTCACAGTGGCCTACGCAGCGGGATCCTCTCCAAGGCTAGTGGCTTTCATACTTGGTGGAATTATGTGTCCTAAACCTCTGCAACGCAACTCCTCCTCAAACACCAGATCAAGACCAGACATAGAAAAAAAGTAGAGGCTAGAAATCAAAGAGCTCATTGCACCAAAATCACACATAAGGCAAAGGGAACTAATGCGAACCATTCGGAAATATTTATAGCTTAGATGCATCTTAAGCAGTCCCTTTTGCATTAATGTAGCTCCATAAATGACAAAATGGCTCCAAATATGGCATATTCTTCTCATTAAAGTCAATTTAGATGCTCCTCCAAATGGTAATAATACTTTCTTGTCCAGTTTTACAGTTCCAACGGCTAGATTTTGGCACTTCTGTGACCCATTCAACCTCCGCACGCAACCACCGCACACACATTGCACATGTCTTTGCATCTGCCATCCCTTCTGTGCAGATTGAATTCTCCAGCCATATAGTCATTTGGTGCACATAGGGAGAGGGTCATCCCAATACGGCTTCAATCAGCCTACGTTTATATACTCGAGAAGATATTATCCGCTCAACATGGCCAGACACACCACACCTTTATCAGTGATCTCCTTGACAATATATGGTATTATCTAATGCATCTTGAACTTTGCTGGGTGGCACACAAAATTTCTGTCATAAAAAAAGACGAAATATTCTTCCTTAAAGACCTTATGTCTGATATGCTTATCATGTGATGCCTTTTCACACACCTTCTACACTTGTTGATGGAAATTTTCAATAAAGTTATCCTCTTCTAGCACGAACAATTATGACAACCGTTCCTCCATAATATCCTATTCTGCCATATTTATGAATGATGTAATGCGCAGAATTGGAACAATGTACTCCATTGGCATCACATCTTCCTGCCCATATACCATCCTGAATGGTTTCTGGCCTCTCAGATTCTTGCATGTATTTCTATATCCCCAAAGAACCAAAGGTATGCGCACATCCAAATCATTCCGATTATCATTGAAAATATTAGTGAGCGCAGTCTCCAATATATTATAAATATCTTCCATCAAACCATTTTCCTGTGGGTAGTATGGAGTACTCTTCCGATGATGAATCATGAATTCTTTTGTTAGTGCTTCAATAGTTACATTCACAAAGTGCGTACCATTATCACTTATCAAAATCTTATGGCATCCAAACCGAGTCAATATGTTTTTAAAAGTGAAGTTTGCAGCTATGTCCGCACTATAATCCTTCACCGAATTAGCTTCAGCCCAACGGGTTATGTAGTATGTCATAGTGATTATGTAATGCGCACATGTCTTCTTTCCAGGAGGGTCAATAGGTCCAACAAAATCTATGGCCCATTTATCAAAATATTGCAATGCCATCTGTGGATGCAAGGTAATCTCATCTCTGCATGATGGCTTCCTGGTCCATTGGCATACATTGCATGTGCAACAATGCACAAATACATCATTGTGTAGTGTGGGCCACCATAATCGAGCTCGCAAAATATTTTGTGCAGTTTCTTTCCTTGCATAGTGACCTCCGACAACCCCTCCATGAGATTCAGCTAATATTTCTCGTTTCTCAAATTCCAAGACATATCTTTGCAAGACTTCATCCACACCCATATTGTACAACTAACCCGTAATGATAGTAAATTCAGTTGCGCGCACCACATGATCTTTCTTCTGTTGCAATGTGTACTCCTCTAGAGCACTTCTAGTAGTTAAGAAATGAATGATATCAGGGAAATTATCATCAAAAAACTTTATAGAAAATAATTGTGCATCTGGTAAACCATTTTTCAAACTAGTCGGATCTTCTCCATTCTCAATGTGCAACAAATGGTCTGGCCCAACATTCAGTCTCCCTAGCTTCACAATGACTTCGAAATCATACTCTTGGAATAGCAGCAACCACCTACAGATCTTTCCCGCAAACACAGGCTTATTGACTATGTACTTCAAAGCAGAGTGGTTAGTAAAAATCTTGAACTGGCCTCCTAACAGATAGTTGCATAATTTCTGCAACACATACACCATCATCAATCCTTCTCTCTCCATGATTGAATAATTACGCTTTTTGATTGATAGCTTCCTACTTGCAAATGAAATAGGGTGATCGATCTCTCTAGCTCCTGGCTACACTAAGATAACTCCAAGCACAATGCAAGAGGCATAAACATGCACATGAAACAAATTTGACCAATCTAGAAAGGCCAATATGGGTGCAGTGACCATATTCTCCTTTAGCAATTCAAAAATTTTCTGATATTCTTCATCCTAACAAAATGTTGCATCCTTCTTGAGAAATTTTCCCATGGGCACAATGATCAACGCATAACCCTGAATGAACTTTCAATAATATCCTGTATGCCCCATAATTGAGCGCAATTTTTTAACATTCACAAGAACTTCTAGATTAACAATCACTATGATCTTCGTGGGATATACCATAAACCCTTGCTAGAAAACAATATGACCCATCAATATCCTGAATGGCACACAAAATATGCACTTCTTCAAATTCACTAAGATTTGATACTTCCTACAAGTATCGAACATTAGGCGTAGAGTTGATACATTATTTTTCAACAACCCAAAGACAATCCAATCATCAAAGTATACTTCTAAGAACTTGTGGATATACTCCTTGGATGCAGCTACTACTACGCGCGATAAGATAATAGGCACATTCTTCAACCCAAATGGCATGACTGTATACTAAAAAGATCTGCATTCTGTTGCAAAGGTTGTCTTACTTATATCCTCTGGCAAAATCCTAATTTGATGATATCCCGAGAAACCATTTGTAAATGAACAAGCCTCCTGTCCTCCAATATTTTCGAGGATCTCATCAGAAAATGGAGTTGGGAACAGATCATGCACGCAGGAATCATTCACTTTTCCTAGGTCCACACAAATCCTTATTTCTCATTTTTTCTTCTTATATTGTAATACCATAGGACTCACCCAACCAGATTCCTCAATTTCTTCTATAATTCCTGCAACAACCATTTTTTCCAACTCATCCCTAACTTTCAGCTTATACTTGGGGTTCAATCTATATGGGTGCTACTTCACAAGTCATGCATCAGGTTTTAGAGTGATATTCATGACCCCAAGCTCTCCAATTATCCCTTTCAAGTTAGAAAACTTTGTATGAAGCAGGTCTTGATACTCAGTCAGTAGCTCAGCAACCTTACCCACAGTGTCATCATCCCAATAATCTCCAATATTCACCAACTTAGGTTGTTCTTCAAATCCAATGTTCACTTATCGAATCTTTAGAGGCTTTGTGATATTCAATGATGTAATTGAAGGCCCAAAAACTACGCGGTGTCCCTAAGATTTTTGGATTGCAATATTGCTTGGATCTTCTTCGGTTTATTCTAGTGTCAGATTTCTACAATTGACAATATCCATCATCTGCGCATCCCATGCTGGAAAAGCGCGCTCTATATTAGGCTTTGTCATATCAAAGATATGCTCTTGAATAACTTGAAAAAATTTACCCAAAAAATAAAACCCACTCTCAAAGATGAAGGTCAAAATGAAACTTTTAGTCAGCGCAGACCATTCATTGGTTCCTTAGCACAACTCTGTTTCCAGGTATCAATTAGTGGGAACCTTCCCCAACGTGTGAATGAACATGTGCACCCATTCCGGTCTCGGATTTGTGCCCCATAATTCAGTCCATTTAGCTAGATGTCTGCGTGGATCACCCTTTTTGGAATAAACTTCTACCATTTTGGTGGTTGGACATTCAAAGCACAATCTCATCATTTGCGCACATTCTTCCCAGTTGCCCATGTTTCCTTTGTGCGTCTCCCACTATCATGCTGGATTAGTACGAAATGATATATCCAACACATGGAATCTCTGTCCTTTTGGAATAGTTCTTTCAATTTCTCCTAAAAACATATTCACATTAATTAAAACATCATAATACAGAAATTATTGTACCTCTGACAATATGCAACGAAAATATCTGGTCAGTTGATTGCAGCGTAGTGCATATACTTCATGTAACCGGTTCTGCCACTTCTCCAATTATTCATATGAATTTGAGAAGCAAGAACTATAATTTTCCCAATTAAGCTGTCCATCAGCTGTCAAGTTGATCCAATCATCATCTCACGCAGTCATCTTATAGTTATGGTCAACATCATCATCCCTTCACACAGGTTCTGTGTATCTTGCACCTTCTGCAAGATCTAAGGGAACTACAACTCTGGTTCCATTGTTCTCAAATAACATACTTCATCTATTAATATTTATGATGCCATTCATATCAATAGCCCAAAACAATCCCAACATCTTAGGATAAGGATCAGCGTCATCCACAATTTGTATGACTTCGAAATCTACAAGCACCTTGACTCCTTCAATATCTACCACCACTTGTGACAATATTCCTAATGGAATGATTTTTTGTTGTTTTTCCATGCGTAGTTGAATAGAAGACCACTCCAAATTAGGATCTCCCATAGGCTACCAAGTTTGCTTAGGTAATACATTTGCATCAGACCCTAGATCTAGAATGACCTGATTCATCTCATAGACACCGATCTGAGTAGTTAAGCGCATCTCTTGTCTAGTTCTTTTCATGTAATTTTTATTATATATCTTGTTGAAAAATTTCTATTCCATTCGAGGTTGTTCTTTTTCTATGTATTTATCTATCAATACTTGAATATTCTCCACTTCCTTCTTGTTGCGCAATAGTTTAATACAAGCTTGTAAGACTGGCTTTATTTCTTCATATACTCCGCCCACATACATAGCTCTACCTGATGTCAATGCGCTTGATTTTTCAAATAGCTTCTTTTCTTCTACAAGCGTTTCTTTTTGGGGCTGTAAATAAAATCAATCCTTTTCTCAGGTGCCTTGTGGATCTAAAGATTAGCATCTGGCTTCTTTCCTTTATCCTCACCAGTGGCTGCACTGCTCCTAGTGACAACATTCATGCTAGGATCCTCTTCGCACAGTTTCGCCCTAACCATATGAATATTCTACGTCGGAGTCTGCGTATTTTTCTCTTGCATCTTAGCCATTAAAATGGGACAATCTTCAATTAAATGATCAAACTACCTACAATACCTGCATGATTGTCGTACAGGGTTTGGAAAACCACTCGCATAATGGCCAGCATCTCCACAATTGTAGCAGATGACCTGCCCCCTTCCTTGACCGTCTTATCCTCCTTCTCTTCATTTTCCTCTAGTATGGAATCCAGCGTGCCCAGACAGGGATGCTGGTGAGGTAGGTTCAGCCTCGATTCATTACAACTCAGATTTTTCAATCATCAAATTAAAACTTCGATAGTTTTGTTCATCATTTCCCAATAATGAGAAGAATCTGTTAGAGTCGGTCTTTACATCCCTCCGTCAGAGATCATTTCTCTTATTGCATTTCATTTTTAGGTGTCTCATTCAGCTCATTCATCTGCATTCTGTTAGGGGCATGCCATCATCTGACGGAAGGGCTTTGTCACTCATTCCCCCTCATGCCTTGTACCTGCTGGCTCAGGTCTGTTCGCCAAAATCAAAGTCATTCATAGTCTTGTTTTGTTCTCTTGGTTAACTAAGAGTCATCTCAGTCAGTAGGTCTAGGGTTTCTCAAATTTTGTGTTTTCGAGTGTCCAATAATGCCAACAGGCCAGAGGGAGGTTCCAAATAAGTTTTCATTTCAAATTTTTCATCATCAATAATGCTTGAGAACGATTCTTCTTCAAAACTCTGTTTTGAAGAAGAAATTGTCAAATTTATTGTTTGTAATAAATATGTAATTTTTAAAGTTTTCCGTCATGAAGAATTCAGAGGAAGCCTTGGTCCTCCTTTGCCGAAATACAATGCCAACCATCCCTGCAAAAAATTTCCAAGAGTTTCATCATTTCAGCCAAAAATTCAAGTGGAAACAAGAAGAACAGAGTTTGTATTAAAAATGTGAAAAGTGCCAATCTCAAAACATTACAAAAGTGGGTCTTTACAAAGAAAAAATCAAATCCATGACTTTACAAAGATATTTCTATGTTTATCAAGCCATTTTCATCGAAGAAGCATTATAGAAGTCGAGCTTAGTTGTGGAAGGGTGAAACTATGAGTTTAAAACTGAAGACTGTGTGTTTGGAGTTGCGCGGCGCACAGGAAGGAGGGCGCGGCGCACATAGGCCGCGCGGCGCATTGGGCCCATTTTCATTGTGTTAAATTACACTATCGCGTTGCATCCAGGCCACACGGTGCATTGGGCCCATTTTCACTGTGTTAAATTGCACTGTCACGGCGCATGCAGGAGGCGCGGCGCATTGGGTTTGTGCATGGCACACAGAGCCTCCAAACAAATTTTCACCACTGCTTCACCAAATTTCAAATCAACTTAGTTTTCTAATGATCCAAGTAAGTTTGTGGGCTTTGGCTATTGATATTAGCTGGTGTTTGGTGTGGTTTGAAAGTGAAATATAATAATTTGAATGCCAAAATGATAAAACCTCTCATTTGTCAAAAACTGCTCTTAGGGTTTGTATTTGAATTTTAAAAGGTGTGATTTTTGGTGCCAAGAACTTCATAGCACATTCCCCATCAATGTCACAATATCATTCATATCCCTTCCTATTTATTTGATAAAACCATTCATATCATTCAAATCCTTAAACCCTATCATTCCTTCTCCTTATTCCTCTCCCATATCATTTGCAAAAAAATCCCCAATTCCAAACTGTCAAGTGACTGTTATTGCATTAATTTCACTTGACACACCCCCACTTTTCCCACTGTTCATACTTACCACAGCTCTTCATTTCCCTTGGCACACATTTGGAATTGAAACCAAAGCACCACTTGCTCATTTTCAAACCAACCAAACATACAGTTGACACATACATTTGCAACACCATGAGAGAGACAGATTCATCATATGAGCAAGACAGTGACTCAACCACTGAGCTTAATGTACTGAGAAGGCCTCATAAAAGTGGCAAGCACGTCAGAGAAGAGCCCACTTCCTTGACTAAATTATAGGCCTGCCCGCTTGCAATGTCATGCTTTCAGCAACAGTCATGCTTTCAGTATTGTGAGATGATTGCTCAGATTCAACATCATCAGGAATTGGTTCGCTTGTTTGTTTTACATTTGCATGATGGTCATGTAAACCTTGCTAGAGTGAATTTCACCTTGACACCAGAAACCATTTCTCAGGCCACCGGGATACCCAATGTAGGTGAAGAGTGGAATAAGAGACAGAAGCTAGACAAAGTGTTCTATGAGCCATACATCAGACCTAGCTATATCAAGCAGCTCAACAGGGTATTCCCATTCCGGTTTCTGAAGGAGTCATATGTGCCATTGATGAGACTTATTATCCGGTATTTCAGTTACGAGGGTAGATTCTCCCGCCTTTATGCATATCACATCCGGTTGTTGATGCATTTCACGAGAGTACAGATGATAAAAATTCCATATTTTATGTGCCGAAACATAGAAAGGATGACTACCCTTGTGCAGAAGAAGACTCTAGAGCAGCAGCATAACAGCATTTATCATTATGTGCTCATCAAGATCATTGTGGTACATCAGCTTGGATTGCAGGGCATTGCATGGGAGGAGTTCATATCCCATGACCTTTTTACAACCCCTCAGCCTCCTCCTGAGATTGTTCATAATGTAGGAGAGCCTTCACATCAGTTTGAGATTCCTGAGACAGAGCCTATCAGTGCTCCAGTATATGTTACCTATCAGAGAGGCACCAGAGCTTTATTTGCAACAGCACAACGAGTACTATCTCCACCTGGGGTGGAAGGGGTCTTGCCACCGTCATCATCTCAGCGAGTACTATCTCCACCTGGGGTGGAAGGGGTCTCGCCTTCTACATCAGCACAGATACAGGGACAAAGACATGCTCAGGCACATGAAGAACCACTATTGGGCCCGCACACATGTTTGCAAAGCGAAGATGAAGATTCTGAAAGCGAGGTTGAGAAGGGCACTAAGGAGGCGCAAAAGGCCTGATCCACTCCAAATCTTGGCCGAATATTCTTTGGCTGAGCATGATACTTGATGGGGGACCTACACTCAAAATTTCAAGGAATTTGGAGAAAATTTTGTCAATTTTGTTTTTTTTTATATCACAAAACAGATTTTCCTGCCCGACGCGTCGTGCCACCTTGCGCGTGCTTACGTTTGAGAGATCTTATGGAGAAAAACTTGACATTTTTGGATTTTTTATGATAAATTATGCATGCTCATGGATTACCTAAGGATTTAATCAAGTTCTGGATGGTCTTAAGGGTCAAAAACACTCCAAAAATGGCCTTTCTACCACCTTTTGCACCAGCAGGAACCAGTCTTGGGAGATTGCAGTTTTGGAGGGGCAAATGAACTCCAAATTGAAAAATTCCACTTGGGTTGGATAGTAGACAGGCAGGGCTTTACAACAAGCTATCATGAGCTCAATTTTTACTTTAGGAAGTGCCTCAAAAACAGGCTCAAAGTGGCGTGATGCATTGAGTTTTTGGGCGCGACGCATAGAGAAATTTGGCCTCATTTTCACTCTTCAGCTCAGAAATTCGCCCAGTTTTGACTAGTTTCACTTTTTGATGTAACTATTGATCTATATTGATGTAATTTGATGACTATGATGTAATTTTGGCTCATATTTACTTGTTCTAGAGGATTCATTCAGTAAAAAGTGAAAATTAAATGAATGAATCAGTTTCCTACCATATAGAGGCAAGTTGTTTGATTGCCTAGATTTCAGTTCCTTGTTTAGAATTGGTTGAAACAGCTCCTAGAAGGATGAGCTCGACCCCTAGAGGCATGGGAAGGGATTAGACTTGTCTATATATTGTATTTTCTGGGACATTTTCAGGGTTGGATACTTGGGAAAAGTTTGGCACTTCATTGTACATACACTTCTGCATTTTTGGCAAAGGAAAGACCAGGGTTTTGCAGCACTTGTTGGGATCCTTGTGGCTCTGAGTTTTGATGATGTTTTTCTCCATGTATCTGTAAGTTTCATTAATGTTATATGTATTCCATTTCCCTTCTCATTGCTTCTGAAATAAACAAATGAGTAACTAAGGTAGAATTCATTAGTTTACCGGTGCTTTGCCTTAAACTTTTGTTTAGTTTTATATGTTTTCCTTCGTTTGAAGAGGATCCTTGAACCTTCTTGCCCTCTTCAGCTCCTCAGCATTATTTTTTATCCATTCATTGAATCTAAGACATCAAATCCATTGCCTTCCTGGCCCCAACTTGAACTCTGCAAGAAATTGGCCTCATCCCCAAGCCCAAAATTGCCTTTCCCTTTTTGCAACAAAAACCCCTAAAAATCATTCCAAACTTCTTGATTAATATGCCTAGCCTAAAATTAGCACTCATTTCAGTCATCTCAAGTCCTATTGACACATTTTTCCTGATATTGACCTGGAGAGAGCCCTCTCCTGTTCTGGTAGGGCTAGCTACCAGACTGAGCGTGGTTTGGTGTTACCCTGAATCCCACCTTCTTTCAGCCTGAGGTAGATTTGGGATATAACAGAATCTACAAAAAAAATTCTTGAGCTCAGGCATATATCTTCCAATCCTTGGAAAGTAATCTATCACATGCAAACCCATAGATTGATAAATCACACACCACAATTGAGGTGTCCCACTCGGCCCCACCGTGGTCTTCAGCGGGCTTGGTCCTCCAGCGTGCAGATAATAATTAAACATAGTTCCTTGATACTTATGATGTCCGACAGCTTTGCATCATATGCACCATACCTCTATGCATACCTCCTTTCCCTTATCTTTGTACAAATTCTGAATTTCCAAATGCATTGCTTCTAATTGACTCTGAATCTGCTGAGTTCCAATCAAAATAGGCACCAGCATAGCTTCTAGTTTCATCGCAATTTCTACAACCTTAGCCTGTGTGGAAATATTTTGTTGAATCAAGGGCTGGCGCAGATGCGGGAGAAGCATAACAATAAACCATTCCTTGTGTTTGGTATCATCGATAGAGAATCCACCATCTCTGATAGTGCACTATAATCTCTGATATGTATCCCAAACATATTCATTCACCTCCCAGTGAATCTCTTTCAACTCCGTGACACATTGCACATATGATTTAGGCTTTTTGAATTGTTCTTTTAAGGCATCCTTTAGAACATTCATAGTTTCATTAGGGTTCACTAATACATATCTTATATACCAGTCTAGTGCGCAGTCTTGAAAAGCAGTGGCTAACTGCACTTTCTTAACATCATCACAATTAACCTGCTATTCTCTCCATAAAACATCAGTGACAAACCAAAATTTCTCTGTATCTTCATTTCCAATACCTATGAAATTAGGCAACTTCATAGATAAGACCATATCTGTGCCTGGTGGAGGTGGAGTGGATGAATTGTGAGATGAGGGTGGAAGGGGAGTGGATGGGATCTGAACTATGGTCAACACTCCCTTATTATTATGATCTTGTGAGACTTCTTCTTCTTCAGAGTGTGGAGATTCACTAGAGCTACTAGTCTTTGGTTTGTCATCACTATTATATCTACCCTTTAGAGGACTATAAATAAATTATTCTTCTAGATCTGCACGGTTAATTTTTCCACTGCATGTAGTCGAGCCTCTTGGGGACATTCGCGCAATATGTTCACACATAGAACCCTGTTCACACAATAGAATCTTAATCCATAACTTTAAAGAGTGTAGGAACTTACCTCTGAGACCCTTGAAAAATCGTCTTTCTGCTTCAAAATAAGACATAAACTAAACAATGGGAAACTCAGTTATTGAATCCTCCTAGAACACGATCGATCCAATGATTTATCGCACGTGTGATCGTGTTTCTTTTCTTTTCTAATTATTGTACCAATTCTGGAGTCCACTAAGTGACTGTGCCATACTTCATGTAGGTGTTAAATTTAGTTAATCGAGATAACCACTCATGCAACTGAGTCACAAAGAAAGAAAATAATATCTTGTGAACTTTTGTGTAGATATAATTTTGAACCCAATCTTCAGTAGATAATTTAGAACTTCTATTCTCTTGTATGACGAATTCAAGGATATTTCTATCCAGCTAATATTGCAATTCATTCTACGTAGGATGCCAATACATCAATTCTCCCTCAAAATTATCCTGGTCCTGACAACAGAACCATTTTTTGGCTTGAGGGGTCCTGACCCAGGTTTGGATTTATTGCACAAAAAAAAACCCTCCAACTACTAGCCCTTTCGGAAGTGACCTACTTGCACAGATCAAAGTCTCAACAGAAGAAGTATGGAGGGGTGTTGGTACCAAGTTTCTGCACCCTGAGGTAGAAATTGTTGTGGTGGCTGTAAACATACTTATAACATAACTTATCAAAAATAACAGGCAAGTGCTTGCATAAAGAGATAAAAAAACTAACATATCAACCTTGTTGCAAATTATTCCAGCATGCAATATATATATATTCATATATATATATATATATATATATATATATGTATATGTATATGTATATGGAGATGTATATGTATATGTATATGTATATGTATATGTATGTATGTGTATGTATGTATGTATGTATATATATATATATGTGTGTTTGTGTGTGTGTATATATATCTATATATATATATATATATATATATATATATATATATATATATATGTATGTATGTATGTATGTATGTATGTATGTATGTATGTATGTATTCGCGCATAGTAACAGATATACTTAAGCAGATATATTCATCAATCATGTACTTAATCATCAACTGATACTCATGCATATAATATGTGAGTTATTCGTGCAGATGAATTTGATCATAAACAAAAGTAAATATAACACATCATTGAACATATCTTGATCTCGAAGCAAATAAAAAAATATAGTTAATCAGATAGACAACACATCAAACACATAACACATTTGAGTTCACCAAAACAATCTGTATTTTAATAGGTGCAACTGTTCAAGTACATTCAAACTTCCTTTACAAATTACCCTTCCGTGCACATAGCCAGCGGAGTCTGCACACAACCAGGACTAGCTCTTCATGCACACAGCCAGTAGGATCCTTTCTACCCAAAAACCCAAACTCAGACTGAAATCCTTACAAATTTTCATCAACATAAGCATCATATCACTACCTCTACTTGACTCAATCTATCTATATTTATACCAATCTTAGCACTTAGATATTATGGTCTCAAACCATGGTTTGAGGCCTATAATTTTCCCTTAAAAACCATTTACATAAAATAGGGAATTTTACCTGCCCTAACTCCCCTTTGACTCTTTCGCGCAGTGCGTACAACCAAAATATATACAAAAAATTTACGAAAATTTACCTAGGGGACCTCGCTCCAACAAACTCCTTGAACAATCTATTCCTCTATTCATAACTCTTCTTCCTATCCTGCACTGCTTTCAAGTTCTACTTGATCACATGCATTTCATGTTCCATTTCTACTAACATATTTGGTCCAATCAGTACCATGCTTATCGGATCACTCCAATTAATAGGATTGTTACAACTTCGCCCATAAAATTCCTCAAATGGACTAATCCTCAATGACTTTGGATACTCATTGTTGTAAGAGAACTCTACTAGTGGAGTATAATCTTCCCACTTGCATTGTTGATGCATCATATACATCCTCAACATATACTCCAATATCATGTTGACCCTCTCAGTGTGTCCATCTTTCTATAGATGATAAGTTCTACTGAAGGCCACCTCAGTGCCCAAACTTGCAAACAACTCATTCCAAAACTTGGAAGTGAACTTTTCATCCCTATAGAACAAAATATTCTTCTGAAAAACGTCCAATATGACTATGTCTCTGATAAATACCTATGCTACATCGCTAATTGAATAAGTAGTTTCCAATAGAATGAAATGTACAACATTTTTCAACCTTTCCACCACAACCATGATGGAATCATGTTGTTTAACTGTCCTTGGAAAACTCATGATGAATTCCATGGAGATGACCTCCCATTTCCACTCTGGAATCGAAATCGATTGTAACGATCCACCTGGATGTTTACACTCTGCCTTAACCATTTAACAATCCAAACATCTGGCTACAAAATCTACCACATCCTTCTTGATATTCAACCAATAGTGGAATCTCTTCACTACAGTCAAAGCCTTCTGGTAGCCTAGGTGACCCAAACATGGTTTCGCATGAAACTAATTCAAGATCACCTTCTTGGTCTCATTGTTGTCTGGTACATTTATCTTGTCTCTAAATCTAACCAATCCATATGTTGTGAGACGATAGTCTAAATCCTATAGACATGCACATGTGGTGGTACCTGTACCTGTACTTGCACCTATACTACAACCTGTACATGTACCTATAATACCACCTATACATGTACCTATACCAACATTTGGACCTGTACGCTATTGTAATCTATGAATAATCTCTGCTATGTCCCCATAATACTAGTGTATCCCCTTATTGATATTGTTTGTAATATTCCAAATTAGCTTTCAGCTAGTTGGAATATTAAATTTTGTTTTTGCTACTTAGATAGAAGAATAAGAGGGTAGGGATACAAATAAATCTCCTAAGTAGGAATAAAATCACTCCTAATGTGAATAAGGAGCATCATAGTAGCTGGATAGAGCACCCTCATGTGTGAATAGGGGATGAAGTATGTGGATGGGGTCAATTTTGACCAAATCAACAGTGTTGGTATGGAGGGAGTGGATAATCAACGAGAGACAGTGCAGTGTGAATGGGAGGAACTCTCCATGAGATTAGTGGCTTTAATGAGTGGGGCCCAAGGTGAGAATGGTCACAATGCATATAAGGAAGGGGAAGGCATCCATAGAATCCATGTTGATTATCATTATGTTTTTGGTCTGTTATGACTTCTTGCACACTTCAGCTGTTTAGCAAAGTCTGCTGTGCTCTTTAGCACAAGGGTGTTCCCGAGCGAGAATCCCACCCTCATCCTCGAGGGAATTTGAGTGCCGAATCATGAGAGGTTTTATAGTTGCATATCCACATTCTCACATCAGGAAAACTTCAGTCTTCTTCTACATTACAGTTTCTTCCAGGGTTGTGCTGCGTTGCAAGGAAGACGCAGTGGAGGATTTACAATTCCATTTTCTGAGGTTGTTTTTAGTGGAGGAAGCATTCCTACCATCAGAAGGCTAGAAAGGGAGGTCCTTGGGAGTTATTTCATCATTTGGCACCAGGCCAATCTATTACCATCTCCTACAGTGCAGTTCCCCTCATAGACTGTGTTATATTAGTGTGTATTTGCAGTGGAGGATTTAGTGCACCATTTGGAGAGTTAGATTTCTAGTGAAGGGATCAACCTTTCATCTAGAGAGTCTATTGGAGGGAATTCCATACTTTCTACATAAATTTCACCCACCTCCTTTCAGGTGCCTAGTTGCAAAGCTTATTCAGCACTAGGGATGCATTCCGACATTTTTGTATATTGGGTATTTCCGAAAACCCTTTCTGAGTTGTCTTGGAAATGTGTTTGGGAGTTTAGATCTCCACTTCCAGCACTTTGAGCATTGTATTGTCAGATCCATACATATATATTTACCAGTTGTAGTTACATTCACTGGGAATATGCTGTATTGGCTCTACGACATTTTGTGTAGCAGATATATTTCAAGTTTTGGGGCTTTTTGGTATTGGAGGCTTCTCTTTCCTAGCTTGAGGGACTTTTTCTCCAAGATATTGTACTTATTTGTTGATGTTATACTTAATAAAATGGATCTATGATTGGATCATGTTTGATGTATTCTATTCACTACTATTTTCCATTTTTATGTTCCATATTACTGTTTTTCCTATTTTGGGATATTAAAGTGGTATCATAGCATAATCTTGGCTCAGCTTGTGTTTTTCAGCCAATATGTCATCAGAATAGGGAGAGCCTCTCACAAAGAGAGAGAAGAGGTATCTCAATAGAAACTAGAGATATGACTATATAGATAATAAAGAAGACAAGGGAAAAACTCCCATATCAGGAGAAGAGGATGACAAGGATTTTCCCAGGCTTCTTCTTCAAACCATGCAAGATATTTCCTGAGAAATCCAAGAGATGAGGATGGATAGACATAAGGAACCCCTTAAATGGTTTTTACATGGAGAAGGCTCCAACATTTCACATCCCTGGCATGATCAACCAGTGAAGTAGTAGGTTTCCCAATGCTCCACTGTGCCTACATTCTTAGTAGTGGGAAATGGAGGATTTCAAGAACAAGAAACTCTTGATGATTACTTTGTTTATTATGAGTCTTAATATCAGATATTCAAATATCATTCGAGTTTTCAGGTGTTTTGTCAGATCAAGGAAAACAGGAGACCCCGACATCACAATAGAGGTGGAGGATTCATAGAAAAAAATGATCTTCACCGGGCTATGGGTAGATTCTTCTTGACCTCTTTTGATGGGTCATTCAAATGCACAACCAGATATTGGGTAGAGAAGCTAAAAATCTACTTCCATTTGAACCAAGTACCAGATATGGAAGACATCAAAATAGAAGTGCTGCACCTTGAGGGTGAGGCACATGATTGGTGGTTTCATGGTCTTTCTACATTAGGGCATGCCAATGTGACTGCATATTCAGAGTTCAACACGAGGTTGGTGGAGAGGTTTGATCAAAGAGACCCAGAGGAAGCTTTTATTGAGCTAACTAAGCTCAAACAGTCAGGTAATCCAAAAACTTACATTTCTGAATTTTTAAAAGTTTTTGTTATGTTTCCTGATTTATTTGTAACTAGGAGGGTGTATATGTTTATTGATGGGCTAGCAGAACCTCTACATGGGTTGGTTAAATCAACCAAGCCAACTACCCTTCAAGATGCTGTTGAAAGGTCAAGAGATCTACAAGATGATTTGCCAAGGGAAAAGGCACCATTTCAACAAAAGCCCACTTTCCCATCAAAGGGAAAATATGTGAAGGCTCCTCCTTCAAAGGAGAGCCAAAACAAAGGACCTCTTAGCGATGATGTCCGAAGAGACTTGAGGAGAAGGAAGATTTGCTTCACATGCCAAGAATCATGGGCACCCGGACATATATGTGCAACAGGGAAGGCACACTATATCGATGTATTCTCTGATGATGAAGAGGAGGAAGAAGAGGAACCAAAAGGAGGTCACGGTGCTGGGATATCAGGAGAGGATCCACCATCACCAGGAGGTGGAAATGGAGCATTTTATCCAATTGGAGGAGCCCCTACATCTTTGCGGGGAGTAACCAAGTACTTGAATTTGAGAGTTTGAGGTTCCATTCAGGATCAGAGGGTGTCAGTGTTGATTGATAGTGGGGATACCCATAACTTTATTGATGCCCAGTTAGTGCCGAGGAGGGAAATACCTACTCATGAATTTGAGGGATTTTCAGTTTTGGTCTGAGGAGCTAGAACCATGCAGTGCATGAAGTATGTTCCAGCATTATCTGTCACCATGGGAACATACACATTGAATGATCACTTCTTTCTGGTTGATATTATTGACACCAATGTGATATTAGGTGTTTAGTGGTTGATTACTTTGGGGAAGGTCACCACAGATTGGGAGAATTTACATATGGAGTGGAAATATAAATGTGGTAAGCATCAGGTGATTAGGGGCATGCACACATATCCCTCTCAGACAATTTCCACACAGAAAACATATTTGGATTTGCACGGTGGAAGCAATTTGGTCTTCTTCTGCAATGCATTTTCTTCCAGGGTTGTGATCTTTTGCAAGGTAGAAGCAGTGGAGGAATTACAGGGCCATTTTCTGAGCTTGTTTTCAGTGGAGGAAGAATTCCTTCCATCGAGAGGCCAGAAAGGGAGGTCCTTGGGAAATATTTCATCATTTGGCAATAGGCCAATCTATTACCATCTCCTACAATGCAGTTTACCTCATAGACTACATTATATTAGTGTGTATTTGTAGTGGAGGATTCAGTGCATCATTTGGAGAGTTAGATTTCTAGTGAAGGGATAAAAATTTCATCTAGAGAGTCTATTGGAGGGGATTCCGTACTTTCTACATCAATTTCAGCCACCTCCTTTCAGGTGCCCAATTTTAGATCTTATTTAGCCCTAGGGCTGCATTCCGACATTTTTGTATATTGTGTATTTCCGGAAACCCTTTCTGGGTTGTCTTGGAAATGTGTTTGGGAGTCTAGATCTCCACTTCAAGATAATTCCACATAGGGAGGATTCTTCCACATATTGTAGAGGATGGTGGCCACTCATGCATACATTGGTCAAAATTAGAAGGTTTTGGATGGGTGATATTTTCCTATGGAAGGCTAACCTCCAAAAAATTCAACCTTTACTTGAGCAGGAGTAGCTACAGGAGGGGAAGTAGAGGCATGATAACAACATCTCGACATATGAATTTTACATGGGATATGTCAAAGTAGAGGGAAAAAACATGACAGGTGCTTTATATTGCAGATCATCAACGATGTCATTATTGAGTATAGATCCTTACTGGAGAGCCCAGCTATTGCTGGAATACTCCAAGGACCTCTTCGCATGTAGGATACTTTATGGCTAGTTATCAGATGGAAGATATGCAGTGAGAGATGGGGTCATCTATTATCAGAGTAGGATATTCTTGACTAGAGCCTCAAAGCTCAAGGAGAAGCTGTTACATGCAACATATGATGTTTTTCTCTCCATCCACACTAATTTCATGGGGGCATATCATACTATCATGGAGGGATTCACTTGGGAAGGCTTCCAAGAGGAGACACACCAGAATATTAGGAGATGCATGGGTTGTTTGGAGATTGGGGAGAGACATAACTCCTTGGGAGAGTTATCACAACCACTTCCTTTCCCATTGTGAATGAGGGGAGGCCCATCTATGAGCCACTTAGTGAACTTGCTCAAGTTGTATGGTAAGGATTGTGTTTTTGTGAATAATTATCTAGTAACTATGTATTTTTATTTCCTTACCATCCATGTACAGTTAATTTCTCCAAAAGGAGGCACTCTTTCCTATCCACTTCTTGGTCCATTTGGGGCCATAAGCAGTGATGAGGATGGCCACTCCCTAGGAGATTTTGGGGAGATGATATCTTACTCAGGGTTTGCTCAGTTGACACCACACATCATTCGCCTTCTCCAAGCATGTGAGAGGATTGGGGAAACAAGAAAATGGTTGGGAAACCACTCATCATACCATATTTTGAGGTAGTCAGGAGCAATACTGCGCCGATTCCACTTGAGGGACTATCATCCTCCTCCAGTATTTCATATGGCAGCTAGTGTGTCATTGATTTTGATCCCATATGTTGATGATGTTCTTATCATTATTGTTGGCATGATTGGAGGGATGGCACATGGAATGGGGTTATCCATTGGGAATGAGATTCCCCACATTTCTTATGCCTCATGCTTCAGGGAGAGAATTGGGTAGTATATGATTGCTACATTAAACCTCTTGTTTCCTTATGATATGAGCCATTTGGTTAACTTGAGCACTTGAGAGATGCATACCATGAGCACTTGGGGGGAGCATTTCAGGGATGGATTGATTGGGGGACTCTTGGTTCATGGAGGGTTCTCATCATTGGGAGGTACCACAAGTGAAGGAGGAGAAGTTTTGAACCACTTACCTTTACATTTTCTTGAGGACAAGCAACATTTGGGAGGGGAGGACTGTAATATTCCAAATTAGCTTTTAGCTAGTTGGAATATATTTTTTTTTGCTGCTTAGATAGAATAATAAAAGGGTATGGAGACCCATAAATCTCCTTAGTAGCAATAAAATCACTCCTAATGTGAATGAGGAGAATCATAGTAGGTGGATAAAGCAACCTCATGTGTAAATAGGGGATGAAAGATGTGGATGGGGTCAAGTTTGACCAAATCAACAGTGCTGGTTTGGAGGGAGTGGATAATCAATGAGAGACAATGTAGTGTGAATGGGAGGAAGTCTCCATGAGAGTAGTGGCTTTAATGAGTGGGGCCCAAGGTGAGAAGGCTCGTAATGCATATAAGTATGGGGAAGGCATCCATAGAAGCCATGTTGATTATTATTATGATTTGGGTCTGTTATGACTTCTTGCACACTTCAGCTATTTAGTGGAGTCTATTGTGCTCTTTAGCACAAGGGTGTTCTCGAGCAGGAATCCCACCCTCATCCTCAGGGAACTTCGAGTGCCCACTCAGGAGAGGTTTTTGAGCTGCATATCCACAATCTGGCATTCGACTAGCTTCAGTCTTCTTCTACAGTGTATTTTCTTCAAGGGTTGTGCTGTGTTGCATGGTAGAAGCAGTAGAGGGTTTACAAGGCCATTTTTTGAGATTGTTTTTAGTGGAGGAAGCATTAGTTCCATCGGGAGGCCAGCAAGGGAGGTCCTTGGGAATTATTTCATCATTTGCAACCAAGCCAATATATTACCATCTCCTACAACATAGTTTCTCTCATAGACTGTGTTAAATTAGTGTGTATTTGCAGTGGCAGATTCAATGCATAATTTGGAGAGTTAGATTTCTAGTGACATGATCAGCCTTTCATTTCGAGAGTCTATTGGAGGGGATTCCATACTTTCTACATCAGTTTCAGCTACCTCCTTTCAGGTGCCTAGTTGTAGAGCTTATTCAGCCTTAGGGCTCCATTCCGAAATTTTTGTATATTGTGTATTTCCGGAAACCCTTTCTGGGTTGTCATAGAAATGTGTTTGGGAGTATAAATCTCCACTTCCACCACTCTTTGAACATTGTATTATCAGATCCATACATATATATTTACCAGCTACAGTTACATTCTTTGGGACTACGCTGTATTAGTTCTCTAGCATTTTGTGTAGCAGCTGTATTTCATGTTTTTGTGCTTTTTGGTATTGGAGGCTTCTCTTGCCTAGCTTGAGGGACTTGTTCTCGAAGATATTGTACTTATTTGTTGTTGTTATACCTTATAGAATGGATCTATGATTGGCTCATGTTTTATGTATTTCTATTCACTTCTATTTTCCCTTTTTATGTTCCATGTTTCTGCTTTTCCTATTTTGGAATATTACATTGTTAATGTAGCCCCCTTATTTTTATTGTTGTGCGCATGTAGTCCCCATATTGTTATTATTGTGCCCCATAGAAGCCCACTATTGTTATTCTTGTGCCCTTACATTATTATTTCTATGCTAGATAGGATTATATTGTGACCCCTTTTACTCCTATATATAGAAAGGAGGCTTTTTCATTTGAATAATCTAATAATAGTTCATTTATGTAATGTAAATGAGGTGTCCCCCTTGAAGAGGCTAATTTTCAAGTCGTTGATATATATTTTCTTCTATTTTGTTAGTTGGTATTATAACATTTGATATCCATTAGAGAACTTTTGAGGCCTAAAATGGGCCTCCTAAGAAAAATGTACAACCAAAATAAAATTTATAAGAACCAATAGGATTCAAGATGATGGTTTCAACCATGGGGGATGATTCACCATTTTTGGGGTAAAAACGTAAAAATATTAAAAAATAATAAAATAATAATACTTTTTCAACTTGTATTTTCAACTTATCTCCTTAAGGTTTTACTCAAATTTTGAGCGGGAGTACTCATTGGATGCAAAATTGAATTCTTCATCTAAAGAGTAACAATGTTGCCTACTTTCGATGGACCTTTCTACATGAAAAATGAGAAATACATAAAAAATTGTGATTGCAATCATGTTTTTCATGTATTTATCATTTTTCATGTAGCAGGGTCCATCTAAAGTATGCAACATGGGTACTCCCTCGACGAGGAATCAAATTCTACATCCGACAAGTGTTCCTGCTCAAAATTTGAGTAAACCCATAGGGAGATAAGTTGAAAATATGAGTTGAAAAAATAGTATTTTTTTCCCCTCTAAAATTTGATGATATAATCTAATCTTATTTTATTATTTCCACTATTATTTTATAATTTCCTTTGGAGGCCCATTTAAGACCTCAAAATTTCCCTAATGAGAGCTTTGGATTCTAGGGTTTCGCTGATGCAAACAGGTCATCTTGGAATTTTCGTTAGAAATTTTTTCTACGAAGGTTCAGAAATTGAAGAAAACCCATTTGAGCCGAAATATGGAGGAACAACATGTAAAACTTTCAGATCTTCGTTCGCTATATTTTTTAGAGATATGATCTGATGAAGTTAGGGCTTTTGTAGGCTCCATAATTTCTTCTCAAGCATGTGACCAAGGGAAACACGTCATAAATTTTGTTTCCAACATCAGATTTGAATTCTGTAAAAGTGGCCATAAGTGCGCAGATTCTAGTTTTTGTTATATCAATTTTAGATTTGAAAGTCAAAAGAGTGACACTTGGCACACTGTGAAAGTTCGCTCTATTGAACCAATCCATAATTAGGTCATTGTGGGAGATAGAGCTTAAGTTTTACTTGAAGAATCCAAATTAGGTCTGACTTGTGGCATTGGAAAGAAAAATCAGAGCGCTACTACAAGACGTAACATCAAATCTTGGGGATCTGAAATTATAGAGATACATCAGTTTCAATATCAAGCTCTGCAACAACAGGATAAAGGTGTGTGTTTTTTTATAAATTGCATAATTCTTGTTTGAAAAATCTATTTGAAGTGATTCCAAGGACATATTGAAGAATACATATCAATATTGGGTTCGAAAATTCCCCCCAAAAGTAATGCCACACCAATTAAGGCCTCAGAAGGCTCTACTCTGACTCATGAAGAGGAATAAGTGCAACAAGATATATAAAAATTACTAGACCAAGTGCAAAAAATTTCGCTCTCACAAAGAGTAACAAAAAATGAAATGGAAGCTAAGATGGATGGCTTGAAGAAAGATATGGATGGGTTGAAGAAATGCATTGAAGCTAAGATGGATGGTTTGAAGAATGACATGGAAGCTAAGATTTATGGTATAGAAGAAAAACTAAAACGCAACATGGAAGACATGAAGAATGGTCTAAAAGAATACATGGAAAGTTTGAAGGAAGGCTTGACAAAGATGCTACAAGAAATGATTCCTAGTGTTGAAATGGTAGTAGATGAAACTCACGATGAGAACAAAATGAATGTTAATCATGATTTCATTGACTCTAATTTTGGATTTAAGACCCACCATATTCCAAAGATCGATATGAGGAAGTTTTATGGCAAGGATTCGTAAGATGGATACTACAGATGGAGCAATATTTTGATCTCCATAATGTGAAAAACACACAAAAGGTATGCATTGCAACATTATATTTAGAACAAATTACATTTGTATAGTATCGATGGCTTTTCTCTCATAAAAAAATTGTCACTTGGTTGATTTTTTAGAATAAATGATAATACATTACGAGGATACAAATAGCAACACCTTATTTAGGCAATTGATAAATCTCAAACAAAAGGGTTTGATGGTGGAGCAAATTGAGGATACATCATCACTGATCGAATACTTGTTTAGAACTAGCATTAGAACAACAGTAATATAATGAATACAATAAAAAATAAATCCATAAATAAACCAATACATTTGCATATCGAATACCAGAGGAATTATCTCTTTATTACTGAATGTAAAATCGAACCGAAGATCGGACTTCCATGTTCCACCTAACCATAGATTGGCTGAGCCAAGTTTAACTCCAGTAAATCACTCGTACCATATTCCAAGTATGAATGTGGGACTTTATAGAACACATCAATCAACACCAAACCAAGGCTCCAGAGACCAAAATTTCTCAAGCCAAAAACTGGTGATTCCACCTCACGGCCGGACATCACTAACCATCACGGATTGGTCTCCACCCAATATCCTCCACGGCTCCAGAGTGTTTGTTCCAATTAAATCTAAAATAATAGTAACTCAACCCCAATTGTTCCTGGGCTCTAAAGCATTTGTCCAAGTAAGGGTCTAGGACCAGTAACTCAACCCACCTAGGGCTCTAGAGCGTTGGTACAACCAAGGCTCAAGGACTAGTAACTCAACCCAACAGTTTTCTGCTGGGCTCCATATAATTTTTCCAACCATGGCTACATAAAATAATAACTCAACCCAATAGCTAAATGAATCATGAGAACCAACAAAAAAAAAAAATTAATGGAAATAAACCCACAATACCACGGTTGTCTAGGAAATGGGGAGGCTAGGAAAATCCACATGCATACCCATGCATGCCAAAAATAGTGAGGAAAACATACATGGAACTCGGTACATGCAATAAAATCCCACTATAGATGCTGATCCCAATGTCCACCCGTGCTTTCCTGCTCTTCTTTTTCCTTCTTGCTCCAAATCACCAAGTATCCACACTCTCCAAGAGTGGTCCAAGAAAACTCTAAGTATCCAAGAGTATGAGAGAGAGAGAGAGAATAATGAGAGAGCTCTAAAGATGCAATGATAAAAGGTACCAACTAAACCTTAGAAGCCTTTTTATAGAAGAGGCCTGTATTTTCTTCATTTTCCATTATTTTACTTCATTTTCCTCCTCACGTGCAACCTATGACCTTTTACCTCCCTTTTCTCCTAATTTCCATTATTTCATAGATAATCATGCCAAAAATATTTTTTTCCTCTTTAATGCCTTAGCCATAGCCTTTTCTAATTTCCTTAGTCATAATAGCCATGTGAACACCCAAAATAGGATTTTTTTCCCCAACATTCAGCTTGGAATACATGTCCCATCAACCGTGGTTATTATTTTAACTTTATTACATGGAATTTTTAGGAGGGCAGTTACAGTCACCTTTAGTAATTGTGCCTAAGAAAAATGGGAAATGGAGATTTTGAATTGATTACAAAGAAATTAACATTCACCTTTAGTAATTGTGCCTAAGAGGAATGGGAAATGGAGAGTTTGCATTGATTACAAATAAATTAATAAGGCCACCAAGAAAAATTACTTTCCTTTACCTTTTATTGACCAAGTTTTGGATGTTCTTGCAGGAAAGAAGTTTTTTTCATTTTTTGGATGGGTTTAATGGGTAAAATGAGATCCAAGTTAGTCTTGAAGACGAAGATAAGACTACTTTCACTTGCCCACGGGTGAAATTTTCCTACATGTTCCTTCCATTCAACTAGTGCAATTCCCATACAACCTTCTAGAGGATAAAATTTAGTATTTTTGTTGATCTCTTACATGATTTAGTTGAGATTTATATGGATGAATTCACACCTTATGGATATGCTTTATAGGAATCCCTCTCCAATCTGTGCAAGGTTTTGAAATGATGTATAGAAATGAATATCTATTTAAGCCCTAAAAAGTGCCAATTTTTTGTGAATGCATCAATGCTTTTAGGCCACTTCCTCTCTAAGGAAAAAATTCAGGTTGATCCTAAAAAAATGATATTAATAGAAAAATTACTCTCCCATAGAGACAAAACTATTTTAGGATATTTTTAGGACTTGTTGGATAATATAGGATGTTTATTAAATATTTTCAGTAAAATTTCTTCACCTTTTTTATTTACTAGCAAAAGGCTCGTATTTCTCTTGGATTGAACTTTGTCAAAAGGCATTTGAAGAACTCAAAGAAAAATTGACAACTGCACCAGTTCTCAGGGGCCCAAATTGGGCCTTGCCCTTCCACATACATCATACAAAGTAGTGTGAGGTAAATTGGGGAAGAAGAAAGGTAAATTCCATTATGCTATCTATTTCAATAGTAAAAAATTTCCCAAGGATGAACATAGTTCCATGGTCACCGAAAAACAATTTTTTTCTATTATGCACTCTTTGAATGAATTAAAACATTACATTATCGAGTATAAAGTTTTTGTGCACACTGATCATGCGGCCATTAAGATCTTGGTAAATAAACATGATGTCAATTCTCCAATTATTATATTATTATTGTTGTTACAACAATTTAATCAAACCATTGTTGATAAGCCATGGAAGGAAAACGTTGTTGCTGATTTCTTGTCTAGACAAATCGTGTCTGGAAAGAATGAAGATATAGTGTATGAACAAATTCCAAATGAGAACCTCTTCACCAAATCATTGTTTTCACCTTGGTTTGTTGATATAAAAAATTTCTTTGTTTTTTCCCAATTCCTTCCTAACTTGTCTTCCAAAGAAAAGAGAAAATTTGTAAGGAAAAGTGCTCCTTATGCTTGGATTGGGCGAAACCTCTTCAGATTGGGGCCTAATCAAATCATAAGGAGATGTTTAAGAGAAGAGGAATTTTATGAAATACTATTAGCATGTCATGATGGACACTGTGGGGACCATTTTTCCGCTAATAAGACAACCTACAATATTCTTCAAGAAGGGTGCTATTCTCCTACCCTTCATAAAGGTACCAGGAGGAACACTTCACAATGTATGAGTTCCAGGGGATGGGAAAAACTACTTAGAGGGACGATATACCCCTACACAATCAAGTCACTTTCGAGCCATTTGATAAGTTTGGATGGACTTAATTGGACCCATTGACCCCCCATCTAGACATAAAAATTATATCATTGTGTGCACAAATTATTTAACCATGTGTTTTGAAGTAAAGGCTATCAAGGAAGAAATGGAACAAAAAGCAACAGAATACTTAAGCGAGCAAATTTTACAAGTTTGGTTTCCCAAGGGAAGTAGTGACAGATAAAGGTGCTCAATTCACTTCCAATTTGATAGAGGGGATAATGAGGCAACATCACATCGGAAATAGAAGATCCATCCCATATCACCCTCAAGAAAATGGGTAAATGGAGTTGAGCAATAGAGCACTAGAAGGAATTTTGACTAAGGTTGTAGCAACAACAGGAAATATTGGGCAGACAAGCTTGTTGAGGCCACTTGGGACTACAATACTACTTGGAATAACACCACCCTATTTACTCCATTTGAGTGTTATATGGAAATAAATACCTTTTGTCCATTGAATTTGAGTACAATACTTTGATAATGGAAGCACAACTTGATTTGGACATCACAAAATCCTAGGTAGAGATATTGCAACAATTGAATGCTCTTGATCAACTCATGATGCAGGCTCCTATGCACATTGAAGTGGTTCAATTACAATGGGAACTTTGTCATGATAATCACATCAATACTAGGACCTTCTACGAAGGTGATTGGGCCCTATTCTATGCTTCTAGGTTCAAATATTTCAAAGGGAAACTCATGACTAGATGGATGGGTCCCTACTTAGTGGAGAAATTCCATGATAATGGCTCAATTCATATCAGGAAAATTGATGAAGAAAAAATGCTTATAATGAATGGTTATAGATCGGATTTTTATAGCAAGCCCCTCTCAAAGGCTGAGTTCACCAATTCGATAAGCAGAGAAATGAATGTAATTTAGAAAATCAAAGCTCTCAATCCGTTCAACCCCTGATCAAGAATGAAGAAGAAGAAAAAACATAAAATAATAAAATAAAAAAGAGAAAAAACCTACAGTGAAAACCTCCTTTGAGGAACCTAAGGCAGGATCATAGGTTGAAATTCTCCTTAAAGTATCCAATGAGCCCAAAGATAAGAAATAAAATAAAATAAAATATTCCCACGTGAAAACCTCCATTGTGGTACACATGGAAGAATTAATCAGGTTGAGAACTGAAATGAGATAGTATGTGGGCCCCTGAATAAAAAAAGAAAAAGAATAAGAAAAAATAAAAAGAATAAGAAAAACAAGAATGTAAGCACAAATTGTCACCTTTGTTTGATCTATTCTAATAGTGTTGCAAGTACAAAAAAATTCCAGCAGCAGTCAAGGATATCAACCTACAATCCAAGACCTCACCTTCAAATCCTTTAATAAGATTCTCTACACCTATCCCACTCATTATCACACTTTTTCTAAGCCTCCTCCATCATTTCGAAGTCCCTTCTACCTATTTCAATCATTGTCTTGAATTTATACAGGAGAGTTCATGTATTACTACAAGAAACTACCGACGAGAGGAAAGGGGTGAGAAATAGATGTTTTCTATCTTTGGTCAAGGGATAAGGTATATGGAAGCCTCTAACGCCTATAAATTCCATCATCCTTCCATTTTCTCATCACTATTCCACTAACCACTCACAAAAACTGAACCTTACCCTTTACGTTCACCCATCACCAACAAACAATGCCTCTCCATAACCACAAGCAAACTCCCCTTGAATTATAATAATTTTTAAAGGCCACAATTAGAGGAAATTAGAGCTTGGGGAGCTTATGTGGCTCCTACAAGAAAACAATTTAGTCTCGTGGTAGCCTACAAAATCCTAACATGCCCAAATTTGCAACATCAATTCGAGGAGCTCTGAAGACCACCATATTCCAGGAACTCAGATAAAAAACCTGAGAAGTTGGAGGATCTCCTATAAGCTTCTATAGGATCCTCAATCACCATCAATAAATATAAAAAAGTCAACAACATCGACAATACTATGATTATCTGAACCAAAAATGTAGCAACAATAATAAAAACTCCAGAGCACCTCCACAAGAAATAAGAGACATATTGAAGCCTATATAAATATTTTAGCTTGAAAAAATGTTGCAAGTGTATGAAGGAAAATTTTTTTAAAGGAAAATTTTAATAGAACAATCTTAAGCATCTTTAGAGGTAAACTCCAGTCACATCCAACATCACCCACGTGTGTGAAAGGGAAAAGAGAAAAATGGGAATATAACAAAAGGAGGTGGGCCAACGTGCCTACTCATTACTAAATGTGGTGCTCGACGTGGTAGCTAGGGGCTACATTAGAAAACAGGTTGAGCCCATCACCTCAATGAATAATAACATAAGTACGACCATTAAATCTAATATTGCATGAAAGTATATTTTAATCACCAAGAAGGCTCGCCAATACTACAGTAGGTCGATACAATGAAGATATTTTCGTGTAATCTGCTACATGAAGTTATAGGGTTATGAAAATTAGTGCTACAAGAATATGGAAATGTGTTATAGGATGCTCAATTTTTGAGAGAAATTCCATTAGAACCCAAAGAAAAAAGGAAAATTATAAGGAATGGTGTAATTAAAATTTTTACTCGCCATAATTTTATATGAGAACTGAAGGAAATACTTCAATTCTTAGAGAAAATACTTTTTAATTATCACACTTTTAAAAGCAGAAAAGGAAAAGTAGTGAATTAACTGAGTATTTATATAATAAAAATAGTGGGATGAAAGAATAGTGTGTATTGAGAAAGGCATAAGTCCATTTTTATTTTTTTCTTCCCCTCATCCTTTTTATAAAAAACCGTCCAATTTTCCTCTATTACAACAACTTCTACTGCATAGTAAAACCTAGAATTTTGTAACAACAAAGGGAAAACTCATTGTTTCACTCTGATAAGAGTTTATTGAAGCCATGGGAGGGGGATTCAATATAGAATAAAATAAATACCCTCGAGGATCCTTCAACACCCTGATTTTAGGAACATTTTTTCAAATTTTCAATGGTTAGGGTTTTTTTGAGAGGTTAAAGGAATTTGATGACGAAATTTCCCAATAATTTTCCTTAAAACTCTATCAATGAGAGGTACATCATGTTATCATTGAATTTTGAGGCCTTTTAATTTACCTAAATGAATAAACTATCAGTAGGGTCACTACACTTTCCATGAGAGTAAAATGGAACAAATAAGAGAGACATGAGGCCACTACAACAAAGAAGAACTTCTTTCTCCAGGATGAGTAGCCCAGAGAAGATAAGAATGGTGCAAGGAGGGAGAGCTTTCCCTATCCTTGGGATGAAGTAGCATATAATATGCTGATGTATATCTCATGTGAAGAGAGGCTTATTATTGTGTATGCATATCAATTTAGATTTCTCTATTAGCTAATATTCCAAGAAAGCATATTTTTCCAAGAGAGGTTGAGCATCCCTCACTTCGTCCTTCAGTATATCAAAGAAATGAGCCAAAGGGTTAAAGGAGAGAAACAATAGTACCTAGATCACCATGGGATGGTAAATTTTATAGTCGTGGATGCTTTAGAGAACCTACAAAACCCTATTTATTCGATTTATTTTATAGATATGGATAGAGAAGCCTTTCTAGATACCTAATCCCAACCTCATTTTAGGATAGAAGGGGCAGAAACAGATGAGGAAATTCAATCATAAATATAAGGGGAAGCTGATATTGAAGAAGGAAAATCAAAGAATGAGATAAATAAGAAATCATAAGGAAGAACAAAGACACAAGATGAGGGAGAAACAGAGCTAGAAGTGGCTAAGGAAGAGTTAGCCAAGCATAATTTTACAAAAATATAAGCCCAAGTGTCCCAAGAAGCTATTAGGACATCCTATAGGACACCAAAGAGAAGAAAAATGGGAGAGAAGAAAAGCACATGAGAGGAGAATTTAGAGTAGGAAATTGATGCTACCCTAGTATCTTTAAGTGCCCTAATAAAAGCCAAAGGTAGAAAGCCAAGGGAAATCTTGTGATAGTTAAAAAGGATAAAGAGTAAAAAAATAAGGTAAGGGAAGCCTCAACCACCTTCTCCAACTCTAATCACTATTGAAGAATTAGTTAGCCATCAAGAGGAAGAGCTCAAGAAGGAAAAGAAACAAGAAGTTGAGATAACCTCCAAATCAGTCAAAGGGAAATGACCAAATAATCAATAAGGAATAGGAACTAAGGAAACAATGCTTCCCGAACAACCCATCAAGATACAGGAAGAAACTAAGAAGCTACATGAAGAAACTGAGAAGTTACAGGAAGGGACTATGGAGCTACAAGAACAAAATCTCAAACTACATGAACAAAATCTTGACCTACAATAAATGGACCCTCAACCTAACCTCAAATCCTATTATGCTTGGGTTGAGGCATCGAAGGTTCTTCCTACCCACTTTGCAATTTAACTATTATTTCAATTAGATAAAGAGAGGAGTAGGACTTCTATATGGATGCAAATTTCCAAGTCAAAAGGGGTTGCATATGTTAGTATTATGGAGGATAAGATGAAGAAAATGGGGGAGAAGATAGTTGAAACCAACCTAAAATAAGAAAATATAAGGGACCATCTACAAAAAGAAAATAAAGCATTGAAAACTTGGTTTTAGCAATATCAAAGGATTCTACAGGAGAAATAAGAACAACTTGTCACAGTGGCTAGTTTATCCATGGAAGCCATACACTACAAGCACCCATAAAAAAATATTCATTGTTCCTAAAATACCAATGGTACCATTTTTAGATTAGAAAATTTGCCTAACAAGGTTCTTCTCCTTCCCATGATATCAAAATTTTCATTAATTTTTACCAAAAATGTAGCATTGGAGATAGGCCTAGGCTTGCAAAAGTTTATATGCATAACCTAGTATTAACCCCCATGAATATTTGGGATCACAATGATCAACTAGCTGATTTTCAACTCACGGCCTTAGCCTCCTAGATTAACCATTAGGAAACAAGGGAAAAAGGAATCAAGAGAATCATGGACAAGGAGGCAGAAGAGCCACTCTTGATCAGGGAAGAACTGTCATATCCCGATCTCATCATTTTTAAACACATTCTGATAATAAAGGATCCAAAAATGGTAGTTGTCTATAATAAAAAATAAGAGTAGGCCATTCTTCATTTTGAATACACTTTAAAATTATTAGGAGATGAAAGCATGCAAGCTTGCTAAAGGAGGCTGTATAATTTACCACATAACTTGAGAATAAGAGGATAATATTCACCAGAGAGGCTAAGAAATGGATTAACCCGGATACCTCTATATAAAAGGATCATACAAAGGCTTTGTGTTCAATGGATTGGACTCAAACTCAATCATCCTGTACTATTGGGCCACCACATCTAAGAGAGCTTGGGATGTTATGAAAGTGACTAGAGAAACATTAGAGGTATAAATAGAAGACTAGGTTGCTAAAAAGATAAAAAACTTTCTCAGTAGAGGAGTATGATGGGCCTCCCAAATAGTTATAATTTGAGGCCCATCTAACCATCCCTTCGTATAGTTTACCTTTCCATTTTCATTTTATAATGTATTTTTCAAACATTAATGTGTTCATAGGAAGGTTAGAAGATATTTTATATATCCCGCATTCTTAATACATTAAATGTGCAGGATATTAAGGATTTATTGTGAAATTCATGTATGAGACCAAGTAGAAATAACTCGATTTTTTTTTTCTAATGAAATCAAACTGAAATCAATAGACACACATTTATTCTACTGAATATTTAGAGGGGAAAACATCCAACAGAAAAATATTAATCATTAAATCACAATGAACACAATATTTTTACTGGGGAACCCAACTGGGAAAAGCCCCTCATTTGTTCGTATTATATCAGATGAGACAATGATCAGTTACAATGAAAAATTCAATCCTTGAAGCTCAACGTGCAATAAAATAATGATCTCTTGCTCTGACCAACACTTAGCCAAAATAGGCCTCAATCTTCCTCTTATTTCCTTCCACAAATCCTTTTCCTAAAGAATAGGAAGCTCTCATTTCCTTGCACAATTTATAAGGAAATTATCTCACGTTCTACATGAAAAATCTGTACACTCACTAGTATACAATAATAATTACATTGATTCCTCTCCCCCCCCCCCCCCACTCAACTAGCCAATTCGAATTTCATGTATGACTAGGTTATTTTTAGTAAATTGACTAGCTAACTAAGAGATCAATGAGTTAGAAAAAGTTAAAACTACTAAAATGAACTCATACTCACTCCATTCATGACTAGAGCTCACATATATGAGTTTCACTAATTATAACTCCACTATATTATTATATCTCAGTAATCAACTCATGCACAACCCTACTTATTTCCAACAAAATCGAATTGCTAACTTAACTAAGTGACTTGGCCATGTCACTCCTGATAACTGTAACTCAAGTTATCATGCTAATGTGGAAATTCAAGTTTCTCCATTTAAATAAGCCACAAGTAAAATGAACCATTTTCTTGCTACAATTTAACATCCCCTCTTAGGGAGAAAAGGGTTCTGCACAACCCTAATCCCGCTCCTATGGAACTCGAACTTGTCTCTTGAAAAATCCTTTATCAAGATGTCTGCATCTTGCTCCTCTATAGGAATGTATTGTAACATAACTAACACTCCCTCTCACTATTTTTGTTTCAATTGTTTCAATTGCAACTGAGAAGCATCCAAATTACTAAATCAATTATGTCTCTATGCTACAACTGTCTCCCAAGATTTGATTCCATCAACTGACACCGATCCTTCTGCTAATGAATATTGTGGGCCCCTGTAGAAAGGGTAGTTATCCATGATAAGAGTATATTGCAGTTGTTTTTGTTCTCCTATGGACCCTTCCCGAATATTTGCAACTATGGTACTAAGGCTCTACATCGCCCCACCTCACTCTTCGAGGTGTGCTTGAATACATGGAAAAATATACCTCTAGGTTATAGAGATTTTTAACTCAAACACCAATTTGTTTTACTTTTCCAGTAGAAAAATGCTTTAGATATGCATTTCCTCTATTGAACACTGCATCATATCCTCTATCTTCAAGAATAAATACAAAAATTATATTTTTCTTCAAACTAGGAACTTACATTACATTTTGTAGGTGAAGATGGGAGTCTGACTCCCTCTTAAAGATGATCGTGCCAATCCCTTTCGTATTATACCTTCCATCATCTCCAAGATATATGTGTAATTGTAGGTCCTTCACCTCTAAGTTATTGAATAACTCCTTATTTCCTGTCATATGAAATGAAGCACCATAGTCTAGTTATCACTCACTCCCTCTTAATGTTGTTTTCATGCAAACAATGAGAGTGAAATCCAACTCAAATTGTGATGTCAGAGCATATTCTGTTGCTGCTGCAGGTTCCTTAATGGATTTCTTATGTGGAAACTTGCTTGTATAGGGTCCATACTCATGGCACTGAAATCATTTAATTTTACTGAGGTCTTTATTCTTTCCATGGGTCTGTCTGGTTTCTAACTCACCTTGGGTTTTCTTTCCTTTGGCATTCCTTCCTTTTCAACCTAGAGAAATTTATTTTTCCTCGTCAGTTTTGGATCTGACACCATCTCTAGTGTTTCTTATAATCTCTTCCTAGACCAAGTAAGACCAAAGTATCTTCCAATATGGGAGTTTGTCTCTTCTGTTAACTGAATCTTGATAGTTTTCCAGGATTTCAGAAGACCAATGAGTGTTAATATCACTAGTTTGGATGATGAAAAATTCCATCCAACTCCTCCAAGTTCATCTCTGAACATTGTAAATCTGGATAGGTATTGAAGAATATTTTCATTTTGTCCCATTTGAATGTTCCTAAGCTTTTCTCTCAATGCAAAATTTATGGAATCACTGCTTCTTTCAAAACCACATGATCTCTGACTCCCTCTAGGATATTCCTCCTAGATTTTATTATGTCTTTCTTCCATTGAGCCAATTGTTGTTCATTTGATGTTGCTAGTTTTGGAATATCATTTTGTTTGTACTCCAAAAATCCATGGTCATCCAACACAAATTCTATCCTACCTTTCCAAGAACATAAATTCGAGGTTCCCTCCAATGCATACTGAAGCCTCAATCCATTGAAAGACATTGTTCCTGCACTAAGGAAATAACTACACCAAAATTATGTTATTCAAAATTCCTTGTGAGATTGATCAGAAAATTGGTTTCTATCTAGTTTTCAATATCTCTAATGCCATGTACACATAACTGGAAATTTTTAGCTGATAATGAAATGAGACTAATATCAATAGACACAAATTTATTCTACTCAATCTGCGAAAGGGAAAACATACAATAGAAACACTTGAAATCATTCAATCACAGTGAACATAATATTTCTACTGGGAAACCCAAAAGGGAAAAAACCCTCCTATGTTTGTATTATATAAGATAAGACAATTATCAATTACAATGACAAATTCAATCCTTGAAGCTCAACCTGCACTGCGATACTGATCTCTTGTTGTGCCTTCTTTGACAAACACTTAGCCAAATAGGCCTCCAATTTCCTCCAATTTCCTTGTGCAATTCCTGCTCCTAAAGAATATGAAGCTCATACTTCCTGGCACAATTCCTAAGGAAATTAGCTCACTTTCTACATGAAAACTCTGTACACTCACTAGTATAGAATACTAATTACATTGCCGCCTTTTTCCTCCACTCAACTAGGAAATTCGAATTGCATACATGACTGGGGATATTTTTAGTAAATTGGTTAGTTAATATAGAGATCAATGAGTTAACAATAGTTACAACTACTGAACTAGACTCGTATTGACTATCTTCATGACTAGAGCTCAAATAACTGAGATTCACTAACTATAACTCCATTAGATTGCTAGATATTAGCAATCAATGCATGCACAACTCTACTTATTTCCCACAAACTTGAATTAACTGACTTAACTAAGTGACTTGGCTATGTCACTCTTGCTAATCTCAACTAAAGTCATCCTATTGATGTGTAAATTTTAATTTATCCATTTGACTAAGACACAAATTAAATGAAGAATTTTTTTGCTACAATTTAACAGACCAACAAGAGAGGATCATGTGGGCTTGTTCCTTGCTACAAGTTAATCACAACTTGACTCGCTCATGGAAATTAATTACTTCCCTACAGCTACGAGAACATTAGGGAACAATATCCACATTTTTATGGACATTGGAGGAAAGAAATCCTCCCTTCAAGGAGGTTTCCCCTCAAATACATTCTATATGAATAAAGGGACTTAACAGCTCAATAGAAGATTCAAATTCTAGAAGAAATATAGTAATTATCACAGAAAGGCTCTTCCATGTCATTTCAGTTGTCATGTTCCATGTATGAATGATTTTTTATATTAATGAAAAAAAATTCTTTGTTCAGAGTCTATTTTTCTTCTAAGTTACCTTTGTCTCCTTGGGTTAGGGCCAAACCCAAGTGGTCAAGCCCCTTCATGTACATATCCTTTCCATTCATTTAGTGTAAGTTGTGACTCTATGCATGCTATATTTATGAGAGAAGTATTGTCTTTTTAGTGTTTATAAGTGATCTCCTTGATGAAGTATGCTTATGTACCTCGTTCTCATAAGCACAAAAATGGTTTTCTTCATGCAATAATAGTTTTCATTCTAAATTCAAATCATTGTTTCCATTAAGATTTTACTTTATGAAATTAGTGGTTTTCTGATTGTTTCAACATTTTTCTTTTATCGGTCAGACATTTTCTTTTCTTTCCGATGGATCACTCACATCACCACCTTTTCACTTGTTGCTTTACATCTCTCCAAATTTACTATAAGCAGAAATATTCCCAACAAAGCTATAGGAAACCCCCAGTCTTGTTTCTTCCCTACATAAGATAACTCATTAAGTGTGCCTGAGCTTGGTAAGGGCCCTTTTTCCCTTCAACTACATTTTCCACCCTCCAAAGCACTTCTAAACTTCATAAATTTTCTCTTGGATGTTTCTTGTAGAAAAATAGGGCATCTTGTAGCAATACGCAAATTACCTTAGAATGCCTCCAAAATTGTACCAAAATCTTTCCCACATCCCTCAACATTTAAAAATGATCATTAGACCTTGAAGATGGAGTTTAGAATATCATATACCCCTTAGAAAAAATTCTTGAAATAGTTGTAGTTTCCTTCCTACAATTAGAGTTTGGTTCTTTTTCTATCTTTGATTTGGTATGCACCACAAATTAGGATTGATATCCTTCAATATTTACTTTGCCTTATTACAAGTAGGATAGAGTTTACTTTAGTCATTTCCTTTCGTGAAATAGCATAGATTTACTTTTTGTAAAACATAGTAGAATTACATTTTTTCATTTACATTCTTACAATTAGATTATGGTTTACTTTATATCAATTAATTTTCTGCAATAGAATAGGGTCTATTTATTTTTTATCCTCTCCTACAAATTAGAATAGATACATTTATTGTTTTCTAAATTTTCCAATTATTTCCTATATCATAGTGTTCTTTGTTCATCAGTTGAGCCCTTCAGTACTTCCAACATTCTTTTTGCAATATTGAGGGTCATTAGTTGGTATCACATGTTGCATGATGTGGAAATTATATGGAATCTAGTTTGAAGACTAAGTATACCAATGAGAGTGTGACATGTGACCCAATGAGAGGGAGCAACATGGCACCTTGGGAACATAGTAGAAAATTCAGCAGTTTTTAATTTTTTTTATTGTTTACATTAGTGGGGTCTGAACTTGCGACATCGGTGGAGACAAGCCAACGCTTCGTCCTTGAGACATCAGTTTATTTGTTGTGCAACCGACGTGATTCTTTATTTAAATTATAGCTATACTCAATTGCCAAAAATGGGGGGAACACCACGAGTTTGACCCCACGACCTTCCCATTGAATGATAAATCCATGTAGCACGTTCTTCAACACCGATGTGAATGAAAACACTGGCCGACATTGATTGGGATATCATTATAAATGGTTTTAAACAATGTGGATATGCACCATATCATAAGCCCCGAGAATATATTTTTTTATAACAAAGGTTATAAGAATATATATTGTTGTAACAAATACGTTATAAGCATACAACCTTATACGAGAGAAGACTGACAACCCGTGTTCTCGACCGTGGGTCTGTCGTCTTAGAACTATTTATATATGAAAAATGTTTTTCCAATGCATGAAAAGTGTTTTGTTTGCAAATATTATAATGTCGAAAGCCTTCAAGCCTCATTTTTCCCTTTGTGTTTTTTAAATAAGAGGAGTTTTTGGTGCTTGAATTTGCAACCACCAAAAGGAGGATTTTGGTAGAATTTTGGAGGACACTTCCTCGTAGAAGAGATATCATTTGTAGTGGGATTTTAGAGTCATTTTTATTAATGTAATTGCAATTTTTGGAGATTAATAAATAGGCCATTTCTTTGGAGGGAGGACCCAAAGATGTAGTCCAAGATTGAAAAATTCTGCTATCAATTTTCTTTGTTCCTATTTTCTCCTTGTCTCAATCTTCTGTATTTCTTTAAGTTGTAGTTTCTTAGTCCATTATACTTGATTTCAAATTATTAATTGCACACTTTAAGTTGATTTAGTTTAATCATACACACTTGCATATTTTTACAAGATTCATCACTTTAAAAGATCCTAGATCAAAGAAGACAAAAGACATTATGAGAGTTGATGGAGATGAGGACATGTTTGGATATAATAGACTAAAAGAAGAGGCTAGGGCAGTGGATATCCATGTGGGGAATGTAGGAATTGAATTGAATGGCCACAATAAAAGTAGACCAAATAAAAAATACCTAGAGGATACTATGAGAAGCCTCAAGATGGAGGTTCTAAATTTTAAAGATAATAATTCCATACTTATGAAAGAGAAACAACAAATCAACACCAAAATTTTGTAGAGTTTAAAAAAATTTAAAAGGAGTTGGACCAACAGTCTGAGTCTAGATAAGCTCAGGAGCATGAAACCTAGTTTGGTGAATGGGGGTACCAAAAGCTCGAGGAAAGCTACGAGTGCTGACCAGTAGAATTTTTATGTAGAAAGAAGGTCACCTAAGTTCTTTTACACTACCTCAGAGTCAGGTAGCAACCCTAGTGTGTCACCAGTGAAAAGGTATACGAACAAGAAGTATGATAGTGACAGTTTATAGGGAGAGTTGTGGAAGATTAAACCTCCCACTTTTAACAAATAACATAAAAATGGTGAAGAGGGTAAGGCTTGGATGTTGGAGATGCGGAAGTATATGTAGCTATTTAATTCCCCTTCAAATTTGGAAGGTCAAATTGCTACTTACCATCTAAAATACAAGGACAACCTACGGTGGGAAAAATTTAAGGAGGTGAAGTATTTGGATGAGAGGAGAGTGACATAGATGAGATTAAAATAATATTTTTAAAAGAAATATTTATATGAGAAATACTATGAAAGGAAGACCTAGGAGTTTTTTGAGCTTAAACTGGGTAACTTTATTATGGAAGAATATGGTTGCAACTTCAAAAATTTATTAAGATAAGTGGGATTTATTAATGATGAGAAAGTCAAAATATAACAATACGTTAGTTGGCTATGTTTATTTTATGGAGATAGACTTAAATTTGATGAGCCCAAAAGCATGGAAGTGGGCATGTGAAAGGATGAGTAGTTATATAAGAAAAGAAAGAAAAAATTAGTAATGTAGAAAGCATGGGGTAGTAAGAAGAAGGGTTTCATGGAGAAAATAAGAAGGGGTTTAAACCTTCACCTTTAAAGAATGGGTCACATCTACAAAAAAATCTTTTCTAGTTTCCAGTGAATAGACGGGAAGTGACTTTATGAACAAGATACCCTAGTTCCAACCCATAAAATTGTGGGGATGTTAGGGAGACCATAGATTTAAATACTACCCTTATAAGGTTGAGAGTCAAAGGATGCTGCATAACATAGAGGTAGTTGATAATAGTGGAGGATGCGGGTAGAGGCATGCCCAATATCTATGTTGCACTAGATAACAAACAATATTAGCAATAAGATCACATGATTGAAATCGAAGGTAAATTACATAATACACCTATTTCTATTTTAATTGACTCAAGAGCTAGTAATAGTTATGTTTATCTAAAACTCATAGAGAAATTTAACTTCAAGAGAACCAAGAAATATAAGGCATGGTTGGTTCAATTAGCTACAAGGGTAAAGAGAAAAGTTACAGAACTGGTGAATGAACGCCCATTTGATATGAATGGACTGAGTACTAAGGATGCAATGAATATAATCTCGTTAGGATCTTACAACTATCTAATAGACATGGATTGGATGGAGAATAACCATGCTATTATAGATTGGTATATCAAATATTTCACTTGTATTGATGGTGAGGAACAACATAGGCAGATGCAAGAGTCCCTAGATTGATATATATCCGAGAGATATCAGCTCTCCAGCTAAGAATTTTTTAGAGAAAGATGTTAGACCTTTGCAGGTCATTTAGAGGAACCCAATAGATATCAACAAGAAAATTTAGAGGATTATCCTATATTAAGAGAGTATGTTCATGTATTTGTTGAGATCCTAGGATTACCTCCAAGGAGGGATATATATTTCTCCATTGATATAGTACCTGGAACCACCCCAGTATCTAAAGCACCTTGCAGAATGAGTAATCTATAGCTCAAAGAATTGTAGATGTAGTTGGAGAAGTTATTAAAGAAGGGGTACATAAGAAACAATGTATCTACATGGGGTGCTCTAGTCCTTTTTGTTACGAATATAGATGGAACATTGCAGTTTTGTGTGGATTTTCAACAATTAAACAAAATCAATATTAAGAACAATTATCCATTGAAAAGAATATATGATATATTCAATCAACTTCTAGGAGCTCAAGTCTTTTCCAAGATTGAATTAATGTCAACGTATCACCAATTGTGGATTAAAGAAAGAATATATAAATAAAAAAACTTTCTGAACTTGTTATGGACATTATGATTTCATGTTGGTGCCTTTTGGATTTTTTTTTCAATGAGGGGAAAGCTCACGGGAAATCCGGGCGTACTTCCCCAGAATTTCTGGATGGTACGCGCGGCAAACCGTTCGGCGGACTTTCGGCGCCTAACCCCAAAGGACTCAAGAATCGAACCCGTGACCTCCCTCAACGGAGAGGCCCACGTATTGGCTCACTACCGCTTGAGCTAACCCTTGGGGCTAGTGGTGCCTTTTGGATTATCCAATGCACTTGGTGCTTTTATGTGCATGGTGAATGATGTTTTTAGAGAATATTTGGATAGATTTGTTACTGTTTTTTGTATATGATGTCTTGGTATACTCTAAATCGAAAGAGGAGCATGAGAATCATATAAGGTTGGTTTTACAAGTGCTTAGGGAAGATTGGTTAAATGCTAAGATCAATAGATGCTATTTTTATAAGAGGTGGATCTATTATTTACGCCATATCATTTCTAAGGAAGGGATAGTTGTGGATCAATAAAATATTAATATCGCTAGGGAATGGCCAACACCGAAGAAAATTATAGAAATCAGGTCGTTATGGGCCTAGTTTTCTATTATACGAGGTTCATGGGGGTGAATTTATAACATTTCTCACCTCGTTACTTCATTGAAAAGGAAGAGTGTCAATTTTATATGGACTTCTGAGTGTGAGGTATTAGGAATCTGTAATTTTAGCAGATTGGTGAGACTAAAACTACATAAGCAACATCGTTTCAACCAACTTTGGGATTCTAGGATCTAGCCCTCCTGAATCCGGAGAGGGATCTCTCCAATAAGTACAAAGATGGATTTGTCTTTGAAGTTTGGGGTAATGATTTTAGGCTAGTTATGAAGGCCAAGGGTTTGTTTTGGTTTTTGGCTGATTGAGCATGATTATTATTTTGAGGAGAAAGTCCTAAGTGCAAAGAGTTTCAAAGGTGAGAAGTTGCAAGTGGATAGGAAAGCTAGGCTAAAAAGATAGATATAATGCTGGTTTTTAGTCCATTGGGCTATGGAGTCATAATGGGGCTTTAATTGAGCAACAACATCAAGAGTGATCCAAGGGGCAAGTCATCTACACCACAAGATTATTGAGATTTAAATGATGGAATGGGAATAATAAGGTGTTGGAGAGGTGGAAACTGATAATAATTTCACAAAGGATTTATAGTCAGTCCAAACAAGAAAAGCCTCTTAAGTAACTATTTAAACTGAACCAAGTGCAGGGCTAACCATTGACCTCTTGGGCAAGTTTGTATTAAAGCAGCTTAATTGACAAACAATCCAGTAATCCACATAATTACCTTCAGAAAGTATGAAAACATATAAGAGAAGATAGAGTATAAACTTAAGATCAGATAAAGTACTTTTAAACCTAGTCTGATTTCAGTTAACACCAAGGGAAAACTTTCAGAATCTGCCTTTGGAGAATAGAAGCTAGAAACAGGGCAAACCATCACTTTCTAGTCTAACTTTAATAAGCAAATAAGGAAAATAAATTTCAAGAAAAATGTTTAAGGCAAACAGTAAGACGAGGGAACTCCAGCATTGCTAACTACTTAATTGTATTAAATCATTCTTAAATAAACAATTTGGAGGAAAACATTGAGATAAAGCTTTTCAGTCAGAGAAGGTTACTGATATACAGTAGGTCCTAACTCTATAAATTCTGTTCTTTATTAGAGAATAGTGAACAATATGACATACATAGAAGGAAAACAATAACAAAGAAAGGGGCAGTTCACCAGTGATATAGACCAAGATCCCGAGAAACAGCTTGTTATTGATGTCAAACCAGTTACAGTCTTCAAGTCCAATGTTTCAGTTTAGCAATCATCTTCACTATCCAGCCTAACTAATCTAGCACAAACAGAGCTCCAAGGGCCAGTGGACACTATTTACAATCAGAAGTTTAAGCTCAAATGTATTTCAAAGTTCTACAACCAACAATTTCTCATCTTCTACATAGGTATTTATAGAAGGATGAGCAAGTGAGATCTGATAAAAGATCTCTCAAGTCAATTAATACAGATTCAAGACTTCTCGGCCTTTGAGGGGCTCGATGGAGAAGTTTACAAACATTCTGTCTGCATTAACTATTTTACATTTATGATTAAGCTCAGTGGGAGCTTTTATTGACTTTAAGGCTTTGTATCATGTTTGGAGTGACTCTGCAGATATTTTTAGTATTTAAGTTCCTTGCAGAAGTAACTCTCTAGCTACGCTGAGGCTAATATCTTCATTTGATCAATAACTTCGGCCTCTGTTTTGAATGCTTTGAGGCACAGGTGGCACTGATGGTAGCTGAGGAATCAATTCGCCTCAATTGAAGTGGTGGAAGCCTTTCTTTCGGTTAAACACTTATGGTTTTCTTTTGACTGTGTTTTAATCTAGGGAATTAGGCTTTTAATAGTCATTCTTAGCCGTAATTCCCCAAATCTGTCTTCAATATTCTTCTCTGCTACACTCTGTTCTTTAAACTTATAATATTTTAAATCGTGTTTTAAACACAGTGTCTTGTCGATGTGCAGGGCTGCACAGGGCCTTTAAAGGCATCAATGCCCATGGAGCATTGATAAAACGTAGAGTGGAACCCTTTTAGTCCCTTTCCCTTTGATAACCAAAAGGCCAGAAGATCGTGACCCTTGGTTTTCTTTTCCTTTGTAGTATGGGAAAAAACATTCAGAACCTGCAAAACAAAACAAAACATTATGAAATCCTGTGTTTTTAGGTTAAACTGCATTGGAGGTGTCGGGGAGAAGCGTGGCCATTGGATGAAAGCATCCAACGGTGGAGATCTATTCAAAGGAGGTCAAAAGGAGAGCGGGAGAAGAATAAGGCGGAGTGTTTTTGGACTGTTCGATCCAGACACATGGACGGTCCGGTTTCAATCGGAGAATCGCAATCGAGGGATCACAATCGGGGGTGGTGAGCGAATGGAGCGATTGAAACATGCGATGCGACGAAGTGCAAGCCATTGATCTACAGATTAGATCAACGGTGGAGAATAAATCGGGGAAAAGGCCGATCAGTGGAACAAACAAATGGAAGCGATGTAAAATTTGCGATGCGATGGAAAGCTCCGATGCGATGAAGCGCTGACCGCTTGATCGGCTTTCGATCGATGACGGGGATTTGTTTTAGAATGATCTGGCAGGAAAACCCTTATAATTTATGAAAACTCAAACTTTGGAATAAAACAAAGGTTTTTATGGATCGGGGGGCGGAAAATATATATAACGTGGACAGGCACCCGACTACATGGCCTTTGGACTTTAAGGAATGTAATATGCCCAGGGCTTATATAAAACAAAGGGCTAATCACAATCGGGTGATCGGGCTTGGTCTTTCAATCAACCCATTTGAATATTTGCGATGCGATTGGCACTAGGGATCTTTAACACTTGGTGTTTGGTCAATTTAGTGTGTCCTAAATTGCTGCATTTAATTTGTCAATCTGGGATTCGTAAGCTGATGAAGTGCGGTGCACTATATGTGCAAGATAACCTATTTCTTAACTTTTTGTCGTTTTTGGTTTTCTAAGATGAAATGGAAATTCTAAAATGAAAACAAGTATGGTTATGTTTGTTCAAGGAAATGATATCCTCTATAATGATTTACCAACTTGAAAACTTAAAAAGTAATTTGAAAATTACAATGACAAAACTTGAAAGGAAATGAAAATGCGCTGCTGAAATGAAAAGATGCTGCTAATCTAATGAATCAAAACAATGAACTAGTGAGCATGAAACCAAACTATTCTTGCTGCTGTCTAAACACAAAATAAATTATGCTGAAAGAAATCCAAAAGCTGCAATAAAGTAAATCTAAATCAATTTACATCAACTTGTCTTTTGATCCCTCATCATTAGTCCAGCTATGATTTTTGGAAGTAACCATAAACAACTTGAGTAACTGATATCTAACTTGCAGAAAGTAAACTAATATCAAACCATACATTCATAATTCAATCCCTCACCATCATTCCAGCTGTGGCTTTCGGAGGTAACTGAAGATGTCATGCACAATTTAATATATCTAAATTTGCAGAAAGGAAACTAATACCAAACTACACATTTCATAATACAATCCCTCACCATCAGTCCAGCTTTGGCTTTCGGAGGCAACTGAAGATGTTATGAGCAGTTTAATATATCTAAATTTGCAGAAAGGAAACTAATACCAAACTACACATTTCATAATACAATCCCTCACCATCAGTCCAGCTGTGGCTTTCGGAGGCAACTGAAGATGTTATGAGCAGTTTAATATATCTAAATTTAACTACTGAAGCAAATGAGCAAAACTAACTTAAACAAAGCAGTACTGAAACAGAAACTAAGAAAAGAAAATTAGCAGCAGAACAATGTTAATTCCATGTCATTAGTCAAAAAGTTATGCAAATGCTCGGGCTGCCTATCTATAACCTGAAACAAGAACACTGATCAATGATTAATAACATAAAACATGAAAGACAGAAATGAAATGGAAAGCATGAAAGTTTATAAACAGAAATGAAGCATATATACCATGAGAGATGCAATGTATAAACATGTGAATGGATTATGGCACAATGAGCTTTAAAGAAATAAAATAAGAACTATACAATAATGCACAGAACCTTGGCAAGTGCAGGGGCCCTCTACACCAGCCTTGGCAACAATCTTCAAGTACGAATTATGTTGGAAAACAGAGTCTTCTTATATTAAAATGCAGTCATAACAGTAAGGTAGTATTACGGCACAAAGGCAGCGTAATTACATTACAGAGCAGACTAATAAAAGATAACAGAGACTAATCGAGACTAACTCTATATGCGTATGCAAACGCGTTATATATAACAAAAGAAATATAACTGTCTCCTAAATTTTATGCTGGTGGAGAACACGTAGACCATTACGTCCACGGATCTAGGATCATGGCCGTGTTGCAAAGTAAATCTATGAGGAGTGGATGCTTGAATTCGACTATGGAGCCATGTACAGATGTCGACTTGTCCTCCGCAACTCAGAAACGGCCATATGAATCTTCACGTGACACGAAACAGAGTCCTGTCACCGTGAGACTCTATGGTTGACTTCCATGTGGACGCCTTTGACCGCGGCTTCTTTAGATGAGTTTGCTCGAACCAATAGGACACGAACCATGTCCACATCATTTCTGACTTGCCCATGTGGCTCGTTTTTCTTGTAGACACCTGTAACATAGAGTTTCACAAAATAGATGCGGAAAGTTGCAGCAGCTGCGGAAAGTGGCAAGATTCCGCAGCTAAATAAACAAAATCTAAATCAAACAGCAGACACAAAAATATAGTCAAAAACCATGTTAGATACTCTTTTGCAATTAACATACAATGATATTGACAACTTGGGAGGTTCAGGTGAGTGAAAAAGGTATAGAAAAGTGTATGGAAAAGATGCAGAATTGAGACTCAACATACCCCCACTATGAGGGTGTTGCATGTCCTCATGCAACCAAAATTTTGATATTCCTTCCTCAGTTCATATGCCTTGACACTTCAGCCAGCACGTCTAATCCTCTCCTCCTCTTCCTTGGTGCTGCCAACATTCTGGGTTTCTTCATTAAGCACCTAAATTTGATATTAACCAGTGCTCTGTTCAACTTCTGGCATTTCCTTTTCAATTTCTTGTTCTTCTTCTGCCATGTTCCCAGATGTAGCATGGTATTATCATGGATGATTTTGTCCAATTTACCTTGTTCTTTCAATGTCTCATTTTCATATTTGATGTGCCTATTTAAAAGCTCTAGCTCAAAGATTTCCTGTTTTAGTGATTGGACTAAATCATCCTGTACTGTATGAGGCTGAATGGACGAAGTACTGGGACCTGTAGCTGCCTTTTCCAAAGATTCTATATAGTCATATACTTCCTGCTGCTTGGGGTCTATATCAGATGTCATTTTTATTGGGTTGTCCCCAAAATGCCGTGAAGGAGAGTTATCTTCAAAATCTGGCTGAGAAGGGCTCACATCAACATGTTGCTGAGAATGGGATGGATTATGTTCAATGTCTGACTGAGAATGAAATGAACTAGGTTCACTAACTGACTGAGATGGACTATGGTCAGTTGGGGACAGTTCAGATGTCTCCTCTCCCAAATCAATGAAATGAGGACCCTTAATTTGCGTTTTCCTCAATTTCCCCTTAAGTCTGCTGCTTCTTCTCACACGCTGTGGTACACTATCCTTTTGTTTTTGTTTTCCTTTCTCTGTCTTCTTGGCTATGGATGACTGTTTTTGAAGATAAAATAATCTTTCAGATAACACTTGATGATCTTCTTCAGAAGAAGAAGGGGTTTTATGTATAGCCTCAATAGTTTTTCTTTCTTTTGGTGTTATTGGCTTCTTACCCTTGATTTCTTTCTTCTTCCTCTTTGACAGTCTCTCTTCCCTATCAGTTCTTTCAATTGTAGTAGTAGGAGTATTTTGAATTTCATCAATTGTTCTTTTTCTCCTACTTCTTCTTGATGTGCTACCTTCAGGAATTTCCTGAGTAGGAGTAATTTGAGTTTCATCATTTATTCTTTTTCTTCTACTCCTTCTTGTTGTACTACCTTCAGGAATTTCCTGAGGTTCCTCAAAGAAATTTCTAACCAGAAATTGTTCCCATGTGTCTTTCTTTTCCTTTAATTCCTTTTCAATCAAAATTTTTACAAGGTCGTGGTGATATAGATGGGGTTCTACATCTCCTAAATGCTTCTGAACAGTCATGGACATTTTCTTCAAATTATTGAATAGAAAATATGGGAGATTGAGAGTTTGATTATCTAGAAAATTCATCAGTAACCTGGTATGGTACATATACATGGACCCAAAACGGCCTTCACATGTAATGAATTTCTGAACAACTAGCAGCAAAGTAGCCCATTCCTCTTTCAATACATGCACAGGAATTCCTCTTTTAAAAACAGTTATGTCCATACCTTGATTTCGTAAGATTGTTCTCCATGCTTCATCACTGATGCTTTTATTTTTAAACCAACGCTCACCCTCCTGAAGAAGTTCCGTGGTTGTTGCTATAGATGCTTCATTGACCGCAAACTTAAGGTCTCCAATCTCTGCTTCCAAGCCATTAAACGACCTTGCGAATGCCTTCGTCACTTCTTTATGATAACCTCTGAATTTCTGGATAAGCCGCAGCCAATTTACTTTCTTCAATATATCCCTTACTTGCGGATATCCCTCCATAAACTTAGGTCCTTCCGGTTCTTCTCTTAGCAATTTTCCCATTCTTCTTTTTTGCTCTTCACAAATTTGCCTGCGTGAGGGTTCAATGGAAATAGAACAGCTGAATGCACGGAGATGAGCACAATGACTGTGGGTAAATGTCAGAGAATGGTATACAGACTATAGCGTACAGACTATAGTGTAGTAGAGAACGAAATGGAGTGAACAGAACAGAGAGGAGTTTTCGTGAGCACAACAGAGATACGACTGTGAGGTTAACAGAGTATAACACATCTGGCAATGTTTTAAAATGGTGGCTGCGAAATAAATGTGAGCACGTTAAACAACGGCTATGGGTTTATGCGGCTGTAAGAGTCCGTGGTCAAATCAAATACGTCTCATTGTCACCGGTGGAATATTGGAACATGAGTGAAGATCGGGGGTTTTAATGATGGAATCGTTTGAGAATGAATGCGAGAGGATAATATGGAGATTGTGAAAGGTTATGGAATTGTCAATATAATCATTGTACATAATGGATAGAGCTCATGGTTCAGAACTATATAAAAATGTGTTTTTCAATGCTATTTGAAATAAATTTTATTCATACCTTTGGAATCTTTGCCTTTTCCCTTGGTCTTCAACTAATTGCTCTTCATTTGTGTCTTGAATGCTCCAGGTCTTCATTTTTTATCCTCTCACCTGAATTTTATTTCATGATTATGGAAATAACATTTGGCTGTACATTCTTTTGAAAACAGAGTTGTAGCTGCGGAATCTGCTTCTGGCTGCGGAAACTGGAGTCAGCTGCGGAAACAAATGTCAGCTGCGGAAACTGACACAGCTATTATTTTGGTGAATTAACATGAACGGATGACAAATGACCAGATGGAAATGGTCATGAAAAATAATTTTATTGATGGAATGGAATGAAATGGATGAAATGAAGTGAAATGGAGTGAAATGAAGTGGAATGGAATGGAGTGGGTGGTCACAAAACTTGTGAAATGAAAGAGAGATTTTTTTTGGAAAACATAGTGTCAGGTGTCCCTGATTTTCACCCTATATTTTCTGTATAAGATTGCCAATCAGTGATTGGTTTTTAGGCTTATACAATTTTTTTTTTTTTTTTTTAACTGAAAAGAACAAAAGCTAGGCTGGTGGAGAAGAAGAATTCTTCTGTACCAGCCTGATTGCAAAACTTTCTTGAAACATTTTGACAAAATCCTCTTTTGAGAGTGGCTTATGATAAACTTTCAATCTATGGCCATTCACAATAAGAGGAGTTTGAAACTCATCAATGGTCTTGATTCTTACCGCTCCATTGCTAAAGATTTTGTCAATCTCATATGGCCCAAGCCAATGAGTCTGAAATTTTCCTTGAAAATCTTTAAACTTGGAATCAAATAACAATGCCCAATCTCCTTCTTGAAACTTCTTCTCTTTGATGTACTTTTCATGCCATTTAGTTCTTTGATATTGAACTAGATTAGTTCTTAAAATTTCTTCTTGTCTGATCTCATCTAGCTCATTCAACTGCTCCATTCTATGCTTTTGGGCTTCTGATAAGTCCATCCCCAACTGAACTGCTATCTTGAAGGTCTTGACTTGGAACTCAATGAGGAGCAAGACTTCTTTCCCATAAACAAGTTCATAGGGAGAATGTCCTGTTGTATTCCTCCATGTAGTTCTGTAGGCCCACAAGGCTTCTGGAAGCCTTTCCGCCCAATCTCTTCTATGTAGATGAACAGTTTTGGTGATGATACTTTCAAGAACTTTGTTTGTGGACTCCACTTGACCATTTGCTTGTGGATGGTAAGGAGTAGATCTTCTGTGCTTGATTTTGTATTCTTCCATCAATTTCTCCACCAAATTGGATGTGAATTGGCTCCCCTGATCTGTCACAATTTCTCTTGGAACACCAAAGCGAGTAAAAATATCCTCATAAAGAAAATGAATAACTGAATTTTCAGTAGCAGATACTAATGCTTTAGCTTCCACCCATTTAGTAACATAATCGGTACAAACCAATATATACTTCTTTTGCTTAGATGGTGGATTAATAGGTCCAATGAAATCTAAAGCCCATTTTTCAAAGGGTTCAATGAGTACCTGTGGTTGCAATGGCATTTCACTTGAAAGGGTAGGTTTCCCTACTCTTTGGCAGTTGTCACACCTTTTGACATATTGTTTTGCATCTTTGAAAAGAGAAGGCCAATAATATCCTAAAGAGAGGATTTTATAGGCCGTCCTTTTGTCTGCAAAGTGTCCGCCGCATGGTTCATCATGACATGCCTTAAGAATATCGGGCATTTCATCTTCCCTGACACATCTTCTGATCACAAGATCTGGCCCTGTTTTAAACAATTCGTTAGAAATCCATGAATATTTTGAACTCTCCTGAATAATTTTTCATTTTTCACTTGGAAATAAATGTGAAGGTAGTTTCCCTGTAACCAAATAGTTAGCAATATCTGCATACCAAGGAGTCTTAGTAGTTACTGCAAACAAGTATTCATCGGGAAACTTATCCTCTACAGGAGAATCTTCTTTAGTATTCTGAATCCTAGACAAGAAATCAACTACTGTAATCTGTTTTCCTGGTCTATCCAACACAGTAATATTGAATTCTTGCAAAAGTAAGAGCCATCTTGTCACTCTGCCATTAGTAACAGGTTTGTTCATTAAATATCTAATTGCAGAATGGTCAGTATGAATAAAAGTTTCATAGCCTGTTATGTAATGTCTAAATTTATTAATTGCATGAACAACGGCTAAAAACTCTTTTTCAGTCACAGTATAGTTCAACTCTGTGGGAGTCAAATTTTTACTGGTATAATAAATGGCATAAGGAACTAAATCTTTTTGACCCAACACAGCTCCTAGAGCTGTATCTGAAGCATCCGTAGAAATATGGAAATGGAGTTTCCAATTTTGTCCTCTCAAGATAGGTGCTTCAGATATTCTTATTTTCAAAGTTTCAAAATCTGATTGACAATCAGGATCCCATTTGAATTCACAGTCTTTTGTAAGCAATTTGAAGAGTGGATATGCAATTTTTGTGAAGTTTTCTATAAATCTTCTATAGTAACCAGTAAATCCTAGAAAACTTCTAACATCTCTTTGACAATTTGGAATAGGTAACTTGGATATGACTTCAACTTTTGATCTATCAACCTTAATCCCATCTCCTGAAATATGATGTCCTAAAACAATCCCTTCAGTAAACATCATAAAGCATTTTTCATGGCTTAATGAAAGGTTTGTTTCTTTGCATCTTATAAGAACTTTTCCAAATTTTCTAATGCCTCTTCAAATGAATTACCATAAACTGTAAAATCATCCATATAAACCTCTACACAATCATGGATTAGATCAGAAAAAATTCCTAGTACTGCTCTTTGGAATGTTGCAGGTGCATTACATAACCCAAAAAGGAAGCACTCGGTAGGCAAAATTTCCCCATGGACAAGTAAATGTGGTCTTATCTTGATCTTCAAGTGCTACCTGAATTTGATTATAGCCACTAAAACCATCCAAAAATGAAAAGTACTTTTTACCTGCTAATGTATCTAATACCTGATCGATAAAAGGCAAAGGAAAGTGATCCTTCAAATTTGCTTTGTTCAATTCCCTGTAATCAATGCATAACCTCCATTTACCATTCTTTTTAGGTACTATAACCAAAGGAGAAACCCATCGGCTATCTGAAATTGGATAAATGAAGTTTACATTGAGTAGTTTTTGGAGCTCTTCTTTCACTATCTCCTAAGATTTGGATTCATCCTTCTTTGAGGTTGTCTGATTGGTCTACTGTTTTCCTCAATATAGATATGATGGATGCAAGTCTTAGGATCAATACCTTTCATGTCAGTATACTCCCATGCAAATGTAGTAGAATTTTTTTGCAAGATTTTGGTTAGTTCTTCTTGTTGTGACTTTTCCAAATGCTTGTTGATATTCAATGTTTTTCCTGGAAAAATCTCAATAGTAGAACTACCAAACTCTTCCATAGAGTAAAGAGACATTTGTCTTGATGATAAATATTCTATGTCAGATTCCAACTGAAATTGTGTGGGGTCATATTCTGAAGATGTCTCAAAATTTTCTAATGTGTTCAGAATTTGACTATCCTCACTGATTTCAGAAATGGTAAAGACAGGTTGTATAATGTCCTCATCATCGACCCATTCATTATCTCCTACTTCTGTAATTGCTTTTGCTGGAGGATACAAATTGAATTTCTTTGTCGAATTACCATTAGAAATATACATGTCCCCAGATCTACAACTAATAAAAGCATCAGCTGTGGCTAGCCAAGGTCTTCCTAAGATAAGTGGATGCCCTCCTAGATTACTCTTGGGAGTCAAAATCATAAAATCTACTGGATATTCCCAAGAATCTAAGGAGACCGAAATATCTTCTAATACACCATCTGGTTTAATAATTGATCGATCTGCAAGTTGCAGTAAAGTAGGTGTAAAAAGAAGGTTAGGAAGTTTTAGCTGGTCCATAGTCTGTCTACTCATAATGTTGATAACAACCCCTAAGTCAATCAATGTGTTTGGAATTTCTATCCCATTTATATGTGTCTTGACAATTGGACTTCCTGGATCTACATACTTCTGCATGGTAATTTTTCCCATCATAATATCTGCAATCTTTCCTACCAGGTGGATTCTTCTTGTGTCTTTTAGTTTCCTTCCTGGTCTTTCGAAACTCAACTCCTTTATGGTTTTTGCTAGAATAGGAATCTCTCGAATGGCTTGTAGCAAGGGAATCTTGATACAAACATTCTTCAATTCATCTAGAAAGTCATAGTTAGGCAACAAGATTTGTTTTTCCACCCCCTTGTCAATTTGTAGTCTTTCAGGAAAAGGAGGTGTAGATAAAGATGTTGGTTGCTCAACTATAGGAGTTGTGGGTGTTAACTTTTCTTTTTCTTTTTGCATGCATGGATTTTGAAGATATTCTTCCTCAAAACCCTTATTAACTTGAAGAGAGTCCTCCTCAGAGGTATCTTGCTCTTGAATATCTATAGAAGGTTTTTCTAAAACTCTACCAGATCTGAGTTGTACATCGTTGAGAGGAACAATCATATAGGTAGGAAATTGTTGTCCTTCTACCATGTAAGTATTATGAGGAATCTTATTGTTAGGATTTGGCAATGGTTGAGCTGGAAGTTGACTTGTCTTTTGTTGGTATGGGAGCATGAGTTGAGGATTTGGATTTTGTTGAGAAGGTTGTTGTTGTGGAAATGGCAATGAAAGTTGTGGATTTGAATTTGGAAGTTGTGGAGCTTGTTGATTTTGAAAAGATGGAAGATATTGATAAAATTGAGCAAATCTCCAATAAGGATTTTGCATCCCTTGTACCCATGGTTGATATGGATTCTGATGTTGGGGCCAAGGTTGTTGCCAAGGATTCCAATTTGGTGGGGTTTGAAAATTCATAGGGTTGTTAAACCCTTGAGTTTGTTGTCCCTGCCAAGGTCTTCTTGCAACAAAACAAAGAGATTCTACTGAATTTGGGTCTTCTTGAAAGAAAGCTTTGAGTCCAGGAATTGAACGACAATCCTTGATCTCATGATTCTCTGAGAAAATCATACAAGTTTCTACAACTTTTGCATCCAAGGGACATTCCCTTAAAGCATGTTTATTCCTACATTTCGGACAAAAGATGGCTAAAGCGTTTGTTTCTGCTTTCTGCTTGTTTTGGATTTTAAGGGTGTCTAGTTGTTCACTAAGGCTCCCTAAGATATCAGTTTTGAACTCATCAAGCATATTACCAATCTCTGCCCTACTTACTAATCCAGTTGCATATTTGTTAGCCCTAATAAGAGAAGGATCCCTAGGCCCTTTTCCTGTTTTAGATTTTCCTCTTGAGAGATGGACACATAGTTCTGTTATATCACGAAGTGGGAGTTGAGAAATGTCTCCTTTCCCCATCATGTTTAAAATATCCATCCATTCATCTCTAATGGCTTTTAATATGAGGGCTTTCAAGGTTTCATCATCTAAGTTGCTCATATTTGCTCTTTTCAAGTTGTATTGAAATCTTTCAAGTAAGTCTTCCAAATTTTCATCTTCTTTTTGCATCATTTTGAATACCTCATCCTTGTGATTGGTGGGAATACAATAGTCCAAGTATCTATCCAAAAATGTTTGTTTCATATCATTCCAAGTCCTAATAGATTGAGTGGCTAATCCCATGAACCATTTCAAAGCAGCTCCCTTCAATGTTGAAGGAACCAGTTTGAGTTTTTGAGAGTCTTCCATATAGTCATAGGTTCGGCACACGACTTCAAACTCAAACAGAAATGTTTCAGGATCCTCACTTCGCAATCCATAAAAGTTAGGGAGAATAGATGGTGAGATATTTTTCATCGTTGTATGAGTTTCCTCATCAACTATAGGGAATCCAAACAAGTTGTCTCCTTCCCTATTTCCTCCATTATTTCCTTCACCATTGTTGTTTCCATTGTTTCCTCCTCTTCTACCTCTACCTCTACCTCCATCTATTACTTCGTCTGCCATGATAGTTTCTTTAGAGTCCTTAAAGTCCTCTAGTTCTTCTACCAAGGGAGGATGAGAGAGAGTCTCTTTGTTTTCTAAATGGGATTTAGTAGGTGGTATAGGAGAATCCTCTAATTCAGCTGCTCCGTGAATTCCAAAAATCTTAAGGCTAGGGGTAGATGGTGGTGAATCTGGTCTATGCCTTGAAGAAGATGGAGTTGTGAAAATCGAACTCTTGGCTTTAGCTATAAACCTTCCCCTAGAATCTCTTGCTCTATGCATGTCATTTTTTTTATTTTTATTTTTAAAAATTTGGGCTAATAATTCTCTTTCTGATCTTCCAGGTCACACTAGGTGCAAGAAGAGAGCATACTTAAGAAATTACTAAACCAATAACTCTCTTTTCTGATCCTCCAGATCACACTAGGTGCAAGAGGAGAGCATACTTCAAGAAGTTATCAAGTTTTCCCTTCTTTTATGATTTTGTGTTTTTTTTTTTAAGAAATTGGCTACCTAGTTACACTTCCCCGGCAACGGCGCCAAAATGTTTGGTCAATTTAGTGTGTCCTAAATTGCTGCATTTAATTTGTCAATCCGGGATTCGTAAGCTGATGAAGTGCGGCGCACTATGTGTGCAAGATAACCTATTTCTTAACTTTTTGTCGTTTTTGGTTTTCTAAGATGAAATGGAAATTCTAAAATGAAAACAAGTATGGTTATGTTTGTTCAAGGAAATGATATCCTCTATAATGATTTACCAACTTGAAACTTTAAAAAGGAATTTGAAAATTACAATAACAAAACTTGAAAGGAAATGAAAATATGCTGCTGAAATGAAAAGGTGTTGCTAGTCTAATGAATCAAAACAATGAACTAGTGAGCATGAAACTAAACTATTCTTGCTGCTGTCTAAACACAAAATAAATTATGCTGAAAGAAATCCAAAAGTTGCAATAAAGTAAATCTAAATCAATTTACATCAACTTGTCTTCTGATCCCTCATCATTAGTCTAGCTATGATTTTCGGAAGTAACCATAAACAACTTGAGTAACTGATATCTAACTTGCAGAAAGTAAACTAATATCAAACCATACATTCATAATTCAATCCCTCACCATCAGTCCAGCTGTGGCTTTCGGAGGTAACTGAAGATGTCATGCTTTAATATATCTAAATTTGCAGAAAGGAAACTGATACTAAACTACACATTTCATAATACAATCCCTCACCATCAGTCCAGCTGTGGCTTTCGGAGGCAACTGAAGATGTTATGAGCAGTTTAATATATCTAAATTTGCAGAAAGGAAACTAATACTAAACTACACATTTCATAATACAATCCCTCACCACCAGTCCAGCCGTGGCTTTCGGAGGAAACTGAAGATGTTATGAGCAGTTCAATATATCTAAATTTAACTACTGAAGCAAATAAACAAAACTGAATTAAACAAAGCAGAACTGAAATTAAACAGAAACTAAGAAAAAAAAACTAGCAGCAGAACAATGTTAATTCAATGTCATTAGTCAAAAAGTTATGCAAATGCCCGGGCTGCCTATCTATAACCTGAAACAAGAACACTGATCAGTGATTAATAACATAAAACATGAAAGACAGAAATGAAATGGAAATCATGAAAGTTTATAAACAGAAATGAAGCATATATACCATGAGAGATGCAATGTATAAACATGTGAATGGATTATGGCACAGTGAGCTTTAAAGAAATAAAATAAGAACTATACAATAATTCACAGAACCTTGGCAAGTGCAGGGGCCCTCTAAACCAGCCTTGGCAACAATATTCAAGCACAAATCACGTTGGAAAACAAAGTATTCTTATATTAAAATGAAGTCATAACAGTGAGGTAGTATTACGGCACAAAGGCAGCGTAATTACATTACAAAGAAGATTAATAAAAACTAACAGAGACTAATCGAGACTAACTCTATATGCGTATGCAAACGCGTTATATATAACAAAAGAAATATAACTGTCTCCTAAAGTTTATGCTGGTGGAGAACACGTAGACCATTACGTCCACGGATCTAGGATCATGGCCGTGTTGCAAAGTAAATCTATGAGGAATGGATGCTTGAATTCGACTATGGATCCATGTACAGATGTCGACTTGTCCTCCGCAACTCAGAAACGGCCATATGAATCTTCACGTGACACAAAACAGAGTCCTGTCACCGTGAGACTCTATGGTTGACTTCCATGTGGACGCCTTTGACCGCGACTTCTTTAGATGAGTTTGCTCGAACCAATAGGACACGAACCATGTCCACATCATTTCTGACTTGCCCATGTGGCTCGTTTTTCCTGTAGACACCTGTAACATAGAGTTTCACAAAATAGTTGTGGAAAGTTGCAGCAGCTGCGGAAAGTGGCAAGATTCCGCAGCTAAATGAACAAAATCTAAATCAAACAGCAGACACAAAAATATAGTTAAAAACCATGTTAGATACTCTTTTTCAATTAACATACAATGATATTGACAACTTGGGAGGTTCAGGTGAGTGAAAAAGGTATAGAAAAGTGTATGGAAAAGATGCAGAATTGAGACTCAACACTTGGTCCTAGGGAAATTCATATGAAATGAAAAGGCAGGACAAAGTTTATACGTATAAGTCTTGATTGCATTGGAAAGTTTTGATGTGGCCTTTTCAATCAACCCATTGTATTTTCTCCGATTGCGATTGCGCGATCGGTCTTTTTAATCTACCCATTGAAATATTCAACACGTGACTTTTAGTTTTTTAGATTGAAGTTTGGAAAAATGGGTTTTAAGACTTTACAAAGGAAAAATGGACCGGGAATGAAATTTTACAAGGTTTTAAGCGCTGAGGTGGGCTTTATGGTTTATATGAAAGATAATATAATCGGGAGTTTTAAACACAAAAAGGCTAATCGCAATCGGAACTTTCGGTCCATGGCAAAAGACTTGCGCACTTTGAAACTTTGCGATGCGATAAGCGTCATGAGGGGCTTAGCACCTGGTTCCTGGGTGTAGGCATGTGGGGGAAGTGGTTAGGACTTAGCCCAAGGGGCTTAAGTTCATAATAATAAAACTTTGTTTTTTATGAAATTTTCAAAGTTTTTAATGGATTTTGGAGGTTTTGGTAAGGTTAAAGAGTGGGTCTTTAACTTTGTAAAAGTGATTTTCATGAAGGGAAGAAGAGAAATCATGAAAAAAAAGGAGTTTTATGGAGAAAAAGGGGAGCAAATGAAGGTTAGTTTTGAGTGAGAGAAGGGGGAAAATGATGGTTTCTCAACAGTCCTTTCTCATGAAATCAACATAATTTCTGAGTATAAAATGGGAAAAGTAATGAAGATTTAGGACAGAGGCATGAGGCCTTCAAGAGTCTTCAAGAGCTAACAATTTTTTTTTTAGAAATGAAATTTGTTCCTTGAAGGCTCAAAAAAGTCTTAGCCACCTTTTGCTATAACAAATATTATAGGTGGCTAACAGTGGCTCCACTTGGGGATGATGCCTTCTTGAAGGCATCAAGAACTTCAGACTTGTATTCTCTGGGAGGCTGACCTGTGCCTGATCCATTGGGCTGCCCTTCCTTTACTGGGATGATCTTGCTCTGAAAACATATTAGAAACCATGAAAACAATGGATTTTCATCTACAAGCTTTATACCTACCCAATCCTACTGATCTAACATTTTTTCTTCATTAGAGTGCACTTGGATTAGCAAACTCTTTACAACATTTTATTCTTTTGAAAATAGGAAATCTAATCTATTTCTACTCCTTATTTCTCCATGGACTCAGATTAAACAGTTGAGCCCATATGATTCTCTACCTATTCTATCAATCTGTTAGGATTAAACAGTCTAACAAATTTTATTCTCTAATTTCTACAATAGAAATTTAAAAGCATTCAAGTCAGGATTAAACAGTCTAACTTGATGCTGGTCTATGGCATAAAAACAAGCTGCACATAGACATTTATTTTGTAGAAAATTTAAATCAAAAGGGAAGGCTTAAGATCTAAAAATTTAAAGCACTTCCTTCATCTTTTTACAGCTCTGTTTTGGCTCTTGTTTGAGATGTTTCTTCCTTTTTCTCTAGTTTCAGATTTTGAGCTAATTAGAACCAGATTTACTTCTTTTTGACTCAAAAAAAATAAAATAGACTTGAGTCATCTCTCTTTTGGAAACTTAGGTTCAGATTTTGAACATGTTTGAACCTTTAATTTCTATCCTAAACTATCTACTGATAAGCCAAGATTTAACAGTTTGGCAAATCAAATTCACTATCCTATCAACAGAAAATTTAAAGCTAATTAGTCAAGATTAGGCTGTTTGACTAACTAGAAGTGTGTTTTTCAGGAGTGGCATTTAAGCTTGCACACTTTCAGAATTTATTTCTCTTTTTTGGTATGGGGTTGTACCTTTCTTATTTTCACAATCTGCCCTCTTTTCTTTCTTTTCATTGTTTTTGTATTTTTTATTTTTTACAACTTTGAATGCAATGGTGGATGAAATATTTATAATGGAAAAAAAGATAAAAAAGGCTTCAAAACATAGCATTTATCAAGAGAATTAATGCTTAAGCATCCTGTCATTGACAGGACCCCCAAACAATTCTGATCCATTCAACTCCCGTAAGAAAAATGCATTGTTACCAGCAGCTGAATGAATAGAGTAAGGGCCAAGCCATAAGTTGTCAAATTTCCCATGCTTTCCCTTTTCTTCCCTTCTTGAGTCCCATTTTAAAACTTTGTCCCCAATTTTGAAATTTCTAGCCTTTGTTCTTCTGTCAAAAAGTTTTTTAATGCTGATCTATTTCTGCAATGCTTAGTTATAAACTTCTTCTCTGGTTTGCTAAAGATGGATGGTCTGATTGATTCTTCTGATCATGTCATTTTCTTCAGTTTGTAACTCTTGAATCAACTTTGTTACTAGTACACCAAGGCTGTTTGGAAAAATTACATCAGTACCATACACAAGCTGAAAAGGTGACATACCAATAGATTTCTTCAGAGTCAATCTGTCAACCCAAAGTGCATGAACCAGCTTTGTGTGCCAAGACTTTTTGTTGTCCTCCAACAGCTTCTTGATTAGGTTCACTAAGCTTTTATTTGATGATTTTGCAAGTCCATTACCTTGAGGGTAATAGGCCGTGGAATGCCCCAATGTTATGTGATATCTATGACAGAACTCAACCATCTTCTTTGATGCAAATGCTGCTGCATTATCAGTGATAATCTTGGTAGGACAGCCAAATCTGGAGAGAATGTTAGTCTCCAGGAATTTTATAATAACTGAATCATTGGCCTGTCTACAAGGTATGGCTTCTATCCACTTAGTGAAATAGTCTTTGGCAGTGAGAATCCATCTATGCTGGGCAGAATATGGGGGATGGATTTCTTCTATGAAGTCAAGTCCCCACTATTGAAAAGGGGCTTCAACAATGATTGGATGTAGAGGTAGGGATAACATTTTTCTTTTGCCTTCAAAAAGTTGACATTTATGGCAAGATATGATCATCTTATGCACATCATGGAAAAGAGTAGGCCAATAGAAACCAGCCCTCAAAATTTTGTTGGCTGTTGTCTTCCAGTACAAATGGCCTCCACACTCTCCTTCATGAAACTGATATTTAACCTTCTCTGCATCAAACTTAGGCAAACATTTAAGCAATACACCACTTGCATTTTTTGAATAAAGACATCTATCTATAATGCAATAGTTTACGGCTTTTAACTTTAATAATCTTGCCTTTGTTTTTGTCAAACCAGGAGGTGTATTTAAATTAAGAAAAACATAAATAATATCAGCATACCAAGGAGATTTAATAAACTAGTCTTCAATAATGGGAGTTGAGAAATCTTCTTGGTCATCCAAAGCATTAATCATATTAATATCAAGAACTTCAAAATTTTATTCAGCCATTAATCTAGCTAGACTTTGGCCTTTGATGAGTTTAGTGGGTTTTATCTCCAAATCATATTCAAGAATAATAGCAATCCACTTACCTCTCTTACCATCTGGGTCCTGTGTTAGAATGTCTTTAACAACTGAATTTGAGACGAAGGAAATGATGTGTGAGTGAAGGATGTACACCCTAAAGTCTTTCAAAGCTTTAACCAAAGCAAAAGCTTGCTTCTCCATAATGTTATACTTCAAAGGGGCATCCCTCAATGCCTTGCTAAATAATGCAATAGGCTACTCTTGTCCTTGTGGATTTTTCTGCAAAAGGACAGTAGCTATGGTATGTTCTGATCCAAATGAAAAAATATAAAAATATTTTGAAAAATCAGGACTTATAAGAACCGGTGTTTTGGTTAACGCTTGTTTCACCAGTTCAAAGGACTTCTTTGCTTCCGAGGTCCATTTTAATCCTTTCTCCTTCTTCAACATGTTTGTGATATTCCTAAGGAGCTTAGCCAAATTGGGGATGAAGCTTCTCAAAAAGTTAATCTTTTCGATGAAAGACTGCAACTCTTTGATGTTCTGAGGATGAGAGATTTGCAATATGGCCTCAATCCTCTTGGTATCTATCTTTATACCCTCTTTCAAAATAATGTGCCCAAGAAGTTTACCTTCTTGGAGACCAAATAGTGTCTTCTTAGGGTTTAAAGATATCCCAAACTTGCTGCACTTCTCGAAAACCTTTCTTAAATGTTCTAAGTGCTCTTCATCTGTTTTTGAAAACACAGTAACATCATCAAGATAGATAATGATGAAGAAGCCCAGTTCCTCCGAGAATGCTATGTCCATGGCTATTTGAAAAGTTTCTCCAGCATTCATTAGACCAAAAGGCATCTTCACGTACATGAAAGTGCCCCATGGTGTAGTAAAGGCTGTCTTTAATTGATCAGCAGGGTGAACTAAGATCTGATTGTACCCTGAATAGCCATCAAGGAAAGAAATTCTTTTAGACCCTACCACCCTTTGTAAAATATGATCCATCTTGGGTAAAGGGTAGTTGTCTTTTAATGAAGCTTTGTTTAAGTCTCTAAAGTCTATACAAAGCTTGATTTCTCCAGTTTTCTTCCTAACAGACACCAGATTAGATACACATTCAAAATATCTAACAGGGACAATAATACCAACATCATACATTTTCATGATTTCCTTCTGAACCAATGGTAACTGGACAAGTTTATTCTGCGCAGTTTTTGTTTGAATGGTTTTTGGTTTTCTTTGAGGGGGATTTTGTGCTGTATTATTTCAGTGTCATAGGATTTAAGATCTTCGTAACTCCACGCGAAAACATCAGAAAGCTCTTTAAACATCTCAATGTATTTAAGTTTAATGTGAGCTAGTAAAGTCTTAGACAATTTAATCATCATAGGTTTAAGTTCACTGCCTATATTGCACTCCTCTACTTTAGTCTCTATAGGTTCTAGTTTCGGTTTATTTGCCACATCATTAAAATTGAACAACTCTTCTAAAGGGGTCAGACCCTTAGGCAAAATTTCATCTTTAGAGTGCAGAGTCTCTAACTCCTCTGTTTCAAACTCTGCATTCATTTCTGGTTCGCTTTCAAGTTTTCTAGATAACAGGTTTATAATAGCAAGTTCAGGAGACGATTCTTCTTCATCAAGAAAATTTTCTTCATTGCAGTATATTTCATAGTCTGAGTCTGAACTGTTTAGTTCGAATTCATTTCTGAATTGCATGAAGTCTTCTATTTGTTTGTCATTTTCAAACACCTGCCAATACTTCTCATTATTAGGCACAAATGGTCTAAATTTTATCTGAGTTGTGCAGTCTTTGGTGTTATATGGCGTTAGGCATGTTCTAGCTGCAAAGGCTAGATTGTGGGCTGTGATATTTCCTTTTATTGGGACAAAAATCAGTTTGGACTCCTCGAATGTTTTCAAAAGGTCCATGACATCGTTTCGGTAGGCTCTAAGTCTGGGATGATTTGCGTTATACTCCCCGTTGACTTGCCTAACGATTCGTTCTGAATCCCCATACACATTGATTCTTTTGGCTCCTAACTTCTTCAACAATCGTAAGCCTAAAAGAAGGGATTCATATTCTACTATGTTATTGGAACACTGAAAATTTAATTTACAGGAAATGCTTTCTGTGTGGTTGTTTTCAGTGTTGGTAATCCAGACACCTGCGCCAGAATTGTTATTAGTGCAGGATCCATCAAAATACATACTCAACAGAGGACTGTTCTTAGCTTCATCCTGGTTACTGTCCTCTTCAACTAACGTGCTCGAAGGTTGTTGTGGAAACTCAGCACTTAGTCGTATTTTTTTTGATTCCCCAAGATTTTTGCTCATTTGAGGGTTGTTTTCTTTAGTGTCTAGGTTTAAAGGCAAAGGAAGCATGACCTGTAGTTCAAGACCTTTGTTAAGTTTTCTAATGTCTTCGAACGCAGCAAAATTTTTTAACCTTTCGGCGTTGTGTTCCTCTTCCTCCCTGTCAGCCGTTAATCCTGTTAAAGTGACGTGTTCACCAAGTGTTTCATCATTAAACATAACAAAAGAATCAAGGCCTGTAGTTACATAATACAGGGGAGATTTTTGTGGTCTGTCATGACTTGTAACTGTGAATTTCATATGGGACTCCCTGTAAAGTCTTCTATTCTAATTGAAAACAGGGATAGTTGCATAGGTCATGTCCATTTGCATAGTCCCTTGTAATTTAGCCCCCCAAGATCTTGATAATAACATTCCATACTTTGGGGGCACATCAGCCACAAAAATATCCATGACTAAACATTTGGCTGGAATTTGGGCTAAGTTAACACAAAGGTCTTTGATTAATCCTAAACATTTTACTCTGCTGGAATCGAAGGAGTACAGGTCTTTATATGGTCTGGTGATTTCTAAACCAAGGCTCTCCATTACAAATTTTGGCAGTAAATTATGAGAAGCCCTGGAATCGTGCATAGCATTGTGCAAAATTTTCTCATGAATGTTTAAACTTACATTAAAGGGAGGAAAAGGTCCCTCTTGATATCTACCTTCAATCTTAGGACCAAAAATCAGCTCTAGTTGGTCATCATTAAGATTGACTGTATCCTCATTTTATTCTATTTTTAAAGCCTTCAAAATTTGGGTTCTATATACATGTTGGGCAACTAACTCAGTCAAGGGAACATAGATTTTGATTTTTGAAATTTCCTGCTCCTGGCTGAAAGGAATTTGACTCTTCAAAGTGCTAGTCTCAGCCTTATTAGCTGTCACTTCATCAGCAATATCAAATTGCTGATTTGTTTTATTTACACTTGAAAAAGTTGTTTTCACAGGAGTACTAGCTGAAGTGTTAGTACTACTAAGGTCTGCACTCTGATTTTCATTGTTTTGAGTGCCTTTCTCTTTTCCTTTATCAGAATTTACAACCACTATTTTATCCTTTTGTTTGAAAATTTTAGGCTTGGTTGTAGTGCTGTTTCGTGAAGATTTGTCAGAGGTTTTGTTGTTGGGGGTCTGTTGACTAGTTTTGCTTCTAAGGTCGTATTCTCTTTGAGACTCTATGATGAAATTTTCCATATCTTGATAACAATTTTCATCATCATCTCTTCCATCATCATATGGTGTGTATAGACCTTGTTTTCTATCATAATGAATCTCAAAGTCATCATTATCTACCCCCAGCATGTTGATATTATCCTCCTTTGCTATTTCGTCTGTTTCCTCAACCTCACTTACATAGTTTTGATGAAAGGGAGGAGTGATCTACTGATCATATTCCCTAGGTCTGTTTGGAGGTTGGTTCCTTCTAAAATTCTGATTCTGGTTCTGATTTCTATTTTGAGGAGCAGTTTGGTTTTGGCTTGCTTGTGGTATCTTAATTATGCTCATCTCTTTCATCATTTCTTCCATCATTTTCTCCATCTTTGAGTTGGAAGTAGAAGGTGTGGATTCCTCTCTAAAAGATACTCTCTTTTTAGTTTTCATTCTTGCTCTCTTCTCCATTAAGTTGACTTCCATAGAAAGAGCACCTTTTTGCATATCTTCAAGAGTTGAAAAATCTCTCTCTCTCAACTGATAGGTCATGTCAGAGTTAAACCCTTCAGGAAACTTGTTTAAAGATGAGCCCTGTGGAGGTTTTAGTTCTGGGGAAAGTGCATTATACACACTATTAAATCTAGTGCAGTAAGCTTGCACACTTTCTCCAATGTTTCTATGGAGGTTCTTGTAGTCAGAAAGGACTTGGAGAGGGTTTTTCTTTACTTCCCATTTGTTTAAGAATGTTTGATGGAAGGCTTGGATATCATTAATACTATGGGGAGCTAAACCTTTAAACCATTTTCTTACTTCTCCCCCAAATCTCTGAGAAAATAACCTAAGCTTGACATAATCATCATCAATTTCATTTTTGTCAAAGTAGTCATTCATCTTATCCACATGTAGTGATGCAGTTTTAGCATTGCTAGCATCATATAATGAAATTTTGGACTGATAGTCCTGTGGGAGATTGACTAATGGTGCAGGAAGGAATAAGGGAGCATACCACGCTGCCATGATATGTGGTGAGGGTGGATTCACAAGGAGTGGGTTAACAACAGGAAAAGTGGGCTGAAGTGGAGTGGTTTGAACAATGGATGTAGGGTAAGCAGAAGTGGATGGACCAGGACTAGATTGCTGAGCTGATCTTGGATGAGAGACACCTAAATTGTGAAGGAAGTGTAAATCAGGTGGTGTTGTTTCCCTGCTACCAAGAGGTTCACTTGTTTCAAGAGATGATAGTGAAGACTCAGAATCTAATTGATCTAAATCACCAAGATACCTAGTTCTAAATGGATTTACTAAGTCAACTTGTGATTGTTGCAGAGCTGAAAGATTTTTAGGAACTGAATTAGCTCTCAAGGGTGATATGAAAACAGTTGATAAATTAATCTTAGGAGACTTCCTAAGGATACTTTCTGGGTTATCAACTATCTCAGGTGGATCAGGGTTAGGATAGGCTCTAGTGTGAATCTTTCTAGGAGCCACCATGCTGTGTTTTTCAGACCCAAATAAACAGGAAAAGTGCAACGATATATGAAAATCTTTAAGAGGTTAACTAATCTGCTTTACAAATTTAATCCTACAGTCCTCTAACTGAGTTTGAAATATATTTTAATGATAAGGGTTCTTCCCAGTGGAGTCTCAAGGTCTGTTCAGGATTGTGGAGGAATTTTTTAGCTCTTTTTAGAGGTAACAGGACTTATGGTCCGCCACCATCTTTATTGAATACCAATCTGAAATATTTTTAGGTTTTTCCGAGTTATTTTTCAGTTGTATGGTTTTTAAGAATATCCTAACTCTTTTTCAAAACTTAGCTACAGTTATGAGACAAAGACAATTTACTCTTATGGCTAAGCCAGCTGATCTTTCAAGGTTAGATAAAGTTTTAAGAGAATCCTAGGTTTTACCTAGCTTGTCATTGATTCAAACAAGTTTCATCGTGATTACCATTTCTTGGTAGTGCTTGAAAAGGCTACTTTTAACTCACAAGTTTTATTTATAAAAATGATTCTGGGTTTGAGTTCCCCAGTGGAGTCGCCAGAAATGTTAGGAATCTGTAATTTTAGCAGATTGGTGAGACTAAAACTGCAGAAGCAACATCGTTTCAGCCAACTTTGGGATTCTAGGATCTAGCCCTCCTGAATCTGGAGAGGGATCTCTCTAATAAGTAAAAATATGGATTTGTCTTTGAAGTTTGGGGTAATGATTTTAGGCTAGTTATGAAGGCCAAGCGTTTTTTTTGGTTTCTGGATGATTGAGCATGATTATTATTTTGAGGAGAAATTCCTAAGTGCAAAGAAGTCTTGAATCTGTATTAATTTCCTTGAGAGATCTTTTATCAGATCTCACTTCCTCATCCTTCTATAAATACCTATGTAGAAGATGAGAAACTATTGATTGTAGAACTTTGAAATACATTTGAGCTTAAACTTCTAATTGTAAATAGTGTCCACTGGCCCTTGGAGCTCTGTTTGTGCTAGATTAGTTAGGCTGGATAGTGAAGATGATTGCTGAACCGAAACATTGGACTTGAAGACTGTAACTGGTTTGACATCAATAACAAGCTGTTTCTTGGGATCCTGGTCTATATCATTGGTGAAGTGCCCCTTTCTTTGTTATTTTTTTCCTTCTATGTATATCATATTGTTCACTATTCTCTAATAAAGAACAACATTTATAGAGTTAGGACCTACTGTATATCAGTAACCTTCTCTGACTGAAAAGCTTTATCTCAATGTTTTCCTCCAAATTGTTTATTTAAGAATGATTTAATACAGTTAAGCAGTTAGGAATGCTGGAGTTCCCTCGTCTTACTGTTTGCCTTAAACATTGTTCTTGAAAGTTATTTTCCTTATTTGCTTATTAAAGTTAGACTAGAAAGTGATGGTTTGCCCTGTTTCTAGCTTCTATTCTCCAAAGGCAGATTCTGAAAGTTTTCCCTTGGTGTTAACTGAAAGCCGACTAGGTTTATAAGTACTTTATCTGATCTTAAGTTTATACTCTATCTTCTCTTATATGTTTTCATACTTTCTAAAGGTAATTATGTGGATTACTGGATTGTTTGTCAATTAAGTTGCTTTAATACAAACTTGCCCAAGAGGTCAATGGTTAGCCCTGCACTTGGTTGGTTTTAAACAGTTACTTAAGAGGATTTTCTTGTTTGGATTGACTATAAATCCTTTGTGAAATTATTATCAGTTTCCACCTCTCCAACACCTTATTGTTCCCATTCCATCATTTAAATCTCAATAATCTTGTGGTGTAGATGACTTGCCCCTTGGATCATTCTTGATGTTGTTGCTCAATTAAAGCCCCGTTATGACTCCATAGCCCAATGGACTAAAAACCAGTGTTATATCTATCTTTTTATCCTAGTTTTCCTATCCACTTGCAACTTCTCACCTTTGAAACTCTTTGCACTTAGGAATTTCTCCTCAAAATAATAATCATGCTCAATCATCCAAAAACCAAAACAAACCCTTGGCCTTCATAACTAGCCTAAAATCATTACCCCAAACTTCAAAGACAAATCCATATTTGTACTTATTGGAGAGATCCCTCTCCGGATTCAGGAGGGCTAGATCCTAGAATCCCAAAGTTGGTTGAAACAATGTTGCTTCTGCAGTTTTAGTCTCACCAATCTGCTAAAATTACAGATTCCTAACATGAGGAAGCTTGAAAAACTTAAAAGCTATATTGAAAAGTGCTCTAGAATTGAATATTGTAGACCAAAATGGAGATTTCTTGTATGCACTAGTGCATGTAGGGAAGGTCTGGGAGGAGTGCTTATGCAAAATCAGCATATGGTGTGCTACGAGTCCAGGAAGTTAAAGGAACATGAAAATAATTATGTTGCACATGATTTGGATTGGAAGCTATAATTCTTCCTCTTAAAATGTGGACACATTACCTCATGGGTAAAATATTTGATTGCAAAATGATCACTAAAGTTTGCATAATTTTTTTAAACAATCGAATTTGAATGCTCTAAAAATCAGGTGGCTAGAGTTATTAGCTAAGTATGAATTTTAGATTAAGTAAATTAATGGAAAGGATAACAAGGTGGAATATGCTCTTAGATGGAGAGTTCATATGATGTATGGTTCAATAGTAAGTGTGTGTAAAGATAATATATTAACCATAGTTAAAGATGTTGGGAATTTAGATCAACAGTATTTGGACATCAAGAATAATTTATAGTGGGAGGTAAAGTAAACAAAATATGTATATTACGAGCTTGGGGAAGATGGATTTATTCTTTATCAAGGCCAAGTATATGTGCCAGATATTAAATTAGTGAAAGAGTTGATTTGAAGCAGGTGCAAAAGGCGCCTTATACAGGATACCAAGGCTATAAAAAAACCATTACAATTGTCAACGAGTAGTATTTTTAGCATGGATTAAAGAAGGATATGGAAAATTGCATAGCGAGGTGTTTCGAGTTTCAAAGTGTTAAGGCTGAGCACAAGAACCCAACAAGCTTGTTGCATGTCGTACCCCTTCCAGAGTGGAAGTGACAAGAGATGTTGATTGATTTTATTACCAATCTACACAGGAAAACAAATGGGTATGATGCCATAATCATGGTGGTTGATCAGATCACCAAAGTTGCTCATTTCATACCAGTGAAATAAATATATAATGAAATTAACATAATAAATATTTATATGAGAGAGGTTTCCAGCTATATGGTGTGCCTAGGGAAATTATTTCAGACATAGATCTGAAGTTCACGTCTAATGTTAAGATGGGATTATTTAAAGTGTTAGGTACTAATTTTAATTTTAGTACTGGGTATCATCCATAGTCTAATGAGAAGACTAAGTGGGTTAATGAAGTGATCGAAGATGTGTTTTGAATTTACGTGATGGATAAAACATTCACATGGGAGGAATATGTACATTTGGTATGTCGGGAAAAATACTAGGAAGGGGGGGTGGGGAGGGGTGAATCAGCATTTTAAAATTCACACAAAAATTTACTTTTATTTTCTGAATTCTGTACGTGACTTCAATGAATCAAACTAGAGTATATATATGACTATTATTAAGGAAAATAACATATACCTAGTAAACTTATAATTTAGATAAATATTCATTTACTTGACTTATACCAGTGCATAATTTATTCATCGGACATTTAATAAGCATTAAAAATGTGTAGTAAGAACATATTAAATCACCACACATAAGTAACACACATGAACACCAGTATTTAAGGTGGAAACCCAATGTCGAAGAAAACGACCGTTGTTTTCATCCCAGTCTTTAATATTATTATTATGAATAACTTCTTACATTCTTGTACTGGCGTAGACATATACCAGCATGCAGGAACCCACCTGCTAAAACCTACAACCTTCACTCATTCTCCAACTCCTACTGGTAGGGAGATCCAACCCCCTGTTATCGTTTACCAACAACCACTGGAAGGGAGCTTCAACCCCAAGACATGATCACCAACTAAAACTAGCAGGAGGCTTTGACTTCCTCACTGATGACTCCAAACCTCAGAACATCTGTGGACCATATTTCATAAATTTTCACACTGGATCCAGCTGCTTCAACACATCATAACTTGTAGGCTAATTTTCATTGAATTTTCACACTGAACCCACTAACATAATTTAAGCTCAACTGAAATTGATCATTGTACCAAAACAATAACTAAAAATAAATACTGAACTAATCAATCAGTAAAAAAACCAATGAACCAATCAATCACTTTACCAATCAATCATTGAAGAAAAAATTCACTTAACCAATCACCAACTCAAATCAAGTAGAACAGTGAAATCACTGTAATCATAACTGAACCCAAAATACTGCATCAACATACTGAATAAAATGTAGCCCTGACCATCCATAACAAAAAATATATACACTACTTTACTTAAGGAAACCCATGTGTATACAAGCTTTTATGACCAGAAACTTACCTATAGAAATCAACCTACCAAGTTTTGAAAACTGTTAATCAGAATTAAAGCACATAATTTCTTACAAACATTCTTAATTATTCTATTAGATTACATATCTCTGAAACCCCATACAATTAGCTACAACAAGAATATTCTCCAACCATTTAACATTCAATCAATTCAACTTCATAAACATGAAGACATCATTGACAGAGATCAGAAATATAACAACATTGATTAGATTGATCAGAAATATTTTCAACATAAACCCTACATTTATGTACATGCATTTTATGAAGAAAAATTGTGTGTATACGCGCTTTCACCGAGATCAACCTGTATACATATCTGTGAATTTTGACCTTAAATTGTGTAACCCTTCATAATTTCAGACAAAATCAAATCATAATATTCAAAGGTAAAGCTAGTGTCAAAACATAAATCTGGTCAATCCATGAGAAATATGGTCAATCATACAATGAAAATTCATTCAAGTCCCATGATCCTGATCCATCATTGTATTCATAGGTGCATAATTATTTCAGATCAAATTTTCAACTATATCCGATACAATGAAAATATACTTCAAATTGAAGTGTTCATTAAAATCCTTACACCTTCACACTTTAGCACTTTGATCTCCACCTCCTTATATAGTTTGAGCCTTATCCAATACCATGAGCCAAAACCACACTAGCATCGACGGTAATCTTTGACGAGATCAAATATTCATTATTACGCTCAATATCATGGGCTAATACCATGGTAAATGCCCCTGTTATTTAATAAAATAATTTGTGAATATGCACGCTACTTTATTTCTTCATCCCCACGTGTATATGTGACTTGGACTCATCTAAACCACTTATATTTCTTTAGATATTCACTTTCATAGATCTTCTATCTCTGACCTGCAAGCATTTGTTTCATCATTATGTCATTTTGTTCCATCACTTTGTCACTTGTGAGTTGATCTCTGAACTCATCTGGTTACCATATATTTGTTCTTTTACAAGCAGGTTTCCATCAAGGACAACACATACATCATAATGCCAACAATATCCCCCTTAGGAATTGATGGAAACCATGTTCGTGTTTGATCACCATAACCTGTAGATACCTGAAAAACATATTCTTATCACTCCACCGAATCTCTAAGGCTAAGAAAGAGTCCAAAAAGAGGTAACCACAAACCAATACTTTAGCTTGGTAGCTAGTGCTACCAAGCTGAAGAGGGCTCTTTCCATGAAGTCACAGCTAAGAGGGTTGGATGAATTAGGGTTTTAGGCTAGGTATGAGTACACAAGTTTGTTTTTTTGAATTGGTTTGTTGGATGGGTGAATTAGGTCAAAGAGGCTAGGTCAGAGCAAATAAGATTAGGATTCCAGTCCATTCAATGGGGCAATGTAGGTAGGAAGGCTAACACTTTAGGGTTTTTGAGTGGGATGAATCAGACAGATGAGGTGCTATAAATAGCAAGACAATGCATGTATTCTTTCTAAACTGAAGAACTGAGACAAACTATGAATATTTTCCCAAAATAGAGCATAGAAGATGTATTCTTCTTATCAACTTGAAATTCAACTTATAATAGAAATTAAATTGATAATGAGAGTACAACAAATTCACACATATGAAACAAAAGAAGAAACAATGTTAAATTTCCATACCGCATGTATCCCAAAGAAATAGCTGCAACTCTTTCATTAATTTCCTGCCAAATATTGATTACACTAGAGTCTCTGATCAATGAAAACACATCAAACCTATGAAATGAGTAAATAAGTGAAAGATATAGACCTCAAACAACCTCTCCCAACCTCAGTGGTCGAATACCTAAGTTGAGGAGTTGTTCCACCAAAAACTGAATTGCATACCTAGAGTGTAGGGAGGTGAAACTAACTCATCCCTCGCTTTTTTGAAACTGGTTCATTACATCTCATCAAGAGTTTTCACCTAATTTATTTACCCCTAGTGATCCAGATCTTGGGGGAGGCCCCCAAGATCTAAAAAATTGAAATGGATATGACAAAATATGCAAAATTAGAATGGTATAAAAAAGATAGAAGACAAAGCAAATAAACCACAAATAAACTTGTTTTATTAAAACATCGAATAATTGTAGAAGCTACATTGTGGTGGACAATATGTCCTTTTACAAAATGCGACTTGTTACTTATAGCCTTTTTTTTCATGGCATCCACCCATGGTATTCATCCACCCATGTTATCCATCCACCCATGGAATTTACCCATGGTATTGTAAATGGCATCGACCCATGGTATTCATTGACCCATGGTATTCATTCACCCACGATATTTACCCATGGTATTGTGAGTGAGATACACCCATGGTATTTACCCACTGATGGAATTTACTTGTGGTATTGTAGCAAAAAAAGGCTATAAGTAACAAGTCACCTTTTGTAAAAGGATATATTGTCCACCACAATGTAGCTTTTAAAATTATATGTTATTTTAATAAAACAAGTTTATTTGTGGTTTTATTTCTTTTTTTTCTCTCTTTTTTCTACCATTCTAAATTTGCATATATTGTCAGATCCATTTCAATTTTTTAGATCTTGGGGGGAGGCCCCCAATATCTAAAAAATTGAAATGGATCTGACAAGATATGCACAAAGAAACTTGTTTTATTAAAACAATGAATAACTGTAGAAGCTACATTGTGGTGGACAATATATCCTTTTGCAAAATGTGACTTGTTACTTATAGCCTTTTTTTGTTACAATACCACAGGTAAATTCCATGGTTGGGTAAATACCATGAGCATATCTCACTTAAAATACCATGGATAAATACCGTGGGTGAATGAATACCATGGGTGGATGCCACTTACAATACCATGGGTCAATGCCATTTACAATACCGTGGGTAAATTCCATGGGTGGATGGATAACATGGGTGGATAAATACCAAGGGTAGATTCCATTTTCCATTCAAATCATTTCTCCCTCCATAAGAAGAAATGGTAAACATTACGTGAAGTTCCCTCCTGAGAACCATTTTTTGAATACAAAGAGCCATTGAAGAGAATGGTTTTGTGTGGTTAACCCATAATCGTGGTGAAAGAAGATTCGAGGATAGAGATACCTTGTAGTATTTGTGACCAACTGTGATATTGACAATGTTCGACCTAACAAATGGACTTCGATGAAGTGTGGGTTTGTGTATGATCCAAAACCATGAAAAAAATGAAGATCGAAGGATAAAGATACCCTGTAATTCTTGTGAACAACTGTGTTACTAATAGTGTGCGGCCTAGCAAATGGACTTCGATGAGAAGGATTTTGTGCGGTTGACCAATGGTTGTGATGTTTATTGTTGATGAAGTAGCAAGTTCTTGCATAGCTTGGGGTGGGAGGGAATGTCTCCAAATAACCCAAGTCAAATGCTTCTATGCTAAAACTGATGAATGTGAAGCAAGTGCCTACTAAAGTGGGGGTAGGAGGGTACGTCTCCAAAGGGAACCCGCTCTGAATGCTGCTCCAGAATTAAAATGGACATAACTGAGTCAATATAACTCAGAATACTTATTATAACCTATTTTTTGAAATAGAATGATCATTCTGCATCTTCCCATGTGTTTTAAATCTCTATCTGGAGACTCTCAACTCTCAGATTTGTGTGGAACTGTCCTGCCATCACAAAATTTCTGAAAAAATAGCTGATTTTAAATCAACAATAATTCCCTTGCTAGGACTCCGATTTGACTGCTTTTTTTCTTTTAAATCGGGTGATTTTTCAAGTGGAACTTAGATATATAACCAATTATCTGAAAATATGTACTAAAAACTGCAAAAAATGATAGGAGAGCCGCCTTCCACGAATTTTCATCAGAAAAATTTCTGCAACATTGCTAATTTTAAATCAACGATATCTCCCTCATTCGAACTCCGTTTCGGCCATTTTTTTGGATTTGGGTATTTTTTCACAAGGAATTTATAACTGGTCTTTGTTTTTGTAAATGTTTCACCGAAATTTTCGAATATGATCTATAAACTCGTTGTCCAAAAAAATTCATGGAGTTTGTTGAAGATTTCTACAAAACATTGAACTGAAATATGCTTCAAACCCTCATTCCCATGGAGGCGTAACCTACATCTGATACCACTAATCTGGATCTTGTGGGGAGGCCTTCAAGATCTAAAAAATTGAAATGGATATGACAAGATACGAAAAATTAGAATAACAGAAAAAAGAGAGAACAAAAAGCAAATAAAACCACAAAGAAACTTGTTTTATTAAAACAACGAATAATTGTAGAAGCTACATTGTGGTGGAAAATCTATCCTTTTAGAAAATGCAACTTGTTACTTATAGCCTTTTTTTGTTACAATACCATAGGTAAATTCCATGGGTGGATCTCACTTACAATACCATGGGTAAATACCATGGGTGAATGAATACCATGGGTGAATAAATACCATGGGTTAATGCCATTTACAATACCATGGGTAAATTCCATGGGTGGATGAATATCATGTGTGGATGCCATTTTCCATTCATATCACCTAGGTAAGTGTAAAAACATGATTATTACATTTACATCCTTGAATTACATTGGTAAAAACTTCATTTTCCAAAGTGAAATTGAAAAAACTAAGAAAATTTACAAATTTCAGGAAACTCATAAAATTGGTAATAAGCGCAGCACTAGTGTAAAAAGTGCGACATCACTTCAGCTTCAATTTTGAAGGGTTTCTCAATGTCCAAATTGAGCTCACGATAGCTCATTGAAAATCATGTCCTCTTTGGTTTCCATATCTGTGCTTAGCTTCCAAAATGGTGTTGACTTGACCTTCCAAAACTGCATTTTACCAAGACTGGTCAAAAGCACAGTACCATCCTAAAAAACAGGGCAAACACATGTTTTTTGATTTTTTTCACTGACTAGTTGGCCCCAAAATAATTGGCAAAGTAGCTAGGGTGACTTTATTTGGCCTTCTAAATCCAATGGTGCCTTTATTTTTTCATTGGAGGTCCCTATAAAAAGTGTAGCGCCTAGGGCACTGCGCTTTTCACAGTGCTACTGTGGAAAACTATCAAAATGTGCAAAAAGTCGATATTTTCAAAATTTTCCCAAAATTCCTTGAAAATTATGCTATGGATGCCTGATGGAGTATTATAAGAAATGAGGGATTCCTCTACAAGAATATCAAGCTTGTCTCCCTCCTTTTACTTAGATTGGGTTTTCTTGTGTTTTTCTTGCAATTGCTTAAGTTTGATGCTAGAAACCTTGTTCCTTATGATGTACCTATTTGACAAGTTCCTGAGCATCTTGTTGTCCTTGTTTGCCTTTTGGAGGAGCTTTTCAAGATGTTTGTTTACCTTTTCAAGCCATGTTTCTCTGTCATCATCAATCTCCTTGGCAATACTTTCCTCAAAAGTCAGATTTTTGTCTTCAATTCTCTACTACTATAAAGCCCTCTTATTTTTTGTCTTTTTCTACTGCTTTCGATGTCATCATGGTCAAGGTCACTACGTGGCATACTATATTTTCCTCCCTTTGTTTTAAGTAGCTCTAGCTCCATGAGAATTTTCTTATCCTTCAGCTTCTTATTCTCCTGCTCAAGAAAATAAATGACAAACTTAGATCTCTCTAAGTTAGTCTAAAGCTCTCTCATTTGGGCATACTTCTCTTTGAAAATTAAATTGGAGGCCTCATGATCTTCCTACTCATCCAAGTCAACAAGGTAAAAATCTTCTTCCTCATCATGAGGGTCCTCATCCTCTTGCATCGCTTTCACATGATCATCTGTATCTACCATCTTTTATTTTCCCTTATATACCTACTTTTCTAATGAAGAAGGCAATGTCCCTTCCACTTTCCATGGAGAAAACACTTTCCTATACCATCTCTAATATATTCTAGCCAATGTGCCCATTTCAGCCATTTTAGGCTTGCTAACCATAACTCGGCTAGGTGACCCAATCTGACCCTGAAATGGTGATGATGGTGGTGAAATGGGTGTATTAGGTGGAGATAATGAAGGAGTAGGTGCTGTGGGTTGAGATGGAGGAGGCCTATCTTCAACATGTTGATCATTAGGATGAGATGAAGAAGGAATATCTTCAACATGCTGAGCTTGTGGAGCTGTGAATATATCATTGGCTATGAAGGTGTCCCATGAAATATGCAACTGGTTAAGGTCATGGAGGACAATGATATTGATGAGAGAGTGGTGAAAGAGGCTATTCATCTGCTGGTCATAATCTCTCCTTTGTACAATGTATGCCATTTTGTCCATGCTCCTGAATGGATAGTATGGAATATTAAGCAATTTTACTCTTGTGAAGTGCATAAGCAGTATAATATGATATGTATAGAGACTAGAGAACCTTCATTCACAAGAGAAGTACTTCATGATGATCTTCATCATGGGGGTATACCTATCAAGAAGGTGGTTGAATGGAAAAACTCTCCTTCTCTCACTTCTATACCTTGGCTTGATGAATGGTTCATAGTAATGATCATCCAAGTATTTGGATTTAAACCACCTTTCACCCATGTTTGGAATCCCTATGGCAGCAACAATGATATATGTAGATACAGTGAAGTTTATAACTACAATGGTAACTTGATTGTATTTGAGGTTTGAAATAAAGAGTCTGCTCAAAATAGGGTGGTGTTGAACTCTTTCAATCATATTACATAAATCAAGGTAACCAACATACTGAAAGCAAGAGTCTGCCATTGGTGAAGCCATAATTTCTCTGGTGTTGGTGGGCTCAAGCCTTAGGATTTTACCTCCCTTATTTGACCTTCTCTCTTGTCTATCCTCCTCTTCCTCCATGTAATATATGTCTTCTTCCATGGTGTTTTCTGTCTAGATACCCTAGGGATGAGGAAATGGGAGTGGGGATAGGTCTAGGAAAAATTAGGGAGATGGGGGAAGGGGATATTGAACTTAGGGAGGTGATAGGGGATCAAAATGTTTAAGGGATTGGGAACTAGAATTTCATTACAGGGTTGATAGGGCTGCCTAGAAAATTGAGATGCCTAGGACTTAGGGTTTAGGAGAAAATGGATTTAGGGAAAGGGATATAGTGTGGTAGAGGTAGGGATAGGGTTTATAGTGATGTAGGAAGGGAATTCATGGTTTATGGGTATCAAAATGGGAATGAGGGAGTAAGACTAGGGTTTTAAGTTAGACAAACTGCCAATTTTTCATGCAAACAAAAACACCATGAAAATGCTCTTTAGGAATGCAAGGAAGAGGAAAAATATGTCTTACTTACTTGATAAGAGGTGACAAGAATTTTCTTGGAGATTAGGAGGAATTTGGATGAGTTTTGGTGCTTGCTAGGCTCACTCGGCGAAAGCACAGTGCTTTACCTAGAAGTGCAGTGCCCTTCAGCAAAAAACGAAGTGCCGAATTCCAAAAGCGCAGTGCCTGTTCAGAAAGCACAGTGCCACCCTCCAGAAGTGCAACACCACAAAAAATTCAAACTTTTACCCTGTAAATCAATTTTTTGAGTTGAGGGACTGTGAGATCAATGTTGAAATGGTAAATGAGCTTCTTATTTGTCTTATGGTGGCCTTTATACATTGATGAATTTGATTTTTGGGCCTTGGGACCCACTTTTTTTTTTCTTCTTTCACTTTACACTTTGAAACTTTACCTTTTCTCTTTTTGACTTCCTTATTTACACATTGATCATTTGATTATTGAGAACTCTTTTCATTTGAATTTTGATGCTAATTTGTTGGCATGTGGAACTCTTAGTTAGCAGTTTGGGAATCATGAATTTATTACAAATTGAGTGACATTAAATTACATAATGGAAAATAAAAATTACATCTTATAGGTCATATTTACATGGTAAAGAGAGGTTATTTGATCACTTTCTTACTTGCTTCTCTTATGCAATGGAAATGGTTTATTACCTTGTAAAACCCTAGAAACCTAGTGAAACCTTGAAAAACTATAAAGACCTAATGACAACCTTGACTAAATCAAATTCATGGTGACATGACTGAACAAGTGATAAAAACTCATGAATGATGGTCATTCAGAAAATTATGAAAATGAGCCAGCAAGTAATGGAAATTTAGGAAAAAGTGAAATTTTTTGATTTAGGGTTACCATCAGTGAGTAAATTTTGGAATGATGACCTAATTGAATGAATTTTTTTTGAATGAGATCCTAATATGATATGAAAAGAGGATTTTTTATCACTGATGGAAGGATGCAAATACTGACACTAACACTTATTAGTCACCAAATTCAAACACCAAGATAGTCTCCCCCTTTGACATCAAGGGCAAAGGACAGACCAACGCTCCCAATGAGAAGGTGTTGAATATTCTGAAATATTTATAATGAAGTACATGACTGTATGACTCATCTGAAAGAATAACGTTACAACAACCACCCAACCAAGTGGGGTTACATACCATAATATTCCCAACATGGAATTACATTTATGACTCAATCACCCAACCAAGTGGGATTACATAACGACATTGAATAATTACATCATAGATATCCACATGATATTTTCATCAAATGAAATATATGACATGTATAACCAACCAAATGACCTTAACAGAGAGAGATCCTCATGACATAGAATAAGGCAATAAAGTATCGCCCATGGAAACATCATCACCATAATGTAAACATAGAAAAAGTATTAATATATGTATCATCAATAAACCATATAAAAATATCCAACATCATCTTAAACATAATGTCAACAATGCATCATTAACAACAAGGTTAAAGCTTCCCATGAACCTATGCTACCTGTTTTCTATCAGATCACCAATTCGTGAATAAGAATATCTTTATTAAACAAGCATAAATGACATATTGAACCAACTCCTACAGCTCAAAACTAGTTATAAGTAACAACTACAAATTGCAATCAACATTTGAATAGTAAATAGCTGATAGAAGTATATCAGAAACTGATATTGAGTTGGACCCAAAATTTATGTTCAGAGATCTATATAAGCATCTGTCTGAATAGAAACTCACGTGTGTATGTGACTATAGTTCATGAAACCCGCGCACAAAAAGAAAAATTATAAAATATCACTTGTGCGAGAAGGTATGAGAAGACTTGATCAACAAGAAGACGAGTTAAAGTTTAATCCCAATGTTTATCTGAGATATTCAATTGCTTCTCTTGGAATATTTTTAGTAAATATATTAGCAATTTCTTATTTGGAGGGAACATACTCCAATTTAACCTTTTGTTCAAGCACTTTTTCTCTTAGAAAATGGTACTTAATTGTAATGTGCTTGGTTTTGGAGAGCATAACAAGAGTTTTTGAAATGCTAATAGCACTTGTGTTATCACATAGGATGGAAATGGGTGGAGAATATTTGATTTCAATATCCTGTAATGTATACATCATCCAAATAATGTGTGTGCAACAAGATGTAGCAGCCACATATTCTTCTTCTACATAGATAAGGAGATAGAACTTTGTTTCTTACTGAACCAAGATATCGATCGGGGCCCTAAGTAAAGTGAAACTCCACTAGTACTTTTCCGGTTATCAACATTGCTAGCTGAGTCCGCTTCTATGTATGCATGAAGGGTAAGATATGCATCTTTAAGATACCATAAGCCAAAGTCTCGTGTTCCTTTTAGATATATGAATATACTCTTAACTTCTTGAAGACATTTTTCCTTTTAGATAGACCTATATTCTGGTTGTTTTATTCTGGGAGATTCATCATGTGAGCTGAGGGCACATCCTATCATCATTTGATCACATACTAGTTTGTAGTATTCCATCCCATATTTCTTCAGAATCTTCTTGAGATATTTTTTTTGTGAGAGAAATAGGCCACCTTTTCCTTGTTGTACTTGTAAACCAAGAAAATATGTTAGTTCCCCAAGTTAAGACATTTCAGCTTCTTGCTACATAGCATAAGCAAATTTTTGACTTATATATTCTTCATTACTCCCAAAGATGATATCATCAACATAAACAATAATAATTAACAGTTTATCATCCTCTATTTTTGTATAAAGTTTGTTGTCTGTGGATCCTTTTGTGAAACCTTGATGTTGAAGTTACTTGTCAAGATGATAATACCATGCCCGAGGGGATTATTTTAGCCCATATAAATCCCTTTTGAGTTCACAGACTAAGATTTTCATCATTCACTAGAATGAATCCTTCTAGTTTTTGAATATATACTTCTTCTTCTAGATATCCATTAAGGAATCCAGATTTTACATCCATTTGATAAACTTGGAAATGGAAAAAGCTTGAAAAATCAAGAAAAATTATTACAGATTCAAGTGTGGCTAGAGGTGCAAATGTTTCTTGAAAGTATATACCTTCTTGTTGAGCATAACCCTTGAAAACAAGTCTAGCCTTGTTTCTAATGTCTTCTCCATTTTTATTCAATTTATTTTTGAATATCTATTTTTTCCCAATAACATATTTATCCTGAGGCCTTGGAACTGATTCCCATGTATTATTATTCTTAATTTGATAAAGCTCTTCATCCATGGCCTTAACACAACATTCCTCTTTACTAGCTTGATTTACATTTTGTGGTTCAATAGTGGATAATAAAGTTGGATAGCTAGAAGATCATACAAGAGTTCTTCTTGTTTGTACCCCAGATTCCTTTTCTCCTAGAATTTGACTTTCTGGTTGATTATTTTGAACATACGTGGATGGGGGCTTTTATTTATCAGTTGTGTCTTCTTTTGTTGCTTCATTAGTTTCTTCTTCTACATCATTTTGATTTGATGTGGGAAATCATTTTTCATCATCCTCTTTTGTTTTTGTTATCCTTTTGGGATCTATGCATGCTTCATCAATCACAACATCAATACATTCAACAATTTTCCAAAGTATATTATTGTAATATTTGTATCCTTTGCTTCTAGATGAGTAACCAAGAAAAATTCCTTCATCTTCCCTAGCTTCAAACTTACCAAGTTTTTCATCATTATTTTTTATGAAACATTTACTTCCAAAGACTCTAAAATGATTTACTGTAGGAGGATTACCATACCAAAGTTCAGAAGGAGTTTTATCACAATTTACTCAAACATGAGCTTTGTTGAGAATATTTACTGCAGTATGTTCGGATTTAGCCCAAAAGGTGTTAGGTGTTCTGGAATCATCAAGCATAGCACGAGCCATTTGTTGAATTGTTCTATTCATCCTTTTTGTAATGCCATTTTGTTGAGGAGTTCTGGCTACAAAAAAATTCCTTTTGATGCCATGTTGTTCAAAGAAATCAAAGAATTCATTTGATATGTATTATTATCCTCTATCAGATTTGTGAAATTTTCTTTTTAGATCTAACTCATTTTCAACTAATGCTTTAAAGGATTTGAATTTTTCAAATGCTTCATCTTTGTATTTCATTAAAAAGGTCCAGCACATTCTAGAAAAGTCATCAATAAATAAGATATATTATTTTTCTCCTCGAGTTGATTTTTTCTTTATTGGCTCACACAAATCAGTATGTTTAAGTTCAAGAGGCTTACTTGTTGAACCCTCTTTGGCATTGAATTGAACCTTGGGTTTCTTACCGAATTGATATGACTTACATATGGTACTTTCTAGCAATGTGATGTTTGGAAAATCACGAACATCTTTAAGCTTTCTTGATTTGTGTAGTTGAGAGAAGCTTAGATGTCCCAACCTTCTGTGCCATAACCAATTTTCCTTTTCTTTGCCTAGGTAAAATTTTTCTTGGCCGCCTTTCAATACATAGAGATTACTTGGATTTATTGTTCCCTTTATTATTGTCTTCCTTTTTTCAAGTTCACGAACCACACATTCTTTTTATCTAAAAACAACCTCATTTCCTTGGTCACACAATTGGCTAACACTTAACAAATTATGCTTTAATCCATCAAAAAATATAACATTACTAGCTTTAACCTTTTATTTAAGAAAAAAAATATCCTTTACTGTTAATGACAACATGTGAGTCATTTCCAAAAGTAACATTCCTTTATTTCTCTAATTCATTATATGAAATGATTTTATCTTTATCACCTTTCATGTGTTTTGAGCATCTATTGTCAATGTACCATTTATTTTCTTGACCTTCTGCATACAATGTTATGCCACATCTTTCATATTCCAAGTCCTTCCTTTTCCATACCTTACAAGTTTTTTGATATTTGCTACTTTTGAGACATTGGTTGTAATTTTCCCCTGCATTCAAATTCCTCATGTCCAAAGTTATTGCAAAATGAGAATTTAATTCTGTATTTAAGAGGTGAGAAATTATTATAGGTGTTTTTCTTGATTCCTATCTCATTTCTTTATTTTCTTGCTTCTCTAGTCATAATGGTTTGTATGAAACACATTAAGCATCCTTGTAACCAAAATTATGACATTAGAAACATTTCCCATTAAATTAGAAATTCCTGTGATGATAGAATATTTTGGTGTTGTTTACCTTTTGACCGATGCTTCTCTTATTGTTTATCCTTGGATTAGAGTGGACATGATTTACCCGTGAAGTATATTGATTATTTTGCTGAAGGCTGGAGCTTTTCCAACTGGTTTTTGCTGCATTTAGATATCTTCCGGTTGTGACCAAGGATTTTTCTGTCTTTTATGATTCTTCATTGTATCCAAGACCTATCTTCATAAGAGGAGAGCGTTGAACCTTGATACTTTCATCTAAGGTTTCAGATCCTTTATTAAATCTAAGATTTATAGTTTTTACCTTCTCAAGTTCCTTTCTTAGGCTTAATATTTCACATTCTAACTTCTCATTATGCTTCTCCTTTTCTATGAGTTGATTATTTAAATTATCTGTGGCTATTTTGTTTTCTTCTAAACATACTTTAAGATGGGTGATTTATTCAATGAAAAAATACTTTTCCTCTAAAGAATTCATAGATTTTTCATCAAACTCATTAGTACTTCTTTCAAATGCCATGAGTAATTTAAGATCTTGATTAGATTGTCCTTCTTCACTATTTGACCAACCATCACTATCTTCATGAGTATAATAAATTTTCTTATTTTCAAACCGTTTCCTATTCCCTTTTTCAATTTCCTTCCCCTTTTCACTTTTTTCTTTATAAGGACACTTAACAACGTAATGACCAACTCTATCATAAGAAAAACAATCTATGGGAAGCTTACCTCTGAATCTTTCGTTGCCTAGTTGGAGTTTCTTTACAAAATTTACCTCATATTCTTCTGATATATAACCTAATTCCTTGTGTTCTTCCTTTTCCTTTCCTCTTTTATATGCTTTGAATCCAAATTCTCTGATTCCTTAGGGACCTCCTTTTCTAATTTCAAAGGTAGTTAGGATCCCGTGAAGTTGAACAATAGTAAAGTTATGCAGATCCTAATTTTCTTCAATGGAATACACTTTTGACTTGAATTTAGGAATTAGAGATCTCAATGTTTTCTCTGTTAAAATTGGGTCTTTTATATCTTTACCCAGATTTCTCATATGATTCAAAATATAATATATTAGTAGAAAGAAACTTGCAAGACTTTCATCATTATGAATTTTGAGATTTTCATATTGAATTTTAAGAGTTTGGAGTTTAGCACCTTTTACCTTGTCATCGTTGTTAGACAAGAACAAGATCTTATCTACTTTCTCTTGGAGCATATGTATGGGAAATTATTGAAGGATTTTACCAGTATCGAGCCGCAGTCCCCACAGATGTAAGGAGAAATATGAAACCAATGAAAAAGTTGTCAATGCCTTATTGGGAAGCCTGACATAATTAGAATTTGTCAAAGTTATGCAACTAAATTCAGTAAAGGAAATATGGCATAGGATCATCCATAGCTATGAAGCCGACGGCTATGACAGACGCAGAATGGGAGATTCTCGATATAAAGGCACTTGGAATAGTACGGTTGTGGCTTGCAGCGTCGATAGCCTTCAAAATTTCGAAGGAAACAACAACAAAGGGTTTGATTAAGGCATTGGCGAAAATATATGAAAAAACCTCAGCCTCAAACAAGGTATTTCTCATGAAACGTTTATTTAATATGAAGATGTCAGAAGGTGGATCTGTTGCAGACCATTTAAATGATTTTAATACAGTTACCAGTCAGTTAATTTTTGTAGGGGTAAAATTTGATGATGAAGTTCGAGCTCTGTTATTTTTGTGCTCATTGCCAGAAAGCTAGAATGGTTTAATTATGGCCATTAGTAACTCTGTCTCTGGATCTAGTACTTTAAATTTTGATGTCGTTTTTAGTGCCATCCTTAGCGAGGAAATGCGACGAAAAAGCTCTGGTGAGACATCGGGCAATGCTTTGAGTGCAGAGTCTAGGGGAAGAAAAATGGAAAGAGGAAAGAGCTCAGGATATCACAGTAAATCAAGGAAAGGCAGATCCAAGTCCAGATCATGGATAGTATGCTAGAAATGCAGAAAGAAAGGACAACTAAAGAAAGACTGTAGATCTTGGAAGGGAAAAGAAGGAGACACAGAGTAACAAAACAATCATGAAGAAAATGTGATAGGTGATGTGTTACAAGATGCTTTGATTCTTTCTTTAGAAAATGTTACTGATTCCTGGGTGGTAGATTCAAGAGCCTCATTCCATGCCACACCTGATAAGAAATATTTTCATGACTATGCTTAAGGAGATTTTGGACAAGTCCATTTGGGTGATGATAAACCCTGTAACATTGTTGGAATAGGTAAGGTTCTTGTGAAACAACAGAATGGAAATCAATGGCTATTAAAGGAGGTAAGGCATGTTCGTAATCTGAAGAAAAATATGATTTCAACAGGGTAGTTAGGTAGTGAAGGTTGTGTGACAACTTTCACAGATAAAACTTGGAAGGTCACAAAAGGAGCGTTGGTAATAGAAAAAGGCGAAAAGGTTGGTACATTGTATTTATGCAATGGTATTTCCAACTCTGTTAATGCTTTAAATTCCAAAGGAGCAAATGCAGCATTATGGCATCATAGGCTTGGACACATGAGTGAGAAGGGGATGAATATTCTTCACTCAAAAAAAAATTTTCCGGGTTTGAAGAATGTTGATTTGGATTTATATGAGAATTGCATTTATGGAAAACAAAAGAGAGTCAGATTTCTCAGAGTTGGGAAAGAAAAGAAGAATGAAAAATTAGAGCTTGTGCATATAGATGTATGGGGACCTGCTCAGGTATCATCTCTCAGTGGCTCTCATTATTATGTTACTTTTATTAATGATGCAACTAGAAAAAATTGGATTTATTGTATTCATAATAAATCTGATGTATTTGATATTTTCAAGAAATGGAAAGCTTTGATTGAGATTGAGACAGGAAAGAAGTTGAAGTGTCTCAGATTAGAAAATGGAGGTGAATATTGCAGCAAATAGTTTGACAGGTTCTGTCCAGAGCATGGAATTCACAGAGAGAAGACAGTTCCAAGAACACCACAAGAAAATGGTGTGTTAGAAAGGATGAACAGAACAATCATGGAGCGTGCAAGGTGCATGAGATTGCATTCACGATTGCCTTTACAATTTTGGGCAAATGCTGTAGATACTGTTGTTTATCTAATAAAAAAAGGGCCTTCAAGTTCCTTGGATGGTGGTATTCCAGAGGAAGCGCGGATAGGTAAAAAGGTAAACTAATATTTTTTTAAATCCCTTTGGCTGTGAAGCCTTTCTCCATATTAATAAAGAAAATAGAACAAAGCTCTTGATTATTATTATTTTTAGGCACCTTTCTTTGATTTTTCCTCAAGCTTTGTTCTATTTTCTTTATTAATATGGTCAAAAGCCTCACAGCCAAAGGGCTTTAAAAAAGAGTAGTTTAAATTTTTTCCTGTCCATGCTTCCTCTCGATTACCACCATCCAAGGAACTTGAAGGCCCTCTGTTTATTAGATAAACAAAAATATCTACAACATATGTCCAAAAATGTAAAGGCAATCCTACATGCAATCTCATGCACCTTGCACACTCCATGATTGTTTTGTTCATCCTTTCTGACACACCATTTTCTTGTGGTGTTCTTGGAACTATCTTCTCTCTGTGAATTCCATGCTATGAACAATACCTATCAAAAGCTTGCTGCAATATTCATCTCCATCGTCTGATCTGAGAAACTTCAAATTATTTCCTGTCTCAATCTCAACCAAAGCTTTCCATTTCATGAAAATGTCAAATACATCAAATTTATTCTGAATACAATAAATCCAAGTTTTTCTAGTTGCATCATCAATAAAAGTAACATAATAACTAGAGCTACCGAGAGATGATACCTGAGCAGGTCCCCATACACATGTATGCAAAAGCTCTAATTTTTTAGTTTTCTTTTCTTTCCCAACTCTGAGAAATATGACTCTCTTTTGTTTTCCATAAATGCAATTCTCACAGAAATCCAAATCAACATTCTTCAAACCCGGTAAAAAATTTCTTGAGTGAAGAACCTTCACCCCCTTCTCACTCATGTGTCCGAGTCTATGATGCCATAATGCTGCATTTTCTCCTTTGGAAGTTAAAGCATTAACATATTTAGAAATACCATTGCATAAATACAATGTACCAACATTTTTGCCTTTTTCTATTACCAGCGCTCCTTTTGTGACCTTCCAAGTTTTATCTGTGAAAGTTGTCACACAGCCTTCACTAGCTAACTGCCCCGTTGAAATCATTTTTTTCTTCAGATCTGGAACCTGCCTTACCTAATTTAATAGCCATTGGTTTCCATTCTGTTTTTTTACAAGAACCTTACCCATTCCAACAAGTTTAGAGGGTTTATCATCACCCAAGTGGACATTTCCAAAATCTCCTTGAACATAGTCATGAAAATATTTCTTGTCAGGTGTGGCATAGAATGAGGCCCCTGAATCTACCACCTAGGAATCAGTAACATTTTCGAAAGAAAGAATCAAAGCATCTTGTAACACATCACCTATCACATTTGCTTCATGATTTTTTTCTTGATGTGCATCTCCTTCTTTTCCCTTCCGAGATCTACAGTCTTTCTTCAGGTGTCCTTTATTTCCGCATTTCCAGCACACTATCCCTGATCTGGACTTGGATATGCCTTTCCTTGATTTAATGCGATATCCTAAGCTCTTTCCTCTTTCCATTTTTCTTCCCCTAGACTCTGCACTCAAATCATTACCCGATGTCTCACCAGAGCTTTTCGGTCGCATTTCCTCACCAAGGATAGTACTGAAAACATCATCAAACTTTAAATTCCTAGATCCATAGATAGAGTTACTAATGGCCATAACTAAACCATTCCAACTTTCTCGAAATGAGCATAAAAATAATAGAGCTCTAACTTCATCATCAAAGTTTACCCCTACAGAAATTAACTAACTGGTAACTGTATTAAAATCACTTAAATGGTCTGCAACAGATCCACTTGTTGCACTTAAAAAATATCACACTGAAATTCTGCTGACTGTATGAGCTCATTGACACTCATACTGACCTCCTCTGCAAGTCTTACAACCTTTTTTCCTCATTCCAAGCCCTAAAATCAAGAGAAAACCCACTAAAATCTCTGAAACTCAGGGTACGCAGGTAACATGAAGCCTGCCTGCATTCCTGGCTTGGGTACGTAGGTAATACACTGCTTACCTGCATTCTAGAATGCATTTTTCCTTTGTAATTCCTGCGTACCCCCTCCAAAGTAAAAAAAGCGAGAAACTAAAGTGAAAAAGTTGAATTTTGGTCAATTCTAGAAGGTTCTAGATGAGACTTTTTGGGGATGAGTACGCTTTAATAAGGTTCATCCATCCCTCACCTTAAGGAACTAATCCCTTGATATGAGGAGCCTATCCCTTTGAAGGAGGATTCTATCCCTTCAAAGGTGGAACCCTAACCTTTTCATCTACTCTATAAAAAGAGGCATTGGGTAGCCTCAAAGGGAGTTAAAGCTTTATGTGTCATTGAGTTGAAGTGCTATTGAGATTTAGACTTCTTTCTGTTGAGCATTTGAGAAGAGAGATCACATACCTCTATGTGCTCCTGGAGGAAGAGTGCAAGACTTATCAAATTAGAGGAGACTCCTGCTTTGAACCCCGGGAAGGCCTGTTCAACATCAAGGCTAAGGTTGTAAGGTTCTTATGTTATTTTAAGATTAATACAATCAAGTTTTGTTTTTCTCAATAAATTGTCATTCGATTGTTTATTTCAATAAGCTGTCGTTTGATCATTTATTTCATAGATTCCTTGATCACTATGATAGGTATGTTTTATAATTATTTGTTATACAGGTGCTATTTAATATTTGCTTGTTTGTGATTGCAGGTCAACAAAAGACGACACTTTGTTGCGATGAAAGAACTATTGTTGTGACGGAGGAACTATTGTTGCGATGGAGGAACTATTGTTGCGACGAAAGAACTCTTGTTGCGACGGAAGGATTATTGATGCGACAGAAGCACTACGACTGCAAATAAGCATTTGGATCTAAGGTAGGATCGACACCTTCATAGCATTTATTTGTAAAACAGATATATTTAGAGAAAGATAAACTTAGTTGTTCGTTTGTTGCTAGATTGTCTTTTGACACTAGGGAGATCGATCTTGTCTGCAAGATCAATTTATCCAGCCAACAAATTGGCGACTCCACTGGGGAAAGAACTTGTTTGGATTTTCCTTTGTTTTGATTTGAGAAAATGCTTTTTTTTTCTGATTTTTGATTCGTACGGGCTTGGGTAACTTGGATTTACTTTTCTTTGAAAAGTTTTGAAGTCTTTTTTGTTTTTCTTGAACTTTTTTGGGGACTGCACATTGTTGCAGACCCTGTTAAAATTATTGAAAAACTTAGATTTCTTCTTTTAGTTTAGTTTAGATTTGATTTAGGATTCCTAGTGTCTACCCAAATCTGTATTTTTCTGTCAAAAAGCCTTGTTTATGAGTTTATTTCAGCAAAATTTTCATCTCATTCATGTCCGTTAAGTTAATTGGGTGTTTTGAGTCTCTTTTCTGAGAAATTCTTAATTTGATTTCCTTTGGTCATTACTTGGAGGTTTGTCTCAGTATTTTCACAATTTTGCATCTTTTTTCTTTTTTTTTGGCAAAAAAATTCCCCCCTCATTCTCCGGGTGGGGGGGCTAAATTGTGTATGAGTGTTAATCGCCTTTGAGTGTTTTTATTTTTTGATCTTTGGAACTCTCACCCAATTTTCTTTACTTGCACTTGATTGGTTCTTAGATTACATTAGAATCATCTTGTGTTTGAGAATTCTCTTGCATAGATCACATTTTCATAATTAGAATTCTCATTTTTAGAATATGAATGAAAAATGTGCATAGATTACATTTGCATACTTTTCAAGTGAATTGTGCATAGATTACAACTGCATAGTTTACATTCTGAAAAATCAATCATAGATTTAGATCAGTTTTCTTTGATTTTAATTTAGATGTTTTTATGCTTGTTTTAAAAACACAAAAATAAAAAAATTGTTTTGGAATTGATTTGCATTAGTTTTTCTTGATGAAATTAGTGCATTAGAGAATTTGTTATATTTTCTCTTAGTGATCAATTTTTTGCATTGTTGGAAGTGAATGGAAACTCTATCCTTACTTTAGTTAGGATTCATCGAATTGAAAATATTACATTATCATATCCGATTGAATTTAGTTTTGGGTCAGGTCATAACACCATTGGTTTCATATCCATTTACCCTTTGAGTAATAACAGCCTAAATAACACAACGCTTAATTAAAATTCATCTAGTAATTTTTACATTTTTAGGGCTCTTTCCACCAATCTAGCTCAAGATTAGTGCTTTGGAATAGGTTGTAGTTAACTTTCAAAATAAACTAAAACAAACAAGTAGATAAATCTTGCAGTAGGAAATAAATCCAATTGTAATTGGTACAATCTGGGAAGCTTCTCTTAAAGGAGTTAATCACAAGATCATGTCCGAACCTTTGAGATAATCAATTCTGTTTCATTGGGAAAGATAGAAGATCTGCGCACATTACAAACGGTAAACCTCAGATTAACCATTGTTGAGGAGCCTGGGGTCACTTGTTGGTAAACCTCAGATTAACCATGTCAAGGAGCCTTCAAGGGGATTGAGCTTTGTTACTCTGCCCTTGCGCATGGAATCAGATCGTAGACTGTTCCCCCAGTTGTATTTGTTACTGTTGGTAACCTTAATGTCCATAAAATTAAGATTATTTCTTAAGGTGACGGTGAAGGAAAGATCTCACTGTACCTGGAGCAGACGTTGACTAGAATCACTTGAACTCTCTGGGGGGTTTTCTTCACTCGAGATGGTTTTGTGAAGAAACTTGTGCTAGTCTATTTCATTAAGAAGGTTGTCGGGGTAACTGTTCCAACCATCCTTTCTGTATTAAATTTCTACTAAGTTGGATTTCATCACCAACTAGTGGAATCTATTGTTTGTGTGTGGTTTGACTCTTAGATTTAATAGTGCGTGTTAATTTGTTTGTTTTTACTTTTAGAGACCATAGGTGTGAATTGTGAATTTTAATTGTTAGGTGTGAATTGTGAATTGTTAATTTTAGTTTTAAATTGTTAATAAAATTCATTGAAGTTGAATATAATGGCAACTGTTTCGGAATTTACCAACCAAGGAACCCCTCTTAACGATAATCCTAGTACTTTTCCTTGCTTTGGAAATGTTGGTCCTCCTTATATGGCTACTTTGTCATTACCTGGATTTACCATAGGTTTACCGATATGGTTATTTTCAACTTCGTTGGCCCCGAATACTCCAATTGTTCCACCTCAACCGGATGCTTCACCTCAACAGAGTTCACCATCTCAACATCACCAAATTTCTGTTGACCCTTTACCTTCTTCACCTAATATTTCTTCCTCCATTTCTTCCTCTTCGCTTTGTAAAATCCTTGACACTAGTAACCAGGTGGCTAAGAAGAAGAAGAAAGGGAAGAAGAAGAAGAAGCAAGATAATAAAGAAGTCAACAAACCAACCATGGCTGTAAATGTTAGTCGTGTTGAGGAAACCTCCAACATGCATCGTAAACCCAAATACCCTTGCAGGCTTTGTAAGGGTGACCACTACCTTATCAATTGTCCCGGTATTCCAAAGGTCTTGGAAGTATGGTCAGAAAAATCTCATCAACTTTCCGTTGATCCATCAACCAGTGATATTCAGGTTCCTGGGAAAAAGGGTAAAGTTAGGTTTCTTTGTAAGTTATGCAAAGCGATTCATCAAAATCACATTTTCCCTCACATGGATGAAGCCTCAAAATTATTGGAAAACCTTATTGTTCCATAGCTAGAATTTCCAATTGGTTACCGTAAAATTTCTCCCAACCTACCATCAACTGACGGAGTGATTGATCTAATTTCAAGTACAGTCAATCCCACTCTTCCATTGGAGAGTGAAACTCATATCACTCAGGTTGATGATCCATTAGTTGATCAAGTGGTCGATTCGATTTCACATTCGGTCGATCCCATTCTCCCTGTAGAGAGTGAACCTCATACCACTCAAGTTCTTCTTGTTACATCAAATTCTTCTATGCTCGAGGGCATTTCACTTGTTTCTACAGAACCCCCTCCAAGTACTGAGGTCTTTTCCTTTGATTGGAATAGACTGATAGAACCTCGTCTTCCTTCCTCCATCCCTTTCCAAATCATTGTGAAGTTTGGTGATAGGGACATACACCACACACAGGTAGATGAAGGTGCTTATGTTAGTATTTTATCCTCAACTGCTTGGAAAGCTTTGGGTTCCCCTCAGCTTGTGCCTATTATGCAGAATCTGAAAGCTTTTAACAGAACCATTAGTGAACCTTTAGGGATCCTTCCTAAGTTTTCTATTACTTTAGAAGGTAAAACTGTCTGTATTTATCTTATGGTAGTTCGAGGTCCCTTGGATTTCAATTTACTCCTTGGGCAAGACTATGTCCATGCAATGAAAGCTGTCATATCAACACTCTTTCGCGTGATGTCTTTTCCTCACAATGGCAATATTGTGACTGTAGACCAACTTTCGTTCCCTAGTCTTGATTCGACTACCAATAATCTGACATCCCTGAATGTTCCTCATACACAAGTGGTATCTACCCCGCCACGGGTTAATTATGTGGCAACTAGTCCCATGTTTTTAGTTACCGATGTAAGTGAGCCTCTCACTATTTTCTCATCTTCCTTTGACTTAGATATGGTAATTGACATGGAAAACTCTATGGGATTATTTGAACACGATGTTCTTATCCATTTTGAGTCCCTTGACATGTGTTCCTTCCAAAGAACTATTCTTCCTTCTGATGAAGACCTCTTGGAAGCCATGATCAAGGTGTGTCCATTGACATGTCTTTCTTCCAGTTGGAAGCCATGATCAAGTTTTCGAGGATAGTTCCTTTTACTGTGTCAACCTCATTAAAAAATGAATCAGTGAGTGTGAGGATAGTTCCTTTTACTGTGTCAACCTCATTAAAAAATGAATCGGTTAGTGAAGAGCATAGTTCCTTTTCTTGTGTCAAGCTCGTTTAAAAAATGAAACAGTAGGTAGATTTTAGAGAGTAGATTAATAGATTAGAAATAAGTAGTTTCTGAGGATAGTTCCTGTTACTGAGTCAACCTTGTAAAAAATGAATCAGGTATGAGGAAAGTTCCTTTTACTATGTCAACCTCATTAAAAATGAATTAGTGAGTGTGAGGATAGTTTCTTTTTACTGTGTCAACCTCATTAAAAAATGAATTAGTTAGTCGAGAGCATAGTTCCTTTTCTTGTGTCAAGCTCGTTAAAAAATGAAACAAGCTTCTATGAGGAAAGTTCTTTTCCTGTGTCAACCTCATTCAAAAATGAATCATTAGGTTATGTAGGTAGATTGTAGAGATTAGATTTGAGGACAGTTCTTTTACTATGTCAACCTCGTTAAAAAATGAAACATTTAGGTGAGGATAGTTCCTGTTACTGTGTCAACCTCGTTAAAAAATGAAACACGTTTCCATGAGCATAGTTCTTTTCTTGTGTCAAGCTCGTTAAAAAATGAAACAAATCCCCCCCTAATTGAGTCGAGTCTTTGACTAGATCTTGTAAATGTTAAGTCAAATATTTAGGTTAGTTATTTCAGTTTTTCCATAATTTTCTTATAGTTTTGGGTTAGGTCTCTCATATGATCTCGTAAATGAACCTTCATTCCATCTAGCTATTAATTACCAGTAGTCTTTTTAGTTGAATGAAATGAAGCTGGGGGGGCATGCACTCTAACAGATTACGCTTAGGGGGCATCAAGCACAGTTTTCTCTCTGTTTCAAGCTTGTGTAAAAATGAAACCACTCTAAAGCATAGTTTTTATTTGTTTCAAGTTTTTGTAAAAATGAAACCTATCTTGAGTCAATTTTGGTTATTATTTTCAAGACTCGTTAAACTCATGAAAATCCCAAGATTATTTTGCTATCTTTCATTCTCATAAAACACATGAAAATGCCGAGTTATTTCCATCTTCTCCTGCTCATAAATTAAATTGAAAGTCGGCCACAAGAGCATACTTTTATCACTTTTTCGGACTCTTTCAAAAAATTTACGAAAAAGCGAAACCCTGGAGTCCTCTTTTAAGCCCTTTTCAGACTCTATAAACATGAAAATATTTTCGAGAACTTGATTATTCGAACTCGTTAAAGTAAATGAATGATCGTCCTTTCAGTATAAGTTTACCCCTTTTACGGACTGAAATTGACTATTTACGAAAAAGGTATACGATGACTAATTACGGTCAATAGAGTTCTCTCTTGCATTATTTTATCCTTTTTCAGGATCGAGAGACTAAATTTACGAAAAATTAAACCCATGGAGTTTTCTTAAGTTTTTTCTTCTGACTCCCTAAAATTGAAAAACATCAAGTTTTTCCTATACTAGACTCGTTAAAATTTAATAGTAAAGGACCTGTTCAATTTTAAACAGTAACGAACCACTCCTTCTTAGATTTCGAATCTTAAACTAAGTTGGACTCATCTGAAGGATGAGCTTATAAACAAGCAAATGTTATCCTCCTCAAGCTTGTCAAAAATAAAGAGGTACTTGCCAAAAATGGTGGGGGAAAAGAGAGAAAACGAACCTGTTTTTTATAGTTTCATTATTCGGAAAACCGTTAACCACTCTTCAACACGACACTTTTGTTCACCTAGGTTGGGAAAATCCTTTGCCTAACAGTTAATCAAACCATATTGAAAGTCTTCAGCCGGTTTCTGGGTATTAGCTTTGGGTCAATTTTCACCAAACCATATGTAGTGTCGTTATGTGTTCAAGAGGATAGTTCAAACAAACCATTCATTTGAAAAATATTTTTCTTCCATTTTGATCATCCCTGAGTCAGTCCTTGCCAATATATTTCTTCAAAACTTGATCTATGATTTCGTGTTGTGGGCTTGCCTACGATGGATCACCTTCTATCGAAGATAGCTCATTATCTAGGAAGTTGATCCAGAAATCATCAGTACCTTGAAATCTGCTTGCCTCAATGGCAGGTTTGTCGCCTTCAATGACAGGTTGCATCATTGACCTTCGATTGAATGATTCCGTGACATGTTCGACTTCAGATCATTCATTCACATCTCATGGATTGTACTGAGTACTTTGAGGGCCATTGACATTACTGGTGGTTACTCTCACACTTGTTAACAATTTACATCATTGACTGGTAATCAAGTTGTTTCGACCATGTTCGACTTCGACACATTTATTCACATGGATAGAATCGTACTAGTTCGAGAAGCAGGAATCAAGACCCTGGATCTAGTTTCCACCATCTAGGCTACAAGGAATTTTGTTATTCATTTATATAGTGGACTATTCATAAACAGATGGCTGTGTCCATACTATGTCTACACACGTCTATACTGTTGATGTGTTGAAAATCATTCCTGTATCAGAACAGTTTAAATCAGTTTTCTAGTTATTTTTGATCTGAGTATGGGAATGCCTACCTCAACGATGATATGATTACATATATATATTTTTAATTGAATGTTTTTACAGGTTCCGACTGGGGTGTCCATAGGATGATCTTTGAAATGATAAAGTACTTCACTCTCCATATATGACAGACTTCATCTTCATCTATTCCAGACTTCGCACTTTAGGGGGTAATCTGTTGCACTTAAAAAATATCACTCTGACATTATGCTGACTGTATGAGCTCATTGACACTCATACTGACCTCCTATGAAATTCTTACAACCTTTTTTCCTCATTCCAAGCCCTAAAATCAAGAGAAAACCCACTAAAATCTCTGAAACTTAGGGTACACAGGTAACATGAAGCCTGCCTGCGTTCCTGGCTTGGGTACGCAGGTAATGCACTGCTTACCTACGTTCCAGAACATATTTTTCCTTTGTAATGCCTATGTACCCCCTCCAAAGTCAAAAAAGTGAGAAACTAAAGTGAAAAAGTTGAATTTTGGTCAATTATAGAAGGTTCTAGATGAGATTTTTTGGGGATGAGTACACTTTAATAAGGTTCATGCATCCTTCACCTTAAGGAACTAATCCATCGATGTGAGGAGCCTATCCCTTTGAAGGAGGATTCTATCCCTTCAAAGGTGGAACCCTAACCTCCTCATCTACTCTATAAAAAGAGGCATTGGGTAGCCTCAAAGGGAGTTCAAGCTTTATGTGTGATTGAGTTGAAGTGTCATTGAGATTTAGACTTCTTTCTGCTGAGCTTTTGAGAGGAAAGATCACACACCTCTATGTGCTCCTGGAGGAAGAGTGCAATACTTATCAAAGTAGAGGAGACTCCTGATTCAGACCCCGAGAAGGCCTGTTCAACATCAAGGCTAAGGTTGTAAGGTTCTTCTGTTATTTTAAGATTAATACAATCAAGTTTTGTTTTTCTCAATAAATTTTCATTCGATTGTTTATTTCAATAAGCTGTCATTTGATCGTTTATTTCATAGATTCATTGATCACTATGATAGGTATGTTTTATAATTATTTGTTATACAGTTGCTATTTAATATTTGTTTATTTGTGATTGCAGGTCGACGAAAGACAACATTTTCTTGTGATGAAAGAACTCTTGTTGCGACAAAAGAATTATTGTTGTGACGAAAGTGCTCTTGTTGCGACAAAAGGATTATTGATGCGACGAAAGCACTACGACCACAAATATGCATTTGGATCTAAGGTAGGATCGACACCTTTATAGCATTTACTTGTAAAATGAATATATTTAGAGAAAGAAAAACTTAGTTGTTCGTTTGTTGCTAGATTGTATTCTGACACTAGGGAGATTGATCTTGTCCACAAGATTGATTTACCCGGCCAACACCACCTTCCGAAATCTTCATATTAAATAAATGTTTCATGAGAAATACGTTGTTTGAGGCGAAGGGTTTTTCATATAGTTTTGCAAAAGCCTTAATCAAACCCTCTGTTGTTGTTTCCTTTTAAATATTGAAGGTTGCCGACACTGTAAGGCACAATCGTACTGTTCCGAGTGCCTTTCTATCAAGAATATCCTATTCCGCGTCTATCATAGCCCTCATATTCATAGCTCTGGATGATCCTATGCCATATTTACTTTGCCAAATTTAGCTGCATAACTTTTACAAATTCTAATTATATCAAGCTTCCCAATAAGGCATTGACAACTTTTTCATTGGTTTCATATTTCTCCTTACGTCTGTGGGGACTGCGGTTGGATACTGGTAAAATCCTTCAATAATTTCCCATACATATGCTCCAAGAGACAGTAGATAAGATCTTGTTCTTGTCTTCTAGAAAAGTAAATTACTTTCGTTGAAGAGTGGTTGTATGATAGATGTTATTCCATCTTGATTTCTCATCCTGGTAGATATTCCTTCAAGTGATCAATCTTCTTCTTAAGGACCTGTTCTGATACCAATTATTTTGAAAAATAATGAGGAGGGGGGGGGGGGGGGGTGAATCAATATTTTAAAATTCACAAAAAAATTTACTTTTCTTTCAGAATTTTGTACGTGACATGAATGAAGCAAACTAGCGTATGTATGTTATTTTTATTAAGGAAAATAATACCCAGTAAGCTTATAATTTAGATAAATCTTTAATTAGTTGAATTATACCAGTGCATCATTGATTCATACGAAATTTATTAATTAGTAAACATGTGCAGTAAGAATAGATTAAACCATCACATATAAGTAACACACATGAACGACATGATTTAAGGTGGAAACCCAATGTGGGATAAAATCACCGTTGTTGTTGTTGTCTCAATATTCAATATTATTACTATGATTAAATTCTTAAATTATTTTACTGGTGCAAGATTATACCAGTACATATGCACCCACCTGCTGAAAGCTACAACCTTCACTCATTATCCAAATCCTACTGGAAGGGAGCTCCAACCCCCTGATCTCGTTTACCAACACCCATTAGAAGGGAGATTCAACCCCGTGACTTGATCACCAACTACTACTGGTAGGAAGCTTCAAATTCCTCACTGAAGGCTCCAACCATTAGACCATCTGTGGACCACGTTTCATAAATCTTCACACTGGATCCACGTTTCATAAATTTTCATTCTGAGCCCACTAACATCATTTAAGCTCAACTGAAACTAATATCTATACCAAACTAATCACTGAAAATAGCCACTGAACTAAACAATCACTAAAAACACCCACTGAACCAATCAATCACTGTACCAATCAATCTCTGAAGAAAATAGTGACTTAACCAATCACCAAATCAAATCGAACAGAACAAAGAGATCACTATAACTAGATCTGAACCCAAAATACTGCATCAACATACTAAATCAGCTGTAGCCCTAATCATCCATAAAAAGAAAATATACACTACTCTACTTAAGGAAACCCACGTGTATACGCGCTTTTATGACCACAAACCTGCATACATATCTAAATCTACTAAGTTATAAAAACTGATAATCAAAAGTAAAACACAAAATTTCTCACAAACATACTGAAGTATTCTCTCAGATTACATATCTCTGAAACCCCATATAGTTGGCTTCAAAAAGAATATTCTCCAACCAATCAACATTCAATCAATTCAACTTTCGATATTGCTACTAAACCCAATTCAACACGAAAAAATCATTGATAGACACCATAAATACAACAAAACTGATCACATTTATTAGAAATATTTTCAACGCAAACCCTTCCTTTTTGTACGTGCCTTTCATGAAGAAAACATGTGTGTATATGCACTTTCATAGAGATCAACCTGCATATAGATTTGCAAATTTTGACCTAAAATTGTGGAGCCCTTCAGAACTTAAGACATAATAAAATAATAATATTCAAAGATAAAGTATGGGTCAAAACATAGATCTATTCAATCCATGAGTAGATCATACAATGGAAAGTCATTTCAGGTCTCATGATCCTAATCCATCATTGTATTTATATGTGCATAATTATTTCAGATCGACTTTTCAACTATAGCCCATACAATGAAAATATACTTCATATTGAAGTATTCATCAAAACCCTTACACCTGAACACTTTAGCACTTTGATCTTCACATCCTTATATACTTTGAGCCTTATCCAATACCATGAGCCAAAACCACACTAGTTCCGATGATAATCATTGACGAGATCAAATAGTCATTACTACGCTCAATATTGTGGGCTAATACCATGGTAAAGACCCTTTGTATTTAATAAAATATGCACCAATATCTACCATTAGAGGAATTTTGAGGTCTGAAATGGGCCTCCTAAGGAAATTATAAAATAATAGTGGAAATAATAATAAAAAATTTGATTACATCATCAAAGTTTAGAGGGAAAAAAGAAAAAAAATTCTTTTTCAACTCGTATTTTCAACTTATCTCCCAAATTTTTTACTCAAATTTCGAGTGGGAATACTCTTTGGATGAAAAATTTAATTCATTATCCAAAGAGTACCCATGTTGCATACTTTCGATGGATCCCGCTACATGAAAAATTATAAATACATGAAAGACGTGATTGCAATCACGTTTTTTCATGTATTTCTGATTTTTTGTGTAGCAGGGTCCATCAAAAGTATGCAACATGGGTACTCCTTGGATGAGAAATTAAATTTTTCATCCAACGAGTAATCCCGCTCGAAATTTGAGTAAAAAATTTGGGAGATAACTTGAAAATACGAGTTGAAAAAGTAGTTTTATTATTTTATTATCTTTTAATATTTTACCCTTTTACTTGAAAATTGGTGAATCATCCCCCATGGTTGACATCATCATCTTGAATCCTATTGGTTCTTATAAAGTTAATTTTTGTTGTAAATTTTTCTTAGGAGGCCCATTTTAGACCGCAAAATTCCCCTAATGTTTACTTTGTCATCTCCATGTGTGTACATGACTTTGCCTCATCTAACCCGCATATATTTATTCAAATATTTACTTTCATAAATCTTTTGTCTTTGACCTACAAACCTCTGTCTCATCATTATTTCATTCTGTTCCATCACTTTTTCACCTCTGATATGATCTGTGAACTGATCCGATTACCATATATTTGTTCTTTTACATGGGGGTTGCCATTAAGGGCAACACATACATCATAATGCCAACATGGTAGAGTTTGCAAACAATAAAATATATCAGGAATCATTGAAGATGAGTATGTTTGAAACATTATATGGCAAAAAGTGCAATACTCTTGTGATTTGGTGTAATCTGATAGAGAAATTCATGGTTGCTCCATAATTTCTCAAATATATGGATGAAAAAGTTGTGAAAACCTGGAAAAATTTGAAACTTCCCAACAAAGGAAGAAAAATTATGTGGATATTCCTATAATTAACAAAGAATTTAAAATTAGGGATCATGTGTTCTTAAAATTCATAATGCAGAAGAGATCAGTGAAACTGGGAAGTTGTGCCAAATTAGCAACACATTACTGTGGACCATTTGAGATCCTTTATAGGATTGGTTTTATTGCATATATGCTTGCCTTTCCTACATCCATGCATATTCATGATGTATTTCATGTGTCTTTGCTTAGAATATATATTCATGGTACTGATCATGTGATTTATTGGAATATGATATAGGTGGAGCTTGTTAGGTCCCCGTAATTTGTTAGATTGGTGAGAACAAATAAACAGGGGTAACATCAAACCAGTCTTTGGAGTCCTAGGACATAGCCTTCTTAGACTCAGACAGAGCTCTCTCTATTTTGTGCAAAGGACATGAACTTGTTTGCTTTTTAGGTTTTGATTTTATACTAGTTGTTAAGTTTAAGGTTTGTTTGTTTGTTTGGTTGGTTGAGAAAGTTGTTAAGTAGGTTAATAGAGTGGGGAATATCAATCCATTGGGCTATGGAGTCTGCAAAAGTCTTGAAATGTGTAAGAATGAGTCAAATATAGTTCAAAGGGCAAGTTGGCAAGATCAAATGGATCTAATTAGGTCGAGGGAGAGTTAAGTAAAATGGAGTGTTGAATATAGTGAGTTAAATGGGCAATCAATGATCCTTTAACAAACCAATAAACAAGAAAAATCTTCTAAGATGATAGCATAATGAAAAATTGAAGAGCAATGAAGGATTCCTTAATATCAACTAGGCTAAACAAGTCTTAAAAACAATAGTTAAGTAAGCTAAGAGAGCAGTGAAGGATTCTCTAAAAATTAATTGCAAACAGATAGAATTCTAACATAACATATCAGTAACACTAAAGAGCATTTAAGGATTTCTTTAGCAAAACTTTGAGGAAGAAAACATGGAAGTTAAGAAAGTAGGCAGAAGTAGGGTACCAAGAAGGTAAATCCTATTCTCTATTTCTGTTCTATAACTAAATGAACCATAAACACAATGAATAGCTGAAGAAAACAAACATAAATATGGAATACATAACCATTTAAACAAGCTTAATGAATCCTAAGAGTGAGCTTGATTCATGGAAGCACAGTCCAACACCATCACAAGGCACCAAAAACCAGTTTCACCATTAAACTCCAAGTCTATTTCATAGCATGCTCAGAAAATATCCAAAATATATAATGAAACCTCCATGTTCTATTTATTTTTCATTGGAGGACTAAACCCTAATGAGGTCTCTAGAAGCCTATTATTTATTCATAAATTTCACTTTTGTCCTTTGAGACCTTGCAAGTCCCAAGGCGCAAAATATGTAATACAAAATATATTCTCGACTATTTTTGGCAAAAAAATTGACATTTGGGCTTTCCCAAGTCTCCAAAATATTTCCAAGCATAATTTTTTGAATTTTTGACTGTCAGGGTGCACCACTGAGCTTTAGGATGTATTTCCAGGCCAAGGGCACAACACATGAGCAAGAAAAATGGGTCATCTTGCAACAAAGTTTTGAAGGCCTTCCTGATGTCGGAATGGACTCTGTGATGGATCGTTGGAAACCATGTTGAGTATAATTTCCAAAAATACCATTGTTTTTTTTTATTGGACCCTTGTAACATATTCAAAAATAAAAAATCCCAATATTGGTAAAGGCGCAACACATGTCCAGAAAACTAGGAAGAAAGTTGAAAATTAGGGTGTTTTTGACCCTTTTGGAGGACCAAATCAACTCCAAATGACTTGAAATTTGGTGAGAATGTTGTACTGGAGCTGAGAATTCCAAAGATGTAAAATTTACCTCCTGAGGATTCCCTTAGAAAAAGCGTAGCACCAAGGGTGTTGCGCCCTTGGCACTCCAAATCAGCAAAAATCCAAAATTTCCAAAAAGTTCCCAAAATTTGCAATTATCTTCCTTGTTATCTCTAGGATGCTTGCATAGAAGCATCAAAAAGAATATTAATCTTTCTTTCACCTTTTTCCTCCTTCAGGGCTTGAACTTTGGCAAGGGCTCTTTTGAGCTTGGACCTTGCAATTTGATTTCTAAGTGCATAGTGTTTGGTCATCTTCCTTTGGAGGTCAAGGTCTGTATTTTCCTTCTCCACTTTAGCCTCCAAGTGTGTGTTTGGTATTTCTAGCCAAGGCTTCCAATAATATTCTATCTCCATGGCAAGTAGCTCACTTAGAGGGAGCTTCTCTGCCAAGGCAGACTCTTGCTCTCTTTGTCTTTCCAAGGCCTTCTTTAAATCCATGGTTCTTGGACTTCTTTTGGACTATCCTTATTCATCTTCACTTTCCTCATAGGTGCCCATGAATTCCTCTAGCTTTACATGTGCCCTTTGAGCTTATTTCCAGGCTCTAATTTCTCTAGCCTCATAAATGACATTTGGTGCCCCTAGCTATCTTTTCTCCATCTCAAGGGCATTATTCACAGTCTTGGCCCTATCTAGATTTGCGTGGAGGTCTTCAATTTGGGCATTTTTGTTCTGGAGGAGCAAGTTTGAGATCCCTAATTAATTTTCCTCGTCACTGTCAATATGAATGATTTCAAACTCTCTTTCAATCTCATGTTGATCTTCTTCTTCTTCTTCTTTGACCTTTTGTTTGCCTTTGTCAAGCTTCTTAGCTGAGGTGGATGGCATGGTCCCTTGCATTTTCGAGGCAACAAACACATGCAACTTTCCTCTTTCGTATGTGAGAGGGAAAAGCTTAATTTTGGTCATCTAAATGCCCTCACCATGGCTGACCTCAGTACTGTTTTTCTCTTCCTCATTGACCTGTGAACTGATGTTTTATGCACTGTGTTCTTGACTGCCTTCATCAACCTCACTTTCATTTTCTTCCATGCTAACATCATTGCTGTGATATTAATTTGTATCATCATCCCTTTCTCCTTCACTAATATTAGACTCATTGTCATCTAGGTTCCGTGAGCTAAGTCAACCTCATCATTATCATTACCTTGGCCACTTTTTTCATTTCCTTCAATATTGCTAGGAGTCTTACTGTATTTGGCACTATTCTCTACACTATCATCATTACCACTATCAGGATCATTGTTTTCACTACCTTCATGGCCATTAGGACTGCTGTCATTATTGTCACTGCATCCCTTCTTACTGCTACTTGACCCTTTGCTATGATTTTCACTGCTGTTATCAGTCTCTTCACTGAATTTTTGGTCTTTAGTGTCACTGCTGTCATCATCATCATCATTGCTATTAGTTACCATGTTTTCTGTTTCATCACTATTTCCCTCTTTATTTATTTTTGCATTTTCATCTTCCTCATTGACCCGTGGGTTGTTTCCAACATCACCATCATTTTCCTGGATGCTTTCTTCATCATTTGTGTTTTCATCTTCATTTTCATCTACCTCCATGTCTTCTGATTCATTGCTGACCTCTGCCTCTTCATCATCATCTTCCTCCTCACTGTCCTCTTCTTCATCATTTTCCTCTTTATTGTCCTCTTCCTTATGGTCACTTTCTTGTTCACTGCCTAAAGCATTAGGAGAAGGTGAGGAAGGGGGATGGGATGATGAGGGTGCATTTGGCTAAAGATGGGGTTGTGAGTTTGGAAACACTTCATGGGTGATGAACACCTCCCATGGAATACCCTTTTCCTCTAATTGATGCAACACAACTATCTTGATAAGAGAATGGTGAAAAATGCTCTACATTTGTTGTGAAGGATGTCTCTTTTTCACAATATAAGACATCTTATCAATACTCCCATAGAGATAATAGGGAAAATCTAGCATATTTACACTAGTCAAGTGCATGACTAGTCTTATATGGTATAAATAAAGCCTAGAAAACCTCCCCTCACATATAAAATATTTCATGATGACTCTCATCAAGGGTGCACATCTCTCCAGCAAATGTGAAAAGGGAAAAATGGATTTACAGTCAGCTTGGTATCTAGGTTTTAGGAAAGGTTCATAGTGGCTCAGATCCAAATTAGCCTACTTGAAGTACTTGTCTCCCATACTTTGTATCTCAGTGGCCATAAAAATGATATTTGAAGATAGCTTAAATTTTACCCCTACTAAATTTACTTGATCATCATGAAGGTTAAGGATAAACAGCCTGGTCAGCTCAGGATGACTCTGTATTTGTTGTACTTTTTCACAAAAGTCAAAACAACCCACATTCTGGAAATATGAAACTGTCATAAGAGATGCCATCAACTCTGCAGTTTTTAGTGGTGAAAACCTATTTACTCTTCCACCTTTGCACTTCTGTCTTTTAGGCCCTTAGATTCCCTCACCACTGTCACTATTACTTCCCTTGACATTTTGACTTTACTGTTGCCTTGAAAGCCAAAAACCTAATTCTGCTTGTGATATTTATATGAAGAGGGTAAATGAGATGGTGATGAGAAAGGAAGTTTTTGCAAATAGAGGAGTAGATGAGTGAGAACAGAGTGTATGACTGTGAGGGAGAGGTAAGGGGAGACAAAATTGATGACCACTTTGCCTTAACTGTACCTTTCTGATTTTGTAGATGAGGGAGGTTAAATGTTACTTAGTTAAGATTTCTAGGGTTTATTCTTTTAACCAAATGTAAAGAACCTTGAAAATAAGGTTTATTTGGTACTTACCCCTTAGAGGTGGTTTAGAAAAACCCTTGGAGATGAATTTGAGGAAGCCTTTGAGAAATTTTAGGGCTTGGTATGATGCAGAGGCCCTCCTGGCCAAAAGCGTAGCACTGAATGCGTAATGCAGGCCAGTCAGGTGAGCAGAAGGTCGAACGCACAGCGCAGGGAGGGTTGGTGAGCCTTCTGAATGGAGTAAACACATAGTGTTTGCACCTATGCACAAGCCTATCGGGTCTTTGGTGAGCGCGTAGTGTGGGCCAGTTGGGTGAGTAGAAGTCCGAACATGCAGCGCAAGCAAGGCTGTTGGGTCTTCTGAAAGGAGTAGACGCACAACGTTTGCACCTGTCCACGGGCCTGTCGGGTCTTTGGTAAATGCATAGTACGGGCAAGTCAGGTGAGCAGAAGGTCGAACGTGCAGTGTGGGCAGGGCTGCCGAGTCTTCTAAATGGAGTAAACGCGCAACATTTTCACCTGTGCATGAGCCTATCGGGTCTTTGGTGAACGCATAGTGCGAGCCAGTCGGGTGAGCAGAAGGCCGAATGTGCAGTGTGAGCAGGGCTACTGGGTCTTCTAAATGGAGTAAACGTGCAATGTTTTCAACTGTACATGCGCCTATTTGGTCTTTGGTAAATGCGTAGCGCAGGCCAGCCAGGTGAGTAGATGGTTAAATGTGCAGCGTGGGCAGGGTTGCTGAGTCTTCTGAATGGAGTAAATGCGCAACGTTTGCGCATGTGCATGGGCCTGTCCGTTATTTGGCGAACATGTACATGTAGTCTCAGGCGCGTAGCGCACAGATGAATTTACGCAGCAAAAAACATCCAGGGGCGTAGCACAGGCTTTTAGGCATGTAGCATAGGGCAGCCTTGCCCGATTTTGCTAAAAAGGCACAATTTTTGCTTTGGGTGCCCTTGATGACCTTTGTAAAAGAAAATGAGTTATTGAAGGGTGGAGAAGGCCTTTATAGGTTCAAAGAATTGATTTTTAAATGTCAAACCCACTTTTCTAAAGTTTTATTTTCAAGCCTTTGACCTTTTACTGATATTTTATTTGGCCCTTTTGCTGCAAACGACTAGGTACTGAAGTTGGTCTTTTTCCTATTTCCTTGAGGCATGAAGAGCTTGTTCCCATACTTTGGTGAATTTGGCCATACAAAAACCTCTTAATTTTGATGTGAAACCTCTTTTATAAGACTTATTTTAACCCCTTGATATTTACAGAGCTCCTTTCAATGTTTGTAAGCAGATTTGCTCCATTTGGTGAATTCTGACTTCCTTTTGGCCTAGTGGTGCCTTTCATCATTTGCTTGATAGATGACTATGAAAAACCTTATCCTCAATTTTCTTACTGATCATTAGGCATGATAAAATCACATTTTTACCAACATTATGAAATTCAAAATCATGTTTATTACCTTTTTTTTTTTACCACTTCTGTTTTGCAGGTGTCTGAATTTATAATTTTGAAACTTGCCCACTGATACTCTTCACCTCCCTATTCTGTAGAATTTGTTTGAGTGACAAGGATTACTTTATTTGGTTGGTTTATGTCCTTGAACATTTTCACTTTAGCAGGTGTTATGAAACCTTGAAGTGACCTTTCCTTTTGATCCTTGAAAATGCTGAACTCTCTTTGATAACCTTAGACATTTACACAGTGGTGGCATCCTCAAAACTTTTTATATTTACCTTGGAGCTTATACCATGTTTTTCTATCCTTTAACCACTAAATGTAAATGACTGAAATGAGAGCTTGACTCTCCTTTATGATTTTTGCTGCATTTGGTTTTTTTTTGGCAAACTGTTGATCCAATCAGGCTTAAAAAAACCTTGATCACTCCTTTAGACTCTGTGCTCCCTGCTTTCCTTTAGAAACTCATCAGTTACCCTATCAATTTCCCTTGCTAATTTACCTTTGACATTCTTGCAGAAATGTCAAGCACATTTACCTTTTACAAGACTTGAAATTGATAAAATAGCCTCCTTTGGAGATCTTCTGCTCTTTCTTGGGCAATCATGTGTTGCTCTTCTTTTTTTTAGAACTCGGTCTTAGCATAACAACAACATAGCTTAAAATACCAATAAATACCTTATAACCTAGGAAACCTTAATGATCTAGTGGGAGGGTTTTAACTTGGTCTTTTGATTGAAATTAGGCTTGGGATCTTAATAGTGTAAAAACGGAGTTTTTTGACCAATTGGTATATTTGAATATATAGAAAATGATGTACTTGATTAATCTAAAGAGCTTATAGGGGTAGTCTTGAGACAATCAAGGTTTGAGGAACCTGATGAAAATGGGAAAGAATAGGCTGATTGTTAACCCTATATGAAAGTGAAAAGTGGGGTAAAAGCAAAAACAGGGTGTTGGGGTGATAGGTGAGAAAAAACAAACTATATGAGTGGCATAAGCCCAAGAGGGGCGCTTTAGGAATGGCAGGTTAATCATGGACTGGTAAATAGTAAAATAATGAAATTTTTTTGACAAGGATAATGAAGGCAGTGAGATTTCTAAAACTCACAATATTCAGGAATCTTGTTTTTAGAAATCTAGGACCTATATTTAGTCATCTTCAGATAGTAAAAATTACTGATGACTAATAGTAGCTCCACTTGGGGAGGGAAACTCCTTTTTAGGAGGTTTCCAGGACATCAGAGCTCAAATCTTTGAGTTTTGAATACCAATGCCTCATCCATTGGGCATATTTCTCTTCTTTCATTTGTTGATATTTCATTGAAGCTATGATCTTAAGAATCTTAAAGAAATTCTTGCTTCAACCTCATCTCTACCTACCCATCATACCTTACCTAAAAATTTTTTCTTCCTTTGGGTGCACTTGGACTGGCAAACCCTTGACATTCATTTTTCTTTGAAAGCATAAGAAAATAACTACCTACTTGTACCCTTATCACTCCCAAGAGTTCAGATTAGGCTAATGAACTCTCTTATTCTCTACCTAGTCTACTTATTTTTCAAGATTAATCTGTTTGAAAAACTTTTCTTCTCTAATCTACTGACATGAAATTGAAAAACACGACTAAACCAGGATTGAGCAATCTGATTTTCCATGGGCTGTGGCATTCAGACAAGCTGCACACAGACATTATTTTTGTATAAAAAAACTAGAAATTATGAGGGTTGTGTTTCATCATTTGTTAGTCTTCCCTATCTTTCTCTTTGGTTCAGATTTGAGCATTGAGAACCAACATCTTTTCCTCCTAATCTATTCCTACTGACAAGTCAAGCTTAAATGGTTTTACAAGCCTTCTTTCACTAACTTATCAGAAAAAATTCAAAATATGTTTAGCCTTGGATAGGCTAGATGACTGAACAAGGCTCTTTTTTATTAACCAATAGTGGTATTTAGGCTTCCACACTTTCAATAGTACTCTTTTTTGGGTATGGGGCTGTACCTATTCCTTTTCTACCTGCTTTTATTTTTCCTGAATTTTCATTTATTAATGTTATGTACAATGAATGAAAGCTTCGAACTAGGAACTTTGAAAAAAATAGCGTTTAAGCATCCTGCCATTGACAGGACCTCTGAACACCTATACTCCATCTATATCTTGTAAAAAGAAAGAATTTTTACCTTTAGTTGAATGAATGATGTAAGGACCTTTCCACAAATTTTCAAACTTGCCATGTTTTCCTTTGTCCTCCCTTCTGGAATCCCATTTCGACATTGTGTCTCCAATGTGGAAATCATTGGCTTTGGTTCTTATATCAAAGATCTTTTTTATGTTTTTTTGCACTTATGTCCTTTTGTAAACTTCCTCCCTTGATTGCTGCAAATGAATGGTTTGGTTCAACATCCTTTGCATGCCATTTTATTCTGATTGAACCTCTTGAAGAAGCTTCATAACCAGAATTCCCAAGGATGTTGGGAAAACAACATCCATGCCATAAACCATCCGATAGGGAGACATATTGATATATTTCTGAGTTGTTAGTCTATCAACCCATAGTGCATGCACCAATTTTCCATGCCATGATTTTTTGTTTTCTTCCAATAGTTTCTTGATGATTTTCACCAAAATCTTGTTAGAGGACTCAACCAGTCCATTACCTTGAGGGTAATAAGATGTAGAGTGCCCCAGTGTGATGTGATATTTGTAGCAAAAGTCCACCATTCTCTTGGACTTAAATGCTGGAGCATTATCGGTGATGATATTCTTGGGACAACTGAATCTGGACAAGATGTTGGTTTCAAGGAATTTTATGATGACTGAATCGGTAGCATTCCTTGAAGGGATGACTTCTATCCATTTGGTGAAATAATCGGTAGCAGTGAGAATCCACTTGTATTGGGCAGATGAAGCAGGGTGAATTTCTCCAATGAAATCTAAACCACACTGCTGAAAAGGAGTTTCAACACTAATAGGATGCAAGGGCAAAGGTAGTAGCTTTTTCTAATTCCATCAAAGATTTGGCATTTATGGAAAGTTGTAACTAGCTTGTGAGTATATGGGAAAAGAGTGGGCCAATAGTAACCATCTCAAAGGATTTTATTAGCTGTGGTTTTCTAGTAGAGGTGACCTCCACACTCTCCTTCATGGAACTCATGCATAATTATATCTTCATCATCTTCAAGCAAACATTTGAGAAGTATGCCAACAAAATTTTTCCAATATAAAGCTCCATAAAAATTGCAATAATTTAAAGCTTTTTGTTTCAAGAATCTAGCTTTTGTTTTGGATAAAGTTGGAGGAGCATTAAGATAGAAAAGTAAATATATAATATTGGCATACGAAGATGAATTCAGAAATACTTCTTCAATGTGTGGAGCTGTGCATTCTTATTGTTACTCTAATGCATCAACCATATTCATTTCTAGTGTTGAAAATTTGATTCAGCGATGAGTTTGCAAGTCCTTGTCCTTTAATCAATTTAGTGGGTATGATTTTTAAATCATATTCTAAGATAATAGCAATCCATTTACCCCTTTTACCATCATGGTCTTGATTCAAAATGTCTTTAACAACTATGTGTGGAACAAAAGAAATAACATGGGAGTGAAAAATATAAACTCTGAAGTCCTTCAATGCTTTGATCAAGGTGAAGGTTTGTTTCTCCATGATGTTATATTTTAGAGGAGCATCTCTCAATGCTTTGAAGAAGAAGGCTATGGGTTGTTCTTGTCCCATCATGTTCTTTTGAAGAAATATAGTAGCAATAGTGTGTTCGGATGCAAAGTAGAATATGAAGAAATCCTTGGTAAAGTCAGGGCTGATTAGAACCGGTGTTTGGGTAAGGGCTTGTTTCACCAGTTCAAAGGATTGTTTGGCTTCCGTGGTCCACTTGACTCCTAATTCTCTTTTCAGCATGTTTGTGATATTTATTAGGAGTTCAGTGAGGTTATGAATGAACTTTCTCAGGAAGTTTATGTTTTTAATGAAATATTGCATCCCTTTAATGTTTCTAGGATGGCTGATTTGTAGTATACCTTCAATCCTTTTGGGGTCTATCTTTATCCCTTCTTCAGAAATGATGTGGCCCAAAAATTTTCCTTCTTGAAGATAAAACAATGTTTTCTTAGGATTCGGAGATAGGCCATACTTCCTACACCTCTCAAAGACCTTTCTCAAATGGACTAGGTGTTCTTCATCAGTTTTAGAATAGAAAATGATTTCATCAAGGTAAATTACTATGAAGTAGCCCATGTCATCAGAAAAATCTATGTCCATGGCTCTTTGAAAAGCAGCCCCCGCATTCATCAACCAAAATGGCATTTTTACATACATGAATGTGCCCCAAGGTGTTGTGAAAGCAGTTTTGTGTTGATCACTTGGTAGTACCAATACCTAATTGTACCATGAAAATCCATCAAGCATTGATATTCTCTTAGAACCTACCACCCTTTGCAGTATATGATCCATTTTGGGTAAAGGGTAGTTGTCCTTTAGGGAGGCTTTGTTCAAGTTTCTAAATTTTATGCACAACCTAATCTCCCCCGTTTTATTCCTAACTAAAATGAGGTTGGAAACCCATTCTGAGTACTTGAGTGGGACTATGATACCAGCATCATACATCTTCTTTATTTCCTTTTCAACTAGAGGTACTAGGACGGGATTTATTCTTCTCAATTTTTGTTTGAATGGTTTCTGATTTTCCTTGAGAGGAATTTTATGTTGAATAATTCTTGTGTCGTAGGACTTGAATTCCTCATACCCCCATGCAAAAATATCTTTAAACTCTTTGAAAAACTCTATATATTTTTGTTTTATGTGAGGAGGGAGAGTTTTGGACAACTTGATCATTTTGTGTTTTTATAGGCTGCCTATGTTACATTCTTCCACATTAGTTTCAGTGGTTTCCATTTTTGGCTTCCTACCAACGTCATTGAAGTCAAACAACTCTTCCAAGGGGGCACGACTTCTTGTTAATGAGTTATATTTTCATTGCAGCTCCTCAAGGTCTTTTTGATCTAAATCTACCAATGATTATGCCTTAAGAGGATATTCTAGCAGATTTATGTCAGTTTTACAAGGAAACTCTGTTTTGAGGGTTTGTTCTTCATGAAATAAAGTTTCTTGATGGATTAACTCTAATTTTAACATTTCAAACTTGGTTTTGGGTTGCAAGAAATTTTTGATATATTTTTCATTTTCAAATACTTTCCAGTGATATTATGTTATCCGGGACTGTTGGTCTGCACTTGACTTTCACAATGTATCGTTCATTAGCATGAGGCATTTGGCATGTGCTGGTAGAAAAGGCAAGTTCATTAGCCAAGATTTTTTGAGCTCTAGGGATGGAGATAAGTTCATACTTCTCAAAAATTTTCAGGAGATCCATGGTAGCATTCCAGTATTCTCTTAGTCTAGGATTCTTGGTAGAATATTCTCCCTTGATTTGTGTAATGATTAGTTCAGAGTCTCCTGGAACATAAATTTTCTTGGCTCCTATGTCTTTTAGAAAATGTAAACTAAGGAGAAGGGCCTCATACTCGAAAATATTGTTAGTGAATTGAAAATTTAGTTTGTAGGAGGGGCCTTCATTGGTGTTATGAATCCAGACACCAGCGCCCGAACCAGCTTTGCCACAAGAGCCATAAAAGCTCATGTTCCAAAGCATCTCAAGTTCAACTTCGCCATTATGCTGTTGTTTGGGGCTGCTAGATTTTTGGCTGTCAAGTTCCTTATTCAATGTTTGGTTTTACTGTTGTGATAGGCCTAGATCTTTCTCAATTTCACTTAATTGTTCGTCAATGTCATCATCATTATACAAGATAAATGAGTCAAGATCCGAATGGATGGAATAAAGAGGGGTGTTTTTTGGCCTATCTTAGCTGCTAACCATATATTTCATGTGTGATTCATGGTACAACCTCCTTGTTTGGTTAAAAAATGGGATGGTAGCATAGGACATGTCCATCTGGAGATTACCTTGAAGTTGGGCTCCCCATGATCTGGATAGAAGCATGCCATACTTAGGGGGAATGTCAGCAACCACTATCTCCATGACTAGACTCTTAGCAAGTATTTTTTCCAGATTCACACACAAATCCTTGATTACACCCAAACACTTGAATCTACTTTAATCGAAGGAGTATAAGTCCTTGTAAGGTTTTGTTATTTCTAAGCCTAATATATCCATTAATACCTTAGGCATGAGATTGTGTGAGGCTGCGAAGTATAGCATAGCATTATGCAAGATTTTGTCATGAATGTTTAAGCTGACATAGAATGGAGGGAAAAATCCTTCTTGATATTTTCCCTCTACTTCAGGTCCAAATAGTAGCTCTAGTTTGTCAACAGTTAAGTTCAAGGTGTCAGTGTAATTTCCTATATTCAAACATTTCAAGACTTGATTTCTATATACATCCCGAGTTACCAGTTTAATAAGGGGCATGCTTATTTTGATCTTGGCACTCTCTCCTTCAAAGCTTAAAGGTGTTAGTGTTTTTGGCATATTTACATTTGTTTTATCGCACATATTTCTTTCAATAGTTTTGGTTTGCTGAGTTTTATTAGGACTATCATTTTGAGAAAATTTACCAAGGCCACTAGTTGATGTACTAGGGCAGCTTGGGTCACCATTTGATTGGCCAATTTTGTCTTTGTTTAGATCAGATTTCTTAGCCATGGTGATTGTGTTCTTTGCTGTCATTTTCATTATATTTATAGGGGTCTTTTTAACACCAGTTTTTTTTTTTTTTTTTTGGATGCCTCTTGGTTTTTCTTACTCCTAAGATCATATTGTCTATGGACCTCCATTACTTATACTCTTCAGACTCCTCATAGTTTGTTCTATCATTTTGATTTGAGGAAAAGAAACCTTGTTCTTCTTCTGTGAGAAAAAAATCACTTTCATTGTCAGAGCCTATCAAGTTTACATGATTTTCTTTCGGTTGTTCTATTTCTCTTTCCTCCTCATCCACATAATTTTATTGTAAAGGAGGCCTAATTTGTTGGTCATTTTCCCTTTGTCTGATTTGGGGTGGGTTTCTTCTGAAGTTCTAATTCCTATTTATGTTTTGGGGATTTGGTTGATTTTCCCTAGGAGGTGTTCTTTCATTCAATTTTATCCTCTCCATCATTCTCTCCATTGTTCTAACTAGGCTGTCAATTTTGGCATCGGATGAAGAGGTTGAGGCCATAGTTTCATCTTTATATGTGACTCTCTTTTTTGACCTCATCCTAGCTCTCTTTTCAATCAGGTTGGCCTCTGCACTCACAAATCCCCTTTACATGTCTTCTAAAGTTTGGGCATCCCCTTCTCCTAATTGGTAGTTCATGTTTGGATCAAAGCCTTCTGGAAATTTCACTAGTGCTAGGCCTTGTGGGGGTTTCATGTGAGGTGGGAGGGAATTGTACACACTATTGAAACTAGTGCAATGGTCTTGGATGCTTTCCCTGACATTTCTCTTAATGTTGTTATATTCTGAGAGAATTTGGAGAGGGTTTTTCTTAATCTCCCATTTTTTTATGAATGTTTGGTAAAGGGAAGGGAGATCATGTATGCTGTTAGGAGTCAATATTTTGAACCATTTTTTAGCTTCCCCTCCTAAGCTTTGGGAAAACATCCTCATCTTCATGGTTTCATCTTCTAACTCCATTTAATAAAAAGCATCATTTCTTCTATCTACATGTTGTTTGGCAGTTGTATAGTCAGCTTCGGTGAAGTGAGGGATTTTGGATTGGTAGTCATTTGACAAAGGTATCAGAGGTTGTGGTAGTACTAGAGGGTCCTACCATGCTACCATGATGGGAGCTAATGGCATCCAAGGACGATTTACAAGGGGATTTTTTGTGAGAGGGGGTGTAGGATGAAGTGGTGTGTTTTACATAATGGTGGTATGAATGGGTGTGGTGGAAGTACGTGGACCAATAAACTGATTTTGAGAAAACTTGGAATGAAAAGAGCCAAAGTGATGGAGAAGTTGAAAATCAGGAGGAGTGGAAGGAGGGGCTTCTCCGCTAGGACTCTGCTGCAAATCCATGGGCTCAAGGTCAGTTTGGTCAATCCCACTTTGTGACGTAGTTCAAAAAATGTTTCTTATATGGTGTAAGTCAAACTAGGGATCTTGCAATGCTGTAAGATGTTCAGGGACAGAACTTGCTCTATGAATGGTCATAATAGTAGTTGAATCTTTATTTATAGAATTTTTCCACAAAATCCTTTTTGGGTCGTCAACTATGGTAGGAGGGTTTGGGTCCGGGTGATATCTGGTACTGATCCTTTGGGAAGCTAGATTTCAAACCCAAAGTGTAGAGAGGCTGAAAATTTATGATTGCTTTCGGAAGGCTGACCTATCTTAGTGTTTTCTAAACTCACACAATGTGTGAATAGGCTTCTAAACTGCTCAGGGCTGGTTTGACGCAATCCTATGGAAGTCTACGAGAACTATTAAAGTTAGTAGGATTACTGGAGGCTAGTGGAGTTGCCAGGTGGATGTTTTTGAATGTTTTGAGGACATATATTTGTGGTCCACCACCAAAAATTCGCAAAAAACCAATCTAGGGATTTTTTGGGGTTTTTTGTGTTCCTTTATGTAGCCCTAAGGTTTCTATGAGTGTCCTCCAGTTGAGTCATCATTTTTCTAGGATGGTGAACAATTAGATTCTACTTTTAGCCAACACTCAAGTTTTCTAAGATTGACAGGGATTTGAGAGATCCTAAGGTATACTTAGGATGTCACTGAATCAAAGGTCCCACCTTGATCGCCATTATTTTAGGCGATGAGGTGGCAATAAATCAGTAGATACTATTTGACACGGGCTTCTGAATTTTCTAAAGATGTGTAAGCTTGTCACTTACTTAGAAAGTCCCACCATGATTGCCATTATGTTAGGTCCCCGTAATTTGTTAGATTGGTGAGAAAAAATGAAAAAGGGTAACATCAGACTAGTCTTTGGAGTCCTAGGACCTAGCCTTCCTAGACTCAGAGAGGGCTCTCTCTATTTTGTGCAAAGAATATGAACTTGTTTTCTTTTTAGTTTTTGATTTTAGGCTAGTTTCTAAATTTAGGGTTTGTTTGTTTGTTTGGTTGGTTGGGAAAGTTGTTAAGTAGGTTAATAGAGTGGGGAATATCAATCCATTAGGCTATGGAGTCTGCAAAAGTCTTGAAATGTGTAAAAATGAGTCAAGGATAGTTCAAAGGGAAAGATGGCAAGATGAAATGGATCTAATTAGGTCAAGGAAGAGTGAAATAACATGGAGTTGTAAATATAGTGATTTAAATCGGAAATAAAGGATCCTTTAACAAACCAATAAAGAATAAAAATCTTCTAAGATGATAGCATAATGAAAACTTGAAGATCAATGATGAATTCCTCAATATAAACTAGGCTAAGCAAGTCTTAAAAACAATAGTTAAGTAAGCTAAGAGAGTAGTGAAGGATTCTATAAAACTTACTTGCAAACAGATAGCATTCTAACATAACATATCAGTAACACTAAAGAGCATTTAAGGATTTATTTAGCAAAAATTTGAGGAATAAACATGGAAGTTAAGAAAGGAGGTAGAATTAGGGTACCAAGAAGGTAAATCTTATTCTCTATTTCAGTTTTATATCTAAATGAACCATAAACACAATGAATAACTAAAGAAAAAAAACATAAAGATGGAATACATCACCATTTAAACAAGCTTAATGTATCCTAAGAGTGAGCTTGATCCATGGAAGCACAATCTAACACCATCACAAGGCACCCAAAACCAGTTTCACCAATAAACTCCAAATCTATTTCATAGCATGCTCAACAAATATCCAACATATAAAATGAAACCTCCATGCTCTATTTATCTTGCATTGTAGGAATAAACCCTAATTAGGTCTCTAGAAGCCTATTAGTTAATCATAAATGTCACTTTTGTCCTTTGAGACCTTGCAAGGCCCAAGACACAAAATATCTAGTACAAAATATCTTCTCGACTATTTTTGGCAAAAAAATTGACATTTGGGCTTTCCCAAGCCTCAAAAATATTGCCAAGCTTACTTTGTGGACTTTTTGAATGTCAGGGCATAGCACTGAGTTTTAGGATGTATTTCCAAGGCAAGGGCGCAACACATGAGCAAGAAAAGTGGGTCATCTTGCAGCAAAGTTTTGAAGGCCTTCCTGATGTCAGAATGGGCTCTCTGTGATGGCTCGTTGGAAAGCATGTTGAGTATACTTTCCAGAACTACCCTTGGTTTTCTGAGTGGAACCATATAACCTATTAAAAAAAAAACTCCCAAGATTGGTAAAGGCGCATCACATGTCCTAAAAACTAGGTAGAAAGCTAAAAATTAGGGTGTTTTTTACCCTTTTGGAGGACCAAATCAACTCCAAATAACCTGAAATTTGGTGAGAATGTTGTACTAGAGTTGAGTATTCCAAAAATGTAAACTATACCTCTTGAAGATTCCCTGAGAAAAAACGTAGCACCAAGTGTGTTGTACCCTTGGCACTCCAAATTAGCAAAAATCCAAAATTTCCAAAAAGTTCCCAAAATTTGCAATTATCTTCCTTGTTATGTCTGGGATGCTTTCATGGAAGCATTAGCAAGAAGGTTAAGATTTATTTGACCTTTTTCCTCCTCTAGGGCTTGAGCTTTGTCAAGGTCTCTTTTGAGCTTGGCCCTTACAATTTGATTTCTAAGTGCATTGTGTTTGGTCATCTTCCTTTAGAGGTCAAGATCTCTATTTGCCTTCTCCAATTTGGCCTCCAAGTGTGTGTTTGGTATTTCTAGCCAAGGCTCCCGATCATATTCTATCTCCATGGCAAAAAGCTCACTTAGAGGAAGCTTCTCTGCCAAGGCAGACTCTTGCTCTCTTTGTCTTGCCAAGGCCTTGTTTAAATCCATGGTTATTGGTCTTCTTTGGGACTCTCCTTCTTCATCTTCACTTTCCTCATAGGTGCCCATGAATTCCTCTAGCTTTACCTGTGCCCTTTGAGCTTATTTCCAGGCTCTGATTTCTCTAGCCTCATAAATGGCATTTTTTCCCCTAGATGTATATTCTCCATCTCAAGGGCATTATTCACAGTCTTGGACCTATCTAGATTTATGTGGAGGTCTTCAATTTGGGCATTTTTGTTTTGGAGGATCAAGTTTGAGATCCTTTCTTCATTTTCATCATCACTATCAATATGAATGATTTAAAACTTTCTTTCAACCTCATGCTAATATTCTTCTTTTTCTTCTTCTTCTTTGACCTTTTGTTTGCCTTTGTCAAGATTCTTAGCTGAGGTGGATGACATGGTCCGTTGCCTTTTAGAGGCAACAAACACATGCCTCTTTCCTCTTTGGTATGTGAGGGGGAAAAGCTCAAATTTTTCATCTGAATTCCCTCACCATGGCTGACCTCAGGACTTCTTTTCTCTTCCTCATTGACCTCTGAACTGATGTTTTCTACACTGTGTTCTTGACTTCCTTCATCAGCCTCACTTTCATTTTCTTCCATGCTAACATCACTGCTGTGATCTTCATTTGTATCATCATCCCTTTCTCCTTCCCTGATATCGGCTTCATTTTCATCTAGGTTCTATGAGCTTTTCTAACCCTCATCATTATTATTACCTTGGCCACTTTCTTTATTTCCTTCAATACTGCTCGGAGTCTTACTGTCTTTGGCACTGTTCTCTGCACTATCATCATTACCACTATCAGGCTCATTGTTTTCACTACCTTCTTGGCCATTAGGACTACTATCATTATTGTCACTGCTTCCATTTTTACTATTGCTTGACCCTTTCCTGTGATTTTCACTGCTGTTATCAGTACCTTCACTGAATTTTTGGTCTTTAGTGTCACTACTGTCATCATCATCATCATTTCTATCAGTTACCATGATTTTTGTTTAATCATTGTTTCCCTCTTTATTGATTTCTGCATTTTCATCTTCCTCATTGACCTGTGGGCTATTTCCAACATCATCATCATTTTCCTGGCTGCTTTCTTCATCATTTGTGTTTTCATCTTCATTTTCATCTACCTCCATGTATTCTGCTTCATTGCTGACCTCTACCTCTTCTTCATCATCTTCCTCCTCATTGTCCTCTTCTTCATCATTTTCCTATTTATTGTCCTCTTCCTTATGGTCACTTTCTTGTTAACTTCCACTTTGTTCACTTCCTGAAGCATTAGGAGAAGGTGAGGAAGGGGGATGGGATGATGAGGGCACATTTGGCTGAAGATGGGGTTGTGGGTTTGTGAAGACTTCATGGCCGATGAACACCTCCCATGGAATACCCTTTTGCTCTAATTTATGGAACACAACTATCTTGATAAGAGAATGGTGAAAAAGACTTTGCATTTGTTGTGAAGGATGTCTCTTTTTCACAATATAGGACATCTTATAAATACTCCTATGTATATAATAGGGAAAATGTAGCATATTTACCCTAGTGAAGTGCATGAACAGTCTTATATGGTATAAATAAAGCCTAGAAAACCTCCCCTCACATGTAAAATATTTCATAATGACTCTCATAAATGGCGCATATCTCTCTAGAAAATGTGAAAAGAGAAAAATGGATTTGTAGTCATCTTGGTATCTAGGTTTTAGGAAAGGCTCATAGTGGCTTAGATCCAAATTAGCCTGCTTCAACCACTTTTCTCCTATACTTTGTATCCTAGTTGCCATAGAAATGATATGCGAATATAGCTGAAAGTTTACCCCTGCTAAATTTACTTGATCATCATGAAGGTTAAGGATAAACAACCTGGTCAACTTAGGATGACTTTGTATCTGTTATAATTTTTCACAAAAGTCAAAACAACCCACATTCTGGAAATATGAAACTATCATAGGAGATGCCATCAACTCTGCAATGTTCAGTGGTTCAAACCTAGTTACTCTTCCACCTTTGTGCTGCTGTCTTCTAGGCCCTTGGTCTCCCTCACCACTGTCATTATTACCTTCCCTTGACATTTTGAATTTACTGTTGCCTTGAAAGCCAAAACCCTAATTCTGCTTTTGAGATTTATATGAAGAGGGTAAATGAGATGGTGATGAGAAAGGAAATTTTTGCAAATAGAGGAGTAGATGAGTGAGAGTGGAGTGTATGAATGTGAGGGAGACGTAAGAGGATAAAAAATTGATGACCACTCTACCTTAACTGTACCTTTCTGGTTTTGCAGATGAGGGAGGTTAAATGTTACTTAGTTCAGCTTTCTAGGGTTTATTCTTTTAACAAAATTTCAAGAACCTTGAAAAGAAGGTTGTTTTGGTACTTACCCCTCAGAGGTGTTTCAGAAAATCCCTTGGAGATGAATTTGAGGAAGCCTTTATGAAAATTTAGGGCTTGGCCTGATGCAGAGGCCCTCCTGGCCAAACACGTAGCGTGGGCCAGTCGGGCGAGCAGAAGGCTAAATGCACAACACAGGCAGGGCTATTGGGTCTTTTGAACGGAGTAAAAACACAGTGTTTGCACCTATGCATGGGCCTATCAGGTATTTGGTGAAAACATAGCGCGAGCTAGTCGGGTGAGTAGAAGGTCAAATGTGCAGTGTGGGTAGGGCTGTCGGGTCTTCTGAATGGAGTAAACACACAACATTTACACCTGTGCATGGGCCTGTCGGGTCTTTGGTGAACACATAGTGTGGGCTAGTTGGGTGAGAAAAAGGCTAAACATGTAGCGCGGGTAGGGTTGCCGGGTCTTCTAAATGGATTAAACACACAGCATTTGCACCTGTGCATGGGCCTGTCGGGTCTTTGGTGAATGCGTAGCGCGGGCCAGTCGGGTGAGTAGAAGGTCGAACATGCAACGCGGGTAGGGTTGCTGGGTTTTTTGAACGGAGTAAACATGCAGCATTTGCACTAGTGCATGGGCCTATCAGGTCTTTGGTGAACATGTAGCACGGGCCAGTCAAGTGAGCAGAAGGGTGAACGTGAAGCGCGAGCAGGGCTGTCGGGTCTTCTGAATGGAGTAAACGCGCAGATTTTTCACCTATGCATGAGCCTGTCGGGTCTTTAGTGAACGCGTAGCACGTAATCTCAAACGCGCCGTGCAGAGATGAATTTACATAGCAAAAAACCTCTAGGGGCGTAGCATAGGGCAACCTTGCCCAATTTTGTCAGAAAAGAAAATTTTTCACTTGGGGTGCTCTTGATGACCTTTGTAAAAGAAAACGAGTTTCTGAAGGGTGGAGAAGGCCTTTATAGGTTAAAAAAATTGATTTTTAAATGTCAAACCCACTTTTTTAAAGTTTTATTTTCAAGCCTTTGACCTTTTACTGATATTTTGTTTGGCCCTTTTGTTGCAGGTGACTAGGTACTAAAGTTGGTATTTTTCCTATTTCTTTGAGGCATGAAGAGCTCATTCACATACTTTGGTGAATTTGGCCATAAAACAACCTCTTCATTTTGATGTGAAACCTCTTTTATAAGACTTAGTTTAACTCCTTGATCTTTAGGGACCTCCTTTCACTGTTTGTAACCAGATTTGCTCCATTTGGTGAATTCTGACTTCCTTTTGTCCTAGTGGTGCCTTTCATCATTTTCCTGATAGATGAATATGAAAAACTGTGTCCTCATTTTTATTAATGATCATCAGGCATGATAAAATCACCCTTTTACCAACATTATGAAATTCAAAACCATGTTTATTACCTTTTTTTTTTACCACTTCTGTTTTGCAGGTGTTTGAATTTATAATTTTGAAACTTGCCCACTGAAACTCTTCACCTCCCTATTCTGCAGACTTTGTTTGAGTGACATGTCTTACTTTCATTAGTTGGTCTATGTCCTTGAAAATTTTCACTTTAGCACGTGTTATGAAACCCTGAAGTGACCTTTCCTTCTGATCCTTGAAAATTCTAAATTCTCTTTGATAGCCTTAGAAATTTACACAGTGGTGGCATCCTCAAAAAAATTTATATTTACCTTGGAGCTTATACCATGTTTTTCTATCCTTTAACCACTAAATTTAAATGACTGAAATGAGAGCTTGACCCTTCTTTATGAGTTTTTCTGCATTAGGTTTTTGTTTGGCATACTATTGATCCAATCAAAATTAAAAAAACCTTGATCTCTCCTTTAGACTCTGTGCTCCTTTCTTTATTTTAGAAACTCATCAGTTACCCTATCAATTTCCCTTGATGATTTACCTTTGACATTCTTGCAGAAATGTCAAGCACATTTACCTTTTGCAAGACTTGAAATTGATAAAATAGTTTCCTTTGGAGATCTTCTGCTCTTTCTTGGGAAATCATGTGTTGCTCTTCTTTTTTGTTAGAACCTGGTCTTAGCATAAGAAAAAAATAGCTTAAAATACCAATAAAGGTCTTATAACCTAGGAAAACCTAATGATCTAGTGGGAGGGTTTTAACTTGGTCTTTTGACTGAAATTAGGCTTGGGATCTTGATAGTGTAAAAATAGAGTTTTTTGACCAATTGGTATATTTGAATATATAGAAAATAGTGTACTTGATTGATATAAAGAGCTTATAGGGGTAGCCTTGAGACCATCAAGGTTTGAGGAACCTGATGAAAATGGGAAAGAATAGGCTGATTATTAACCCTAGAAGAAAGTGAAAAGTGGGGTAAAGGCAAAAAAATAGTGCTGGGGTGATAGGTGGGAAAAAAAAAAAACCAAATGAGTGGCATAAGACTAGGAGGGGCCCTTTAGGAATGACAGGTTAATCATGGAATCATAAATAGTAAAATAATGAAAAATTTGTGTCAAGGATAATGAAGGCAGTGAGATTTCTAAAACTCACAATATTCAGGAATCTCGTTTTTAGAAATCTAGGATTGATATTTAGTCATCTTCAGATAGTAAAAATTATTGATGACTAACAGAACTAAAAGGACATGTCTACGTATAACTGATATGAATTTTGGACAGGATGATCAAAGTAATTCAAAATCAAACAGTAAGTGTGGAGCCTCAAGACTGCCTCAATTTTGACATCCATTTTCACTATCTTTCCTTCTTTTTGACAAATCCATAAGCTCAAAAAAGTATTGAAATTCACATTTTTATCTTGCTAAGGTATCCTAATGATATATTTTTTATATTTTCAAATATTCCTTATTATTAGAATAAAATTTGTATTTAGGTACGAAATTAATGTAATTTTGCAGCTAAAATCTGTCTCTGTATCCATCGCCACGGTTCAACAGGTTCTGAGGAATCAATGAAGAAGAAAAACATTGGGTAGTTGATAAATGATCTGGTCATGGATCCTATCTTATCTATCTGTCCAGAATCAAGGAACAAAGTGCCTAGGATTGTGGCCAAAGGGACGGTCAAAACAGGAACCACAACAAGCGAGCGAGAAATATTGAGGTTTCAGGATTTTCTCTCCACATAGAAAATCATGAAGCAATGACATTCACATTTCTATTTAGAGTTTCATACATATTTTTCTTAGTCTCAGAAGGCATAAAATACTCAAGCATTTAATACAAGGCTGTTATAAATACTAGGTTGTGTAATTGTGAAACAAGTTCAAATTATTGCGAGATTGTTATATTCTTAAACTCAAATTTTATTCACTAATTGATGAAGGAAAATTTCTGGAATCTTAATGCATAGATAGTATAGAATAGATCAGAAGCCATTTTTTTGTGGAGGGCGCCTACACAGAAGAGTTTTATTTTTTTAATTTCTTGTTCTTTCATAGTTCAACTTTTCATTCTTTCGCTGTATTTTTTTCACATAGATAGATGCTCTGTTTCCGTTTCTATTTATAGCATAGATGTACTTTGTTTTCATTTGTGTTTCATAGCCCAAATACACACTTTACTTTCATATTGTAGGCATACGCTTTGATTTCATTTACATTGTAATTATTTTCAGATTTCTATAGTGTAGATGATTAGGTTTATCATTTTTATTTCACTATTAGTTAGCACCATTTGCAGAATATCATTATGTAAAGATAGATGCTTTATTTATGATTGTGTAGACTTAGATACAGTTTATCATAGTAGCTGGCATAGATTAATTTATTATAGATTAATTTATCATCATTTAGAATAATTTATTTTCATGCAATACAAGTTTATCATAGATTGGTTTTCTTTCTTAAAAACATTTCCACTTCTTCCTTCTTGCAAGTTTTATTTTTCAATAATTAAAATATTTATTTTAACAAGTGTGAATAATATTTAGTGATTTCTTGTTTTAAATCTCATTCATATAAAGTTTCCAAAAGCATACAAAAAAATATTATAGTTCCTTCTTATTTCTAGAACTTTAGATTTTCTCAAAGTCAATCATTAACAATTACCAAGATAAGATAATATTTTCATCATAGTTTTGGAACTTAGTTGAATTTAGATTTCATTTCAAAAATTATAAGTTTAGTCTCTCAATTTCATTTATACATTCAAAATAAACAAAAAATCTTAAAACAACTTTAAACATATAAAATCATCATAATAAAATTAAGTAAGAAAAGGCTTCTAGCATATATAGTGAACTTGCACTTCATAAGATTACCAACTCTGGTCGATAATTTATGATAGAAATTTAAGACATTAAATTGAATAAAAAATTTGGCGTTGTTTCCAAGGAAGTGTAAATAGGAGCCTTATCTCTTAATTAAAAAAAAAAAAAAACAACAACAACAAGAACATAAAAAAAATGACATGTGTAGAGAAAGAGATTATAGAGGTAGATTTGTAGCTAGAGGTATAATTTTGATCCCAACAACACAACCCACACCATCAATACCTTGTAGTGCCACACCATCCACCAAAAATCATATTCCATTCTTAAAAGGTATACATAGAATTCCTGAGGTATTAAGATGAGAAATTGAACCTAGAGACTCTCCAACTTCATCAACTAAAGTAGTTGTGGAAGAATAAGATCCCATATCACCAACATAAGGAGTCATATTTCTAACCTCTACTGGAGAATTCCCTTTAGGCCAGGAGCCAGAAATCCCTAGTGAGGAAAAATAAGAAGTCTTTTTTAATATACCATTGATAGAGGATCCAGAAAAATCAGAAGAGGAACAAACAATCCCAAATTTAGAATCCTATATTAGTTCTGAAGAAGGAGAAGTATACAATGTGAATGATGACCAATTAATATTAGGAGGAGGTGGACCTAGGATTGGAGGTGGAGGACGAGGTAGAGGTAGAGGAAGAGGAGAAGGAAGAGGAGGTAGAGTTGAAATATATCCTGTTGGATTTCCTATACTTGATGAAGATACTACTGCCACAATGAAGAATATTTCACCCTCCATCCTTCCCAATTTTCATGGATTAAGAAGTGAAGATCCTAAAACATTTCTTTTTGAATTTTAAGTCTTATTTAGATCATATGACTAATTACTCGATTCTCAAAAATTGAAACTGTTTCCTGCAACCTTTAAGGATGCAACATTAAAATTGTTCATGGTATCAATAACACATTATATTAGGACTTGGGAAGAAATTAAAAATGCATTCTCACAAAAATACAAGGATTAATTCACACCTCAAAATCGAAAAGATGAAGTTTCTAAGATGATGCAAAGAGAAGATGAAAATTTGGAGGATCTGATTGAGATATTCAGTTACAATCTAAAAAGGGTTGAGATGGAAAATTTGGAAGAAGATACTTTAAAAGCTCTCCTGTTGAAATCCATTAGAGATGAATGGATAGATATTCTTAATATGATGGGAAAAGGAGACATTTCTCAGCTATCATTTCCTGACATCTCTAAATTATGCATACTTATTTCAAGAGGAAATTTAATAATTCGAAGGAGTTAAAGAGATCCCATTCTCTCTAGAGTTAATAAATCTGTATCTGGAATAGTAAGTAGGGCTGAAATAGGAAATTTACTTAGTGAGTTCAAAAAAGATATTTTAGGGAGTCTTAGTGAAAAAATAGCCACCTTGAAGTTACAAAACAAGTAAAGAATTAAAAGTAATGCCTTATCTATCTTTTGTCCTAAGTGTAGAAAGAAACATGCCTTAAGGGAATGCCATCTTGATTTAAAAATCATCGAAACATGTGTCATATGTACAAAAAATCATGAAAAAAACAAATGTATTTCCATTCTAGGTCTTAAATTCGTTTACCAAGAGGAAATAGCTTCAAACTAGATAGATCCTCTTCATTTTATTTCTAGAAGACCATGGAAAGGATCACAAACTCAAGGTTTCAACACTCAGATGTCTACTCATCCCCCACATAATAATTGGAATGCATCAATGCCATGGAAGCAACCCTGGTATCAACCACAACCTTGGACTTAAGGATTGCAAAATCCTTATGGTAGATATTCTCAATATCACCATTATCCACAATATTATCCAAAATTTCCACCACAACATTTTCCTCAAACCAGTCAACAACCTCAATTTGAAAATAAAAACCCACAACTTTCATTACCATTTCCACAAAGGCCAAACCAACTACTTGCTCAACCACTTCCAAACCAAAACCTATTTATAACATGGAGGGGAAAAATTTTCATACTTCTATGATAACTCCACTAGATCTTAATAATGTTCAATTTAGATCTGGTAGAATATTAGAAACAAGTTTCTTTTTGTTATTATTCAGGAAAAATGAAAAGATGATCATTCTGATGAGGAGATTTCTTTTCATTAAGATAAAAATATTAAAAATAAAAATAATTATTCTGAAGAAGGGACATCTCTTCAGCAGAACAAAAATTTTCAAAATCAAACACAATATAATCCAATAAATTGAACTCCCATCATAGAGAAACCTTCGGTACCTATACCAAAACCTCCATTCCCTGAAAGACTACAAATTTATAAAGGGGTAGAAAAACAAATCATGTTGTCTAACTATGATATATTAGATGAATTTAAGAATTTTTGTATCAAAATTCCTTTGCTAAAAGCCATTAAACAAATTAAAATCCTCGCAAAAACAATAAGAAAGTTGAGTATAAATAAATCCGGGAGGAAAACAAAGGAAGTAAAAATAATATAGTTAGTGGGGGAAATTGCAAATATCATGATGGGAAAAACAACAATACACAAGTATTTAGATCCAGGAAGTCACATTGTGAAAAAAAACATCAATGGTATCGAAATCCCAAACACACTGATCGACTTAGGAGCAGCCATAAACATCATGAGTAAACAAACTGTGGAACAACTAAAAATTCCAAATCTTCAATATACACCAACATTGTTACAATTAGCAGATAGATTTGTAATTAAACATGATGGTGTATTAGAAGACATTTATGTATCCTTATACTCTTGGGAATATCCAGTTGACTTTATGATCTTAACTCCCAAAAATAACTTGGGAGGACATACATTGATATTAGCAAGACCTTGGTTAGCTAGAATTGATGCTTTCATCAGTTGTAGATTTGGTGACATGCTTATCTCTGATGGAAGTTCAACAATGGAATTCACATTATACCCTCCAAAAAAAATCAATGATAGAAGTAGAAAATGAAGAATTGATGGACCATGACAATGACCTACAACATATTTTTACTATCTCACAAATTAGTGAAGAAAATGGAATTCTAAATTCAATATAAAATCATTAATTATCTTCACAATGTGACAATAGTTAAGACTTTTAGGAACAATGTAATATTGAATACTTATCATCGAGAAAAATGTATTTATATTCTATGGAATAATTTGGTGATTCTTCAATTGAAATCTTTCCAGGTAAAACTTTAAATGTGAATAAAAATCTAGAAAAATTTCAAAAGGAGAAATTAATAAAGTCATTGCAAAACATTCTTCTGGGAATACACTGACATGAAAGGAATCAAACCTAAAACTTGCATACATCACATCTATATTGAGGTAAATTCTAGACCAATCCTACAACCTAAAAGAAGAATGAATCCAAATCTTAGGGAAATTGTAAAGGAATATCTGCAAAAAAATGTTGAATGTAAACTTTATTTATCCAATATCACACAGTCAATGGGTTTCACCTTTAGTAATTGTCCCTAAAAAGAATGGAAAATGGAGAGTTTTTATTGATTATAGGAAATTGAATAAGGCCATTTTAAGTGATAATTTCCCATTACCTTTCATAGATCAAGTTTTAGATACACTAGCAAGGAATATTTATTTTTCATTTTTGGACGGTTTTAGTGGGTATAATCAAATTCGGGTAGCACCAGAAGATCAAGACAAAACCACCTGTACTTGTCCATTGGGAACTTATGCTTATCAATTACTTTCTTTTGGATTATGCAATGCACCTTCAACATTCCAAAGAGTAGTATTAGATATTTTCTATGATTTATTATTTTGTGAAGTGTATATGGATGATTTTACAGTCTATGGAAATTATTTTGAAAAAGCCCTTGAAAATTTGGAAAAATTTCTCACAAGTTGTAAGGAAGAAAAAATCTCATTAAGTCATGAAAAATGTTTTATGATGTTTACTTAAGGATTTTTTTTGGGAAACCATATTTCAAGAAATGGAATTCAGGTGGACTCATCTAAAGTTGAATTTATTTCCAAATTAGCAATACCAAATTGTCAAAACTATGTTAGGAGTTTTCTTGGTTTTACAGGATACTACAGAAGATTTATAGAAAACTTCACAAAGATTGCATCTCCACTCTTCAAATTTCTCACAAAGGATTGTGATTTCAATTGGAATCTTGAGTGCCAAAAGGTATTTGAAACTTTGAAAGAAAATATTTCTGAAGCACCCATCCTAAGAGGAGTAAACTGGAAATTGCCTTTTCATATCTCAACTGATGCTTCAGAGACAACTCTAGGAGCTATATTGGGACAAAAAGACTTGAACCCTAATACCATTTATATACAAGTAAAAAATTGACTCTATCATATTTAAATTATACTGTTACCGAAAAAGAGTTTATAGCTATTGTCCATGCCATTAACAAATCCATAAATTATGTCATTGTCTATGAAACTTTCATTCGCACAGATCATTTTGAAATTAGATATCTAATGAATAAATCAATTACTAATGGCAGAATCATAAGATGGTTACTATTATTGCAAGGATTTAATATCACCATTTTAGATCGACCTGGAAAACAAAACACAGTTGCTGAATTTTTGTCTAGAATCAAAATTATAAAAATGATACACCGATAGAGATTGTTTTCCTGATGAATATATTTTTGCAATATCTACTAAATCTCCATGGTTTTCTGACATTGCTGATTATTTAGCCACGAGAAATCTAACATCATATTTGTTTCCTAGAGAAAATAGGAAGATAATTCAAATGAGTGCATGTTATTCATGGATAAAAGAATAATTGTACAAGACAAATCTAGATGTCATCATTGGGATATGTGTACGAGAAGATGAAAAACCTGAAATAATAAAAGCATGTCATGATGTGGGATGTGGAGGACACTTCAAGGTGACAAGAGAATTGCCTACAAAATCCTTCTCTTAGGATATTATTGGCCTTCCCTTTTCAAGGATGGCAAGGAATATGTTAAAAGATGTGATAGTTGTTAGAGAATGGGGAAACATGTTCCTTTAGATGAAATTCCCTTAAAACCACACGTAATTATTGAACCCTTTGAAAAATGGGCTCTGGGTTTTGTTGGACCAATCAATCCACTATCGAGATAAAAGAGGTATATTATTGTGTGCACTGATAATTTCACTAAATGGCCTGAAGCTAAAGAACTTTCTTTTTCTAATGAAAATGTTTTAGTTTCATTTTTTTTGAGGATATTTGTACTTGTTTTTGTGTCCCAAGGGAAATTGTGATAGATCAAGGAACTCATTTTACATCCAAAATGGTGCAAAATATCATGGAAGAATACAAAATCAAGCATAGAAAGTCCATTCCATATCTTCCATAGGCAAATGGACAAGTAGAGTGTATTAATAAAGTGATTGAAGCAATTCTCACAAAGACTGTACATTTGCATAGGGGGGATTGGGAAGAAAATCCTCTAGAAGTTTTATGGGCCTACTGTACCACATGGAGAAGCACAACAGGAAATACTCCCTATGAACTTGTTTATGGGAAGCAAGTCTTTTTTGCAATAGAATTCAAAATAAAAAATTTTAAAATAATAGTCAAACTTGGACTTGAATTGTCAGAAGCACAAAAGCATAGAATGGAACAACTCAATGAGCTTAATGAGGTCAGACAAGATGCAATTCAAAAGACCAGCCTAGTTCAACAACAAAGATCTAGATGGCATGACAAATACATAAAATAAATCAAATTTCAAGCAGGAGATTGGGCACTTATTTTTTATTCAAAGTTCAAATATTTTCAAGGGAAATTTCAAACTCATTGACTTGGTCCTGATGAGATTGACAAAGTCTTTGATAATGGAGCAATAAGGATTATAACTATTGATAAATAAAAATTTCCTCTCCTTGTAAATGGATATCGACTAAGGATCTATCACAAGCCATTGAAAAAAGAGGAATTTGTCAAGAGTTTTCAAGATAATGCTGATATGAAGTTGGTTAAGAAGAATTTTTCTTCTACTCCAACTTAGAAGTCTTCTTTTTATTACCTTATATATATATATATATATATATATATATATATATATATATATATATATATATATATATATATATATATATATATATATATATATATTGTATAAGTATGAAAACCAATCATTGATTGGCATTCTTTTGTAGAAAATATAAGGTGAAAACTAGGTATTTGTTTTTTGCACCTTACATTTTCTTTATTGCTATTTTGAAAATCTCAATTCTTTGTATTCAATTTTTTTTTTTTTTTTTTTTTTCAGAAAATAAAAGTATAGCTACAAAATTGATAAGTTTATGCAAATCCCATAAAATTTTGTAGCTCTTATGAATTTCTATAGCTCAAATACAACGAGACCTTTTTGATCGAAGCAACTGAAGACTGCACTGAAGTATACACTGTAGAACACTTGAAGAAAAAAGATAAGGAGAAACAATTAAATGTTAGCTACATCTAAGGTATACAAATACAAAATTTTATTTAATAATAAGCTTGCAAACATTGACATATGAACTAGATGATCATTTTATACCACCAACTCAAATGGCATTATTAAAAGGACTGATCATGTCAAATCAAATTCCAATTTCACATTTTTCCACTAAACCCTCATCATTTACATGATCTCCCCAATGTTAATTCCAATTTCGTTGATTAACAAAAAAAAAGGCTCATTTTCCATTTTAAAACCCCACTCACACTCTTAATAACCTTGAAGCCTCGCTCATTCACTTATTCAGCCACACATTTCGACCAATCCACAACATAACTCATCCATGTTCCAAAACTAATATTGAAACCCTCAGTCTAACCTATCAAAAGAGGCAGTCCTAAAGGTGAAGCTTCTCGGTAGCTATGTGATTAATTGTGAGGACAGACCGTGTAGGGAGGTAGTTTATGGAAGGTTACCCACAAATAAAGAAAATGTTATAAAGAGCAAAGTGGCTCATTTTTGTGGAAAAATTCAAAGGGTTTCATAAAGAAGTTGCTAAATCCTTCGCCAAATATTTTGATGGAATAGAAGTTGAAATCGGTGATATGAAGCTTGCAATCACATAATATTTCATAGTAGAAGCTACTGGACTAAGGAATTGAAGGGGAAGGATGGAAAAGCTTCCTAAAGAACCCAAGCATGGATACTAGCATTTTCAGCAAAGGAATTCATAACATAAATCTTAAAGGAAAATGAAGAAATATGTTATTGATAATCCATAAATTTTTTACCTGTGAGGGAAGGTTCAGATGTATGTTCTTCTATTATACTAGGTTGTTAATGAATTTTCTTGAAGATAGGGAAATAAATCTTCCATACTTTTTATTTCATAACTTGAAGAAGATGGAAAGAACTGTTCAAAAGAGAATTCAATTCATAGATACTACAATGTATCATCATGGGTTAATAAAAATTCTTATTGAATTCCATCTTAAAAGCCTAGGGGATACTTGATAAAATTTCTTAATCTGAAACTATTTCCAAGAAAAAGAACAAGTAAAACCTAGTTTTAATAAGGCAAGAAGAGGAATAAAAATAAAAGTTGAAAGCTTTGTTGAAAATTAACAATTATCTCAGGAAAAGTCAGAGGATGAAATCCCCATTGCAGAATTTTTGGGAAAATTAAAAAATCAAGTTGATAAAAAATAAAAAGGATAGCATGAAAGGAAAAGAAAAATTCAAAAACATAGAAAGGCCAAAAATTCAAAGTCCCCCTCGGCTAGTAATAAGAATCTCTATACTGAGTAAAAAAATAAAAGATCCACCTTTAAAAGAGACAGAACTTGTCAATTTAGAAGAAAATATTGGGGTTCCATCACCACTACTATTTCACCTATGCAGGCTCCAAGTCAAAGAACTCTAGAGATTGACCCAGTGCACCAGGATGATGCAGGAGCATCAACCTGCGCAAATCAAATTTCATTTTTCAAACCTTCGAGAAGTCAATGTGGCCACAAAACAATATTTTGTTAAATTTTCATTATCTGATTGAGTTTGTTTGAATTTGTTACCTTACATAGTTTTTTATGGATGTGAAAGATCTTAAAATAGATCGGATCTCAAAAAGATCTAATCCTTAAATTGTATTGAGGAATATATATATGGTAAGTGTGAGTGCGTAGACAGAGGCTAGACATGATGTAACATCAAACTTGAGAGGGTGATCTAGCTCTTGTAATTAGAATTCAAGATTAACATAAATTCGATGTTTGATAGCGTGAATTTTTTCATTGTGTAAACGAGTTGTATTAATTGTTGAATTTTTGTGAGGCTGTGCATTTTTAGATAGATCGAATATTGATTTTTTTGTGCTCATGTTTGAATCTTGTGTGGATTGCATATGTTAAAGATCAACCATCAATCACAGAATGGATCGATGGTGACCCATAAAAAACGTGGCCATTCAAATGGAGATCCAGCGTACATTGAGTAGAGGAATTGGACAGTGATCCATAAGTTAGAAAATGTGACAGTAGAATGAATCAAATGAATCGTACACCAAGGTTTCTGAGCCGTCGCCATGAAGTCACATTGTCTGTTGTCTGGTGAGAATATCACATGGATGGCTCATATACTTTCTGAGTTTTAATTGGTGGTGGAAGTTTTTTTGGAGACTTGAGTTAAAATCTGCCTTGAGCCTATGTTGTTTAACTGTGTCAAGTGAAGCATTTGCGCAATGGTATTGGAGGCAGTAATCTTGCGTAGCCTTGTGTTGGAGCAATTGCATTGTGTTGGAGCAATCACAGAAAAATGTATATTTTTTGCTCCAGATTTCTATTTCTGAACCAAGAATTCACTTCATGTTCAAAAAGTTTATTTCTTTTCCTGTTTCCATAATGAGGTTTGTAGTGATACATGGGAGTAATCGAGAATATCTCAAAAGACTTTTATTTCTACGTAGTGAACTATTTTGTTTAGATTGTGGGCCCATAATCCACAAATGTACGAATTGGGAATATGCAGTTTTGCTGAATCACAAGAAATTTGTGATTATATTGAATCTTTAGAGAAAAGAGACACATGAAAGACATCACGTTTTGAAGAACAACCTTATAGTCCACAAGAAACTCTAGTTGTGAATACTCTAAAACAACATATATTTGAGATAGAGACACTAAATAGGCATATCAAACAAGAACATGAACCCTAAAGTTGCAGAATCAAATTGAGAAGACCATAAATGATAATACTCTTTTACATGTGGGTTTATGGTTCAAGAAGAACATGAAGTTGAAAACTAAGAATAAATGACTAAAAAAGTAGATCATTAACCTGAAATATAAACTTCTAATGAGGAATCCAAGGGTAGATGTAACCACAAGGAAGGCAAAGAAGTGAAATTATATTTCTTGGTAGAAGTATTAGGGCAGATTCAGTAACATGATGAAGACCGAATTTTGTATTTGCATGAGAACATGCAATGGTCTCCTAGTGGGGTTATGTGGAGCCTTAAGACTACCTTAATTTTGACATCCATTTTGATATCTTTCCTTCTTTTTGACAACTCCATAAGCTAAAACAAGTATTGAAATGCACATTTTAGCCTGATAAGGTATCCTGATGATCTATTTTTTCATATTTTCAAATGTTCCTTATTATTAGAATAAAATTTGTATTTAGATATGAAATTAATGCAATTTTGCAACTAAACTTTGTTTTTTAGCCACCGCCACAGTTCAACAGGTTCAGAGGAATTAATGAAGAAGCGAAACATATGGGAACATGATAAATGATATGGTCATGGACCCTATCATATCCATCTGTATAGAATCAAGGAAGAAAGCACGTAGGATTGCGGTCAACGGGATGGTCAAAATAGGAACCAGAAAAAGCGAGCGAGAAATATTGAGGCTTCACGATTTTCTCTCCACGTAGCAAATTATGAAGCAATGAAATTTACATTTTGTGTTTAGAGTTTCATACATAGTTTTCTTAGTCTCAGAAGGCCTAAAAGCCTCAAGAATTTAATACAATACTGTTATAAATACCAGGTTGTGTAATTGTGAAAAAAGTTCAAATTAATGTGAGATTGTTATATTCTTAAACTCCATTTTTATTCACTAATTAAATAAAGAATCATTCTGGAATATTATTGTGTAGCTAGTAAATAATATATAAGAAGCCACTCTGTTGTTCAGGGCCCCTACATAGAAGAGGTTTATTTGTTTAATTTATTGTTCTTTCATAGTTTAGTTTTTCATGCTTTCGCTGTATCTTTTTTCACATAGATACATGCTTTGTTTCCATTGTGATTTATAGCATAGATATACTCTGTTTTCATTTGCATTTCGTACCCCAAATACACGCTTTACTTTTATGCTATAGACATACCATTTGCTTTCATTTACATTGTAATTATTTTCAGATTTTTATAGTGTAGATGATCAAGTTTATCATTGTTATTTTACTGTTAATTGGTATCATTTGCAGAATATCATTATGTTAAGATATATGATTTATTTATGATTTAGTAGACTTAGAGACAATTTATCATAGTAGCTGACATATATTAATTTAGTATAGCTTAATTTATCATCATTTAGATTTTTTTTTCATGCAATATCAGTTTATCATAGATTGATTTTCTTTCTTAAAAACATTTCCTTTTCTTCCTTCTTGCAAGTTTTATTTTTCAATCATTCAAATATTTCTTTTAACAAGTGTGAATACTCTTTAGTGATTTCTTGTTTTAAATTTAATTCATATAAAGTTTCCAAAAGCATACAAAAATATATTAGAGTTCCTTCTTATTTTTAGAACTTTAGTTTTTCTCAAAGTCAATCATTAACCATTAACAAGCTAAGATAATATTTTCATCATAGTTTTGGAACTTATTTTAATTTAGATTTTATTTCACAAATTATAAGTTTAATCTCTCAATTTCATTTAGACATTCAAAATAAACACAAAATCTTTAAAAAAAATTAAACATATAAAATCACCATAATAAAATTAAGTAATAAAAGGCTTCTAGAATATATAGTGCACTTGTACTTCATAAGATTACCAACTCCGGTCAATAATTTATGATAGTAATTTAAGGCATTAAATTGACTAAACAGTAAGAATTGTAAAGGTATAATGGACCTTGATCCTAAAAAACCTACTTTGGAGTAGGAATATGTAATAAGGGAGGAGTATCGTCATCTTTTTTAATAATGTGCTATGTTGTGTGAGTGTGTAAGCCTATATATATATATATATATATATATATATATATATATAGGTCTAATGAATTAAAGGTTTAATCCATTTTTTTTAGCAAAAATATGAGTATTACTTTCCTTTTTTTAGAATATTACCTCTTGATAAATATTGTTTCAAACCCCACACATTTCATGGAACCCATTTCTCACTCCACTCAAGATCATTACTTTCCAAAGTGATTTTAGTGATAGGCCCTTTGGGAACTGGTTGATCCTATTTTGTCAAAATTATAGAAACAAAATCATATGTTGCTTTAATAAGAATATCTACGAATAAAATATTATATGGTAGGAGATGGAATTACTCATATTCATGGCCTTGATGAAGTAATGACATGGGAATTAATGGAATTTGGGGATGGTACAATAGGAATTTCCTTAAATTTGGGATCAGATAACGTTGTCGTTGTATTAATGAGTGATGGGTTGATCATACAAGAAGGTATTTCTGTGAGATAAACATGAAAAAATTTTCAGATACTAGTAAGTGGTACATATTTGGGTCATGTTGTAAATGTTCTAGCCCAACCCATTGATGGTAAGGGTAAAATTTTGGCTTTTGAATTTCAACTGATTGAATATTCTTCTCTAGGTATTATATCAAGATGTTTCGTATATGAACCCCAGGGAAAATTTTAAGAACCCCCCTAAATTTATATGTATAATAAATGGGCGAATCCCCATGATACATAGGAAAAATGGAAGGCAATTTTATTAATAATATAATATGTATATATAATATTTTTGGCGAATCTCTCACGATATTATATTATCTTATAAAATCATGGCGAATCACAAGTAAAAATGATGAATCACTAGTACAAAATGGTGAATCATTTTCTAGTGGAGTTCAGGGTGTTGGTTCCAATGAAGATATGGTAGTTGAACTAGGAGTTAAAGGAAGCGAACCACTGAGACCAAGAATGGCACATGGTGACTCGTGAGGGAAATAGTTCTTGTGAAGTTTTGAAAACACCTTCTTATAGTTCTGCTAAGCATAGTGTTGTTGCTCATGCTACTTCTAGCACTGATATTGAGATTGGAGATGAGTTTGAGGAAGCATGGAAGGTAGCAGTGGTGGATAATTACAAAGAGAACCCCATGATGGGCTCCATTTTTACCTTTGGTATTTGGGTCTGCAAGATCTTTTGTCCATTAAACCAATAATTACTCGTTCAACCAACAATCAACTTGACTAAGTTGATTAGGTATGAGTCAACTTAGACTAATCTTCAAAACTATGCTTTTTACTATCCCATATTTATCACACTATTGCTACACAACATTGTGCATTTGCACCAAACTCTCATGCATGCACACAAAATTTTCATTAACATCTATAACCCTAACCAAGTGAGAATTGATCAACAATTTGCACCAAAGTTTGTTATAGTGTTGAAAGTTCAAGAGAAATTTAGATCCATGGTACCTTAAATAAAATTTGAGATAATCTTCAGTAAACAGTAAATCTATGCTACAATGTGCTATGCCAAAAGACAAAATTGCATGCAACTAGCCTCAGTGTATAAACCATTAATGATAAAATTTGAATTACAATTCTCATTTCAAGTCCTTGTAAGAGTACACATAAAAGATTGCAATTTTCCTTTTAGCTCTTTGTCTCCATTTACATTTTATACATACAAGGAGTTAAATCCTTCGTTTAAATTTCAATCATCTGATGTTCCATTACTAATCAATAAACATGTATATAGAGAATAGTGCATCATGGAGATAGGGTTTTCCCTCCCTAGATAAGGTTGACAAGCATATCCACTTTGGCTCTGATATCACATAGAATCTCTATCATTCCTATAAATATTCATCTTGGCAAAGAATGTAAACATGAATCCATATCCATTTTCATAATCAGAGAGCCTAGAAAGTAACTAGCCCTTTGCTCAGGTAGGTGAGGTCTTGATGCTAGAGCTCTGCTAAATTATTGTAAAACACTAAACTTTGAAGTAAAATATTTACTTTAGTTTGAACAACAAGAAAAAATGTTGAGCTAAGCATCCTTTTTCATTTCGAAATATAAGTCATCTGTAAACAGTAAATCTCTGCTACAATGTGCCATGCCAAAAGATAGACTTACAAGCATCTAGCCTCAGTTTATAAACCATTAATGAGAAAATTTTAATTACAGTTCTTATTTCAAGTCCTTGTAAGATTACACATAAAAGATTGCAATTTTCCCTTTAGTTCTTTGTCTTCATTTAAATTCTATATATATAAGGAGTGAAAACCTTCATTTAAATTTCAATCATGATGTTCCATTACTAATCAATAAACATAAATATAGAGAATTACATTGCCTTTTATTTTCCAACATGGTATCAGAACTAAGGTTGACAGAAGAAGGCTTAAAGATCACTGATGTTAGCATAAGTTGAAGATACCTCCAATGGAAAAAATATAAAATGATGTACTATAGTAGATTCTGGCAAGCATTCAAATATAGTAATATGATTAAAGTAGTAAGAGGTTCTCCACAAGAATTAAATTCTATTCTTAAAAGGTCTACTTCTGTTTTGCAATTTGAAGGATAAAATTACAAACATTCCAAAGAGTTATGTTTTGAAGTGATTAAGGATAATCAAAAGATATGTAAGGTGTGTAATCCCAGTTTTGAGGTGATAATTGTGGTGCTACAATTTAAGACCATAGTTAGCTTAATTATCCAATAAGACCATTTATGTATGACGACTCTTCGAAGGTGCAAAATATAGAAAGCAATAATTGATGGAAAAACACTAAATATATACAATGATCCAGAGTTGGAGGCATTTTTCTTGTTGCAAAGGGAAAAAATTTGACATGTAATGTCTCTAAGACAATGCATATGCATGACTACTCAAATTACTTTCTCTGAGCTAGACCATAACAATGATCTGTGGGTTAAGCTTGGAAAGACAAACTACTAAGAATAGTATAATATTATACATACAACAAGAGTAGATCTCTCCTCAAGAGAATCTCACATACCTCAGATGAGTAGAACTAAACAGGAACAAAAGTAAGAACGAGGTTTTTGTCTTTGTATTTTTTGATATTGGTTTGGCACAGGTTAGAGGAAAAGCATCTGAGTTGAGAGCCTAATAGTTGGACCAAGAAGTTGAGTTTGTATCTCTGATATGAAATGATGAAAAGTATCATAGGGCCACGTTGTTAGGCCATCCTTATCTCTGTTCCTTGAATAAATTTAGGTTTGAATATCTATAGATAATATAGTGTAGGACCAAGTTGCAACAAGGTTGTTGTAGGGTTCTTGTGCTTGGTTTGAATGCAGGTTAGAAGGCTGCATAAATACTTGGGTAGAGCAAGGCTTTAAGAGAGGGCTAAAGGTAGATAGAGACTTTTAAGAATGTTGCAAGGGTGCTTGGTTCATAGAGGAAGTTTGCTAGGTTGGAATGTTGTTCCTAAAAGAGCTGGAGTAGGAGTTTGAAGATCATCCAAAGTGTGAAACATCACAAGTAATTCTATGTTTCATTCGTGAAGGAATATCTTTGCAAATATTTGTGGGAAACTAAAATGTTTTAGGTATCCTTTTGAGGACCAAAAGGGTGCAACAATAGGGTATAAGGTGTCTTATAACCCAACATATGGAAAGACTTGATAGAAGAAGGGCAGCCACAGTTTCTTGAGAAGTGGAGGCCGAGTTGGTAGGACTGTAACAGTGGTTAAAACATGCCCTAATCATAGGTCTAGTTTCTGAAGCAAGAACACGAAACCAAGAACAAGAAGAATAAGGCGAAGTTGAGAAAAAATGTATGTTTCTATAATATATTGGTTTGTTTGTTAATGAATGGTTGTTAAAGAGCACTTGTGGAATGTTGAAAGGCCCAAGTACAGTGATGTTTGAATAATTAGGTCACTATTAGAAGGAAACTATTATGAAGCCCTAAGGACAATGATCTCTAGAATTGAAACTTTGAAAGTATTGTTGAAGGACAAATTGCAAGTCCTTGTTCTAAAATATTAGAGATATAGTGCAGATCCTTTATAACAGCTACGTTATTGGACTGTATGAAGGAAGAACTAAAAACCCTAGTTCTGTGATTTGGAGAAACATATCAATGATTTGGGGCAACTAGTTGAATACCCTATGAGTTGGAAATATTGAAGGAGTAGGATAGCAGCTAGAGGTAAGGATTATTTATGATAATGAAGCTGTGTTGACTGATGAAGATTGATTGGAAAGGTCAGCCAATTTGTGGATTGGCTAGCCTTGTGATAATCAGTGTGTTGAAAGAATTGTGTGATGGACTATCTTCAAGGCAAGAATTAGTGGAGATCACATTTAAAGAGAAATTTCAAATTTTCTCTTGGTACGCTATGTTAATAAAGGGCTTAACATGGAGTACAGTGCACTGAAATACCATGGGACATTGATGAACACCTGAATATGTGACAATGGAGGCTACCTTAACCCAAGGGGTTATATCTCAACTGGTTGTCACCATATTGCTGATAATTTGTTTAGTTCCATACTAGCAGGTGCCTTGTTAAACCCCGTTGGGTAAGGTGCACTAATATATGCCAATGGGATTATTTGGGAATCTGGATACCATCTTCAAATGTGATGAAGCATCCTTGGGTTTCCCATGAGATTTCCCTTTGAAACAAAAACATTGACCATTACATTGACCATGAAAAAAAAAACCCTTAGGGGCAGATTGTGACCATACAAATAAATTACTAGTCACTATATACACTCCTCCATATATAAAACATGTAATTATGGGTGAAAATGACAATGAGGATGAACTTAAAAGGTCACAAAGATCCACTGAGTTTAAAAAAACTATGATTCAAGAAACAAAACTGGAAATGCACTGATACAAGGAAAACTTAAGAGAAGTGTTTTTCACTTATTGAAACACCACACAAATACGTGTTAACTCCTCATACCTGTCCACATTGCATAACTCTTTGAATCAATAAGGAAAAATAAAATAACAATTGGAGGACATAGGCACCAAAAAGAGTAGCTTATAATCATTTCACTGGTAAGATTGACATAGTGTTAAACCATTGACTAGGTTTCCATTCTAGTTGTGGTCTGCTCTGACAAAAAAATGGTAGGAACCTCAGAAAGATAGAGGCCCATTGGAAGCCTCGAGTGATTTTGATGAAGTAGATATCCTTCATGCACCTAAGCCAAAGGAATACCATTCCTTGCAATGTAGCCCATCTAGACATGTTTTTTGAAGCCTTTCGAAAGGGAGAAAGGAAAAGGAAAGAAAATGTCCATGTACTCATTATACATAATTTTTTGTAGGAATACTATAATCTATTGAATTTTCATAGTATGAGTAACTAATAACTAAATGTCCATACTCAAATATTTTCTGGGAAACTATTGTATTGTTTAATACAAAATATATAAAACCATAACTACCTAAAGATCTCTATTAGATCCCTATATAAAAGGAACCTCTTTGTAAAATATATATTCTAACTTTTGGCCTTTTTCAATCTAGGCTGAAGATATATGTAATTTGACACCATTTGAAACTAACAACCATATGTCAAGTAATAAATATCTAGAGATGCATCAGAAATTCCAATTTTTGGTGTGCCAAAATTCTTAAAACACCAGATCTATGAGGACATCTAACATCATCCTTCTGATGATTTATAGTCATTCAGATAGATTGTTCTAAGAAAGCTTGTAAAAGGAAAAACATTTTTGTTTTGAGTAGTTACAGAACTTTCTTGCTACCATGTCTGGGTATTTATCTTGAAAAAGTGAAAGAATTTGGTTTGATGTAGCTCTCAATTCTCTCTTTGACATATTCTTAGGATCTGTGATCTGAATTGATCTTGACACCACCAGGCTTGAAATCAATGAGCTTGATGCCCTTCTCCAGAATTTGGACCCTCCATCTCATAAACTTCTTCAACTTCTCATCGTCTCCAAATATATTCTAGTAGAGCCCCTTGTCTTGAAAAATCCCATAAGCAATGTAGCACATAGGGTGACCCATTTTATTATAATAATGCATGAAGGCCACTAAATTCAGATTCTCATCAAATTTCAAATCCTCTTCAACTATATTGTCAGCTCCAAATGCCTTCCTCCATGCCACACTATTCTGCAACATGATGAATGCATCATTCACCCTGAAATATTTGGCATGAAGAAATTTTAGAAGTATAACATCAGTCTCTGAGCCAAATAAGCAAGGGAACCCACAAAGGGTGCATTAATGTAGGTGGAAGGTTCAGATTAATCATAATTTTTTCTCACATTAGTAAACCTATCCATGTTGTCTAGGCCTCCCACCACAACTCCCACCAAGATGTTGGGATTGGTTGCATTGATGTACAAAGATTGGAAGCCTTCTTTGCAGGGAATGGGTTGAGGATGATTGGCCTTGGAGGGCAGAGAAAAGGCTTTGTGATGAATAAGTTTTGGATAGAGGGAGCCATATCCAACCATGTATGACATCCTCATAGGATTATCTCCCGGTATGTAATCAACCTTCATCAACACAAAATTGATTTAGATCCTGCATAAATTAATAATTTTTTGAAATAATAGGAAAATTAAGCATTGGGCTATTATGAATCTATACCTGGTGTTTTGCAAGTGCTCTTAGCTTGTGAGGAGTGACTGTCACTGTCCCACCACAAGTTACTACTTGTTTGGAGGAGCTCAAGTATTTTGCATATTTCAAGAGCAAGAAGGAAGAAGATGTAATATATTGAAAATTAGTATCCTGCAATGTGTAAAGAAGACCTCCTGCTTACACAACAACATATAGTGTTAAAATTAGAAGAATAGAGATTCAGTGTACTATATCTCAATGCTAGTAAAATATAAGAGATCACCTGGAGTATATTGAGCATGTGAATAGGGTGTTCCAGGCAGAAGATAGAAAATAAAATTGTCTGCATGCCCTTTGTATTCCTGAAGAGAGTGCACATTTTGTATCAAGAACTCCTTCACACAAACAACATGAAAACAATCAGTCATTTACATAGTACACCAAGTAGAAAATCAAATTGCCCAAAAAAGTCTCCCTGTAGTTAATTACAATAATAAATAGTTATTTGAATATTAAAATCTATTAAGGAATACATATGTGAATTTAGGAAGGGGTATTCAATGCTTTTGGATTTAAACATGTTACCTATTAAAACTAAACACATTCTATTGTACTGATTGCTGAACTTATGAGGATTGTAGATTCCAGGAATATCCAATCTGACTGTCACTAGAAAGGTCAAACAATTGACCCTCTTGTAACTATCAGATTTCAAGATATCCTGAGAATCTGCAATCAACATAAGAATACCTTTCTACTAAATGTTAGGCAACCATACCTTCCATGCTTCCCAAAACATCCTCGGGTTCAACCTGAGCAATCTGGAAAGAATCATAAAAAGATAATTCAGTTCCTTTGGTTCCACCAGCATTGGTGGCATGGTCATCTATTTGTGAAACAAACATTCTAATCTCCTTAGAATTATGATCAACTGCCAATGTTCTTCCCAGGTCAGCGAACTCAGCTCCGCCTTGGCATCAAAAGTGTAATTGCATAAAAGGAATCTCAGTCTCATGCCAATAGGTCTCCTATGATGAATGCACAGGAACCTAGTACATAGACCATTTTTCTCTTCACTTAGCTACCCAGGGCTTATTTCCATTTCAAAATATCAATAATTATTTTCCAAGAAAAATCGATAATAAAAAAATATTTTACTATATTCTAATAGGTGAAGATGTCGAAATCATGCCACAAAGTGAAAGGAAATAAAATATCTTTCCTCAAACCACCAAATATATAAATAAAACAATAATGATTATAATAATAAAACTAGATCTATTGAACTATGCATGATATGAGAACCATAAGCATTCAAGGGAATACAAATATCTTTGACCAAAAGAAACCAAAAATTTCAAACTCAACAAAATCCTCTAAACAAGCAACAAACAAACCACTAAAATTTTCAAAGATATCAAAGCTAGACATCAACACAATTTCATGTACTTGATTAAGCCCACTATTGCTTAGTGTTAGAGTTATTAAATTAGTTATTTATCCTTTAATACTAGTACACTATCTATGTGAAAAGAAATATGTCCCAACTTCATCAAATCTGACTTCATTTCCAATCAAAGATCAAAATAAGCTTCATTTCCAATACCAATATAAAATCACACATTTTCCAAATATCAATAATTATTTTCCAAGAAAATATAAAACTTGAAACTTAGCAAAATTCCCCAAACACAAGCAACATATATACCATTAAAATTTTCCAAGATGTTAGAGCTAGACATCAAGGTAGTTTCATGTACTTGAATGAGCCCATTGATGCTTTGCATTAGTCTTGTTAAATTAGTTATTTATCATTTAATACTAGTTAAACAGTATCTATGTGAAAAGCAATAGTTCCTAGCCTCATCAAATCCAGCTTCATTTCCTATCACAAATAAGAAACAAACAATGTAAGGATTAAATATGAAAGATCAATCTTAAAATAACCTGCATGAAAGAAATTTAGCTGGAATGTTTTCTTGCAGGTATTGGCTAGCACTTAAAGTATTCCATAATCTTGTTATAGCACCGTTTTCATTAGGATTCTCCAAAAAAGGATATTTCTTCCACATTGTTTCAGCAAAGCATCCACCTTGTTGATACAATTTTGATGAATCTAAAATACCTTCAATCTGTTCTTCATGTATCGAGACTTTCTTGCAAAAGTGGTCTACTAAACATTTTAATCTCTTTTGAAAATCGGTTTTTAAATTTCTCAGACATTGACAATTGTTCCAATATTGAGGGTATACCACACACATGGCCTCCAATAATTCATCTCAAGGAAATCGTTCTCTTAGCTATGATGATAGTGATCTTGTAATTTCTATCAAATTTTGTCTCACTGAAATCACAATATTATCAAATTGGTCTATTGACATGGGGCAATCTTTGGTGATTCATCCCGTCTTACTAATATAATGAAAGGGGACCATATACCCACGCACTGTGATACATAGTATCCCTTTTTCATCAAATGTCAAAAAAAATTCAGTATTTTCTATATTGATGACCTTAGTCCAACTTGTAAACTCTGGACCAGTAAAAGAGTCCGGCATCATATACAAATTATCCAATGAAAGGCATGATGATTTTCTCGCATTTTTGTATTCGGAAATATACATTGTGCGATTCCGAGACATTTTCACGAGGAAATTCATTTCATGTAGCGTAGGAATAATTACATCCAATGTCAATAATGTTTTTATATCATTTAGTAAAAAAAGAATATCTTGAGCTTTGTCTACATTGTAGCGATTTTCATACATCAACCCTACCAAAGATTTGAACTCACTAAATAGTCTTTGAGTTGGTCCATTTAATGAGATAAATCTTGTATCAACATCTTTTAGTAGTTTTTTTCCATCCGTAACACCATCTACAAATTGTTGAAACTCTAAATATTGTTTGGGACTACGAGAAAAGTATGCATGAGTCTCACTTACAAGATCTTCAAATTTTGAAACTGATGGAAACTTGTTTACTATTTTAGATGCAAGATTTATCCTATGAGCCATACAATGAATATTAAGCATATATGGCGAAGTTGATAGTTGCAGTCTAACACAAAGACCATTCCTTTGTCCTTGAATTACCGATGCTCCATATGCTCCAACACATACCAACTTTTTTTCAATCATTAAATGGTCCATACCACTTTCCTTCAAACTATTAAGAACAAGTTCATAAATATTTCCAGCTGTAGAAGTCTCTCTCATATTTATAATCCCAGGTAGATATGAATGCCTAATATTGTCATTAACCATATAAATTCTTATGTAGATCCATGAAGTATTATCTATAGCCGTAACCTCATCCAAAGATAATGCCAAAAACCTATCATTTGCAATCTCTTGTTTCAAATCATCATTTTCTACTTGAGCTAGATATATTGCCCATTCCCAACCATTAGTTATGAACCAATGAGAAGATGGAAAGTTTGGCACATGAAGAAAATATATTTCATGTGATCTGGATAATCTGTCATAGGACGACCTTTACATAAGATGTGAAATACAGTGCTCAATTGTACCGTCTTGGATAGAAAACTTCTTTCCCTCATCTTTTCAAATTGAGATATGATGGTTCCTCCACTTGCCTCAAGTTTCCTCTTACTTAATAAATATTTTTTGTATTCTTCCACACATTGGATATGTCGACATTCCTCCAAATATTTTCATCTGAAAATAGATTTCTCTTTACAATTTACACTTTTGTTTTCATACACCTTTCTTGCATGCTTTTGTACTGTATCTATCTTCATCTAAAATTTCACTACCTTGCAACTTTTCCAACTACATGCAATACATCCAACTTCTCGTAAATCCTTATTTGTAGGAGGTATTTCTTCAATAAATGGAAAACTTGAGACCCAATCATCTTGGAATTTTCTCCCTACAGTCCAGTGGCCTTTTTTCCTTTACCGTGAATGGTTTGTGTCACCTTCCAAGGAAAAATATTTAACATTTTCATCACTAATTTCTGTTGAAACTGCATTTATCTCACCTTGATCACTTGAGGAACCTATTATTTCATCCATCATATGGATATCAGATGCATTTTCACAAGAGTTAACATCTCTCTCATTAATAGATTGTCCAAAGGAGCTTGAAGCATGAAGAGAATGTGTATTCTTGGAATGAGGCTTTTTAAAGTATGATAATACATCCATTTGCCTTGATAGTTTCTTCCCAAGATTAGCTTTTGACATCTCACTTAATATTCTAGAAGTAAAATTTCAAATCGATCTAGAAAACTGCATCAATAGTTTCCAAGAGTTCAGAATTATTAAATTTGTAAGTAGCTTTCAAAGTAAAATAAGTGTAATGTTCACAAAAACTATTAAGCAATTTTTTATTAAAATGTTGTGCCAAGGCCCAAGCCCAAAAGAGAAAATAAATCATTATACAAAAAAGAATAAAATCATGATTCATCATCTATAAAACAAAGAATTTCATTCAAATGTAAAATATATAAAAATTTCTACTAAATTAATTCATATCTCCAAATAACCTAATCAACACTTGAAAGTTCTAAAAAAAATAACAAAGTATTACAATAACTTTAATCATCCTTTGAAAAAGACTTCTCCCTTAAGTTGTAAATAATTGGTTATAAGAATTTGAAACATATCCTCTGTCATTTTCCATGATAAAAGTGAGGAGGAAGGAAACTAGTCAGTTATTACTGATTATTTTACTTATCTTTCCCTTGATGAATTGGTTATAAGAATTTGAAACATATCCTTGATCATTTTCCATGATAAAAGTGAGGAGGAAGACAACTAGTCAGTTACTAGTGACATTTACACCCTCCATGGAGAAGACGAAGGACTTGGGCTAATTAACAGCCATGCTCCAAGGATGGTTTTAGAGACTAAATGGCTTGCAAGGAAAAATGAAGGAGAAGATCCTTATGAGGTAGTTGTCAAGCATAGGATAGAAACAAATTCACATATACACAACATCCAAGTGCCTAATAATTTATGATTTAAGCATAGGTGCAAATTCCTTTAATTTTCCTAGATGAACAATTGTCAAAACAATTTGGAATCATTGCAAGTAATATTTCATGAGCTTGATGAGGAGCTAAGTATTTTTAAGAGTGTTCTTACACTAAGAGACCAAGTGGGCCACATTGCTAGGTGGGCCAATGATTTGAGTTTACATGCATGGGAAAAATAAATTGCAAGTGTTAAATCATCTAATGGGTTTGATTAGCGGAATGGACCCTTTGTAGGGTAAATCAATGGAATGGTATCTTTACACTTGTTTAATAAATAGAATGGACCCTTTCTATAGGTTTAATACGTGAAATGGAAAACAACCAACAATATGTATCAAAAAACATAGAATAGGCCAAAAGGACCAATGATTACACCAATTGTGAATAAAAATAATAGTTATGAAAAATTGCAAAAATAAAAACTGAAAAAAAATGGATATGCAAAAAGGACGAGGGAAGCCTGAGCAAAAATATGATGCATGTTGTTAATGGCTTGAATATAAGAATTGGTTGTATCAACAAGCGTAGAAATTGCTCTAACCACTTGGAGTGGGAAGCTCAAGGAGAATTACAAGCAAGAAAACTCCAAATGAGTTTGAAATTGCAAAGTGCTAGAGAGGCCCTGATATTGGTACGAGCACACATTGGCAACGTGAATAATTGCTTCTAAGAAAGAGAGAAACCCAAGAAACCGAGCATGCAAGTAAAGAGGAGATTGTTGCAAGGTGCACCTATGGTACACTCTTCATTGGAATATCTATTTATAGAGGTACAACATTGGTGGAGAGCATGGAAAATTTTAGGGGCTAATATTTGCAGGTGGGCTAATTTTCCATGATTTTCCCAAAAAAAAAGATTCGCCAATTTCCCATATTTCTAAAACTGATTCGTCCAGATTTTAAAATATAAAATTATTTTACCTTAAAAATCGCCAACATTATATAGATACTATATATAAAGTCATTACATTTTTGAATAATTTTACAAATATGTCAATAAATATTTTATAATTTTCATATTAGGGACTAGTGAGATTTGCCAATGTTTTAAACTTCAAGATAAAATTCCATCCTTAAAATTTTCCCTGGTGGAGAGTGATCATCTTTAACCAAGTCTCCTAAGGTTATAATTATAAAATACATATTTAGGTGGGTGATCACATGTGACCAAGCCCCCCATGAAATATATAGGATGAAATTGGAAAAATAGAGTGAAAAGGTAATTACAATTATAATACCTAGTCTAACTAAGTCCAATGGGAGCATACGAACTACACCTTAATCTCCTTGACTAATGTTTTGTAGTATCCCTAGATACATATACTTAAAGAGATTTCATTGTTCAATAGACTATATATCAAAGTTCTGAGCACACTTGAAATGCTCTGGAATCACTCCAAAATATTTGAATTATGTGTTGTTTCATAAATTTATGTTATGTGTTGTTTCAAGAGGACTGAAACCCATTTTATGCATAAAATAAACTCAAAACCAATAATTATAAATTGACCCATCACTCTCCTTCATGTCATCATCTTGGAGAAAGTATTTCACTACTATTACAGTAGTATGTCACATCAAATTTGGTGCTAAAGACCCTTTATTCTAGGCATATATATAGAAAATACTATTTTTAATACTATAAGAAGTGACATCAGTCACCATAATACCACCTCCTAAGCATAAGTATATTAAAATGATTTAAACATAGGAACCGATATTCCCCAGATTATTTCTAACCATAAAGGATACCAAGAGCGAAGGCTCACCAGGCTTATCATCTAGATACAATGACCTTAGAAGATACAATTTGTAGTATAAGTTCATTGTAGACTTTCAATGTCAATATTGGTATATATGTATACAAAACTCTAACCGATACAATTCTGTGAGCCAATAAAAGTTGCAAGTGTCTCTCTTGAATATCTTTACAAATAAATTTTGATGAAAGCAGTCGATATCTTAAGACATGTACACCACATAACCAGACAGGAAGGATGTCTACAGTTATAATTCTTCACGTGACATTAATAAAAGGCATTATACCCCTTGAAGATAGTTTTTATGATCATGACATGCAGGAGCAGGCCTAGCAACAATATCCATTATCATAAAATAATAATATACAATCTCTAATAAGGAACTATCTCTTTGGTTCAACGATAGGAAAATTCAAGTTCTGTAACAATAAAGATATGATGAAAAATAATACCTCTTACAGTCACCTTCATGAAGTATAATTCTAATTAGTAGTGAATAAGACATGCATATTTATATAAATAAGCATAAATAACCATGGAACAAACAATTAGAAGGATAAAAGTTTACAAGAAATCGAGGTAGATCATGAAAATGTTATAAGGAATATATAGGATGATATATGAGTATGCTTTTGTTTCAACTTGCCTCTCTAAATGTTTTTCAAGAACAAGAAAACTTAAGTATGCTTCATGGAAGAAATATGTATTAATCTATATTGAATGCTACCTAATAACATAAATGCAAAACCTTTTTGCATATTTTGCAGGAAAGTCAGGAATTCATGGATTTGGCATTTTTGCAAAACAAGCGCATAAAGCTAGGGACATGGTAAGTTTTGTGAAGTAGTTGCTGGTAATTGGAAATTTCATTGCAAATCATGGTAAGGTTGAAGTATATTTTTGTTTTGCTAATGTGAGCACTAGAAAATTACCCATTCGTTATGATGTAGGTCATTGAATACACAAGTGAGATTGTTAGGTAAATAATTGCAGATAATAGAGAGCATTGTATTTACAATTCCTTAGTGGTAAGAGAATTTTTAATTTTTATGTTATTTACTATTAATGGTTGACATGCACTCCCAACTACCTAGTGAATTTATTGGCTCTTTTACATATTCGAGGAGCATTATGGAGCTTTTGACATGTCATATTTCACTGTGTAGAGAAATTTCATGAAGCTGTCCCATATCTTTCATAAGCTGTATTGATGCCTACATAAGTATTCCTCACTTTGAAATTAACTCTTTGATCTGAATGTAATCAAATCAAATTTTTGTCCCACTCAAGTTACATTTCACAACTCAATTAGCTATTCCTTTGTAGCCTTTCCTATCCTCACACGAGATAATTACTTGTGGTTGTTTGATATGTTTTTATAAAAACTGAGTAATGACATCAAGTCATTCAGTTTTCTCCTTTCTGAAAGTCTTTTCACCCTACAATTTTTTTCCTACTCAATTGACCCCTAATAAGTTGCCCATCAATTCCAGCTGTCTCATTTCTTTGCCAGACCAATTATATTTAACGTTAAATTGGTGTATGCTTATCCATATATGGCTCTTATTGGATCTGGATGAGATCTCTTTTGCATTTTCATACTCCCCCTTGCTAGTTGATTATAATTGAGTGAGCTTGGTTTTCATATTTGGAATTTCAAGCATACGTCATAATTCACGTGTTTCAAAAAGGTAAAATTGCAATTTTTGGGTATGCTTTCTAGAGCTTTCCCAATAATTTCAGCTTAAGGTTTTGTGATGAGAACCACATGCATTGTTTGGTTGATCTTAGGAATCAGATGAGTGGTGTAAAGTTGCTTCATAGGAATACTACATTGTTTACTTGATGTCCTTGCTAGGTCAGGTTGCCAAAACTGCAAACGACTGGTTTACATTAGGTACTATCTTTGGAACAATGAGAAATGGCTGATGGCTTTCCTGGCATGTTCATTTCATTACAAAAAAGGAGGAAAGAAAATAATACTATTATATTTCCCTGCTTGATTACATGGTTTAGGGCTCATTTCTCTTGGCTCCAATAGCTTGTTATGTTTTTCATTTGACAACTTATTTGTAAATATGTATGCTTTAAAAGATGTGATACAATTTGTTTCACCTAATATGATTTTTTTTTTCTTATACTGGGTGCGGTTACTTATATGTTTCGTATTGATGATGAACGTGTTATAGATGCCACTAGGGTTTTGTAGGCCTATACAAGTAATGCATACCCTGTCTCACTATGAGAAGATACTTTGAAATTTGAATTAAATTTTTAAAGATAAAAAGATGGATCCATTATTATATCCCTGATGCATTGTATAGGTTATGATACAAATCATAAAGAGTGTTGTGCTTTTAATAAACACAGTATCTATGTTCTGGAGTCTGGACACACATGAAACATCCTAATATGGAATGCACTGCATGAACAAGTTTGAAATATGCTTTTAAAGGTCATTGATTTGTCATTCCTAGGGAAAAATGAAGGGCCCATATGTGCAATCTATAAATGCGGTAGAGTAATTAAAAAAACAACAAAGTAAAAACCATGATAGAAGTTGGGTTCTATTCATGACGATGTATCCAATTGCATCTTAACATTGCCATGACAATCTCCCACCTTTTTCCCTCCACTACTTTGAATTTTGCATATTAAATTACCCATCCTCTTCCCTGCCCCACCATGAATTATGCATATTCAGTCACTAAATCCTCTTCTCTTCCCCACTGAATTCTGCATTGTACTACTCCAATGAAATGTATTGAACCTTCATGCTTCATGCAACTTTCGTATTATGCAAGCAACAAGTTTTCAACCCTAAAGTGCCTAGAAAAAAATACAAATCAACATAGAGAGAGAATAAAAGTGGCAATTAGTTATATGCAAAAATAAAAACTGAAAAAAAGTGGATATGCAAAAAGGATGATAGAAACCCGAGTAAAAATATGATGCATGTTGTTAATGGTCTGAATATAAGACTTGGTTGTATCAACAAGCCTAGAAATTGCTATAACCACTTGAAGTGGGAAGCTCAAGGAGAATTCCAAGAAAGAATTTAGTTGTGTGTATACACAACTCAAACCGATACAATTCAATGAGCCAATAAAAGTTGCAAGTGTCTCTCTTGAAGATCTTTACAAATAATTTTTTATGAAAGTAATCGATATCTTAATACATGTACACCACATAACCAGACAGGAAGGATGTATACAGTTAGAATTCTTCACGTGACATTAATAAAAGGCACTATACCCCTTGAAGACAGTTTTTATGATCATGACATGCAGGAGCAGGCTTAACAACAATATCCATGATCATAAGAGAATAATATACAATCTCTAATAAGGAACTATCTCCTTGGTTCAATGATGGGAAACTTCAAGTTTTGTAACAATACAGATACGATGAAAAAGATTACCTCATATAGTCACTAAAGTATAATTCTAATTAGTAGTGAATAATACATGCATATCTATATAAATAAGCATAAATCACCATGGAACAAACAATTAGAAGGATAAAAGTTTACAAGAAATCGAGGTAGATCATGAAAATGTTACGAGGATTAAGGGATTTTTTAGGCCTATACAAGTAATACATACCCTGTCTCACTATGAGAAAATACTTTGAAATTTGAATTAAATTTTCAAATATCCAAAGATGGATCCATTATTATATCCTTGATGCATTGTATAGGTTATGATAAAAATCATAAAGAGTGTTGTGCTTGTAATAAACACGACATCTATGTTCTAGAGTTTGGACACACATGAAACATCCCAATATGGAATGTCATGGAATTCACTACATGAAAAGGTTTGCAAAATGCTTTTAAAGGTCATTTATCTGTCATTCCTGGGGAAAAATGAAGGGCTAATATGTGCAATCTATAAATGCAATAGAGTAATTAACAAAAAAACAAAGTAAAAACGATGATAGAAGTTGGGTTCTATTCATGACGACGTATCCAATTCCATCTTAACTTTGCCATTACAATCTCCCACCATTTCCTCTCCACTATGAATTTTTCATATTAAATTATCCATCCTCTTCCATGCCACACCATGAATTATGCATATTCAGTCACTAAATCCTCTTCTCTTTCCCACTCTGAATTATGTATTGTACTACTCCAATGAAATGTAGCTAACCCTCATGCTTCATGCAGCTTTCATATTATGCAAGTAACAAGTTTTCAACCCTAAAGCTCATCGACAGTTTGCGAGAAGCTCATCATTTACGATTTTGGTGAAGCTTGGGGACCCTTATGACATGAAGATATGCCTAACATGATTTTCAAACACCTTTATGTGTTCATCATCAACTCACAAGAACACATTAAAATTATATATATTATAAAAACCCTAATTTTAATGTTCCTTGATTCCTGAAATATAAAGATTGTTGCTTTTACATCCTATTTGTCTCCATATCTGCTCACATAGACACATGTCTAATCAATTTGGATTATAATAAAAAATGTAACGGATTTAGATAGTTATAAACTTTGTATCCTTATTATCATAAGTAAATAAGGAGTTTATTCAATTAATTACACTTGAGATCTCATTTATATTTCATATTACAGAGATCAAGTTATTGGGACATGGTTTTCATTGAACACTTCACTTGGAAAATTTCAAAATAGATATACTTTAGTTACTCTGTTACTCAGTTACAATGTTGAAGACATTTTGTAATTTATTTATGTAAGGCTTAAATAGACTTCTCATGAGTCACCTTTGGAGTCTAATTTTTCTTTTTAGCCCTAGTTTTCATTGGGATTCAAGTTCAAGGGCCAGTTTATTTGCTGCAATAGTAACTTGTGTTCTAAAATATATTATATTAATTGCAAGTTTTGCAACAAGCATAATTTTTTCTTCATTTTTAGTGTTTGTGGTTTACTCTTTGACTTATGCTAACTTGATAAACACCCAAAAATTGTCTTAGAAGGTTCATATGCTAAAATATACAAAATCCCTTCACAAACCATTTTGTTCCTTACCTTGAATGTGATGTTTAGGTGGTAGTAATAAGTAGTTAGTATAGAAGGCCCTAGACTTGATTTTTTCTCACCTAAGGATTCCTCGAGGCTACTAGGGAAACCTCCCTTGTGTTGGATTTATATTTCACTAAAAAGAGGAAGTGATTAATTATGTGACAGTGGTAATATTCCCATGTTACATTTTCTTAGGCACTTGTGAAACACTTTGCACTAAGGCACACGATTTTGTCTTAAAAATCCCATAGTATATATATTTTAATTGTTGAACAAAACATTGAGTCCTTACACAATTTTTTTGTAGCTGAGCAAGTTGATTTTTTTGTAATTTTACTGTTTCTAACATATCTATGTGTACCAAGCATTGAGTCTCCTCTTGTAAGATCAATTGGCTTGTCATTCTGAAGCTGAAGGAATGGATCTTGATGATTTTCCTTACGCCAACTTATGATTTGTCTTCCATCCATTAAAATACAGAGTGACCATTTCCCCGTGAATATACTTGCTTGAGGTATGACACCAATCCTTAGATAACGAAGGCCAAGGATCTGACATACTTCCTTAAATACACTGTTTATTAGGTAAAGTTGCATAATATTTATAAATAAGTCAATTACATCTACATTTGTTGTTATGAAGCTAACTGGAATATTAAGATCAAACTTCTTCAGTATTTGATGGTCAAACCCTTTTGTATACAAGAATATTGATGCTCATCCTTGCCACAAGATTACATTCCTCTTCTTGTCTTGACATATGAACTATGATCTCAGTTTTCTTTATTTCACATTAAAATTTGAATAAATAATAATTAAGAGATCCTGGGAAAGGGACAATGAGGAGTGATTTTCCTTCCATTTGCAACTAGTTTTATGCTTCCAGGCAAGATGCCATATTTGCTGAGTGATCTACCTTCTGGTTTAGTCTTGTTAACACATGGTAGAAATCAACGAAATCAATTTTTTTTCCTCTCGTTTGATTCTTTAGATTATTATTGCAAGATTAAGAACCACTTGACTAGATAAATTTGGCATGTATCTCATACTAAGAGAAGAATATTTGATGATGATTAGTTAATCAAATATTTTATGCCTTCCTAGACCCCACCCACCCAAAATTACATCTATTCCCCCCTAGGATCAAGCACATCCCCACCCCCCCTCCACACACTGGGAAGTTTTGGATTTCCCTTTGAGGCCTTATTGAGAAAGAGTATTTTTTTGAGATCTCTCATCTTAGGGATTCGTCCTCGTCCATTCAAATTTTCCACCTCCACTAATTTGGTTTTCTCGAGAATATGTTTTGGATGTGCCATCCATCCTAGCAATAGATCTTTGATCCAAACCTTTTCCTTTTGCTCTAGCATATGGATATTATGCCTTTTCATTCCATTAGCTTGTATTGTTTCCATCAACATCCATGAAATTTTGCCACTACTATTTTTACATATTGTTTTCTTGATGGATGATAATTCTATTTCTATCCAACCACATTTGCAGACATATGAATTTAGGCATGCCCTGTGAGGCATGTTTTAGAATTTGGTTTGTTAATAAAATTTTGTTTGTATTTTTTGTGCCATGAAGTGAACATATCTTCCCACGTTGAAGACATTTCTTTTCTGTTATCAATTTCTTCAAAAGCATAACGCAAAATTTGAATAGTGAAGTCACAATCGAAGATTCATCTTTGATTCTCTTCCATTTTTTTATGCAAGACACATATCTAAGGGTCTTGGATATCAATTTTTCTGTAAATTCTTTGTTGTTAATAAACGATTACGAACTATGGTCTAGTTAAAAATATTAACCTTTGGAAAACCATCATTTTTCTAAATGTAATTTTGAATCTTGGTATAGGGAGGAAAAAACATCTCTGAAATTAGAGAAATGTAACCCAATTTTACTATGTATTCAATACAATTTACCCCATCCATGGCTATCAAGAGTGAGTTTATCTACATGAGCTATACCATTCAATTTCATTTGGAAAACAACCAATTGAGGGAGAAGTTTATTTTAACCAGAATTTCATGTAACAACTCAGACATATGTTTCTGTATTCAATCAAACTAGTATGAAACCAATGTAATCGAGAGCTACAACCGAAGCCTATGGGAAACCTTTGATGGAAAGTGTAAACAGTTTGGATTTATAGCTATTACGAGCTTAAAATAAGGTTGGAACAAGTGTAAACTTTTGGATTTTGTCTTACCTCTTGTAAATCACCCACAGAGCACCCGCATTATCCACTGACCAACACTGTTAGACTCGTTGAACTTTGAAGCAATCACCAGCATTCACCAGCGGTCCAACACACTTTGAAGCATTCAGACTAGAAAATTTATTAAAAAATAATAATTACAAAGCACTATTAGACTCGCCGAAGCAATCACAACACACTTGAAGCATTCAAACTCAACAAATTTATATAAAAAAAATATAATTACAGTTGCAACCCAACACCACTGTACAAACTCCTCCTCGCAAGTTTAGCTCCATGGCACTGGGGAAATGGACCATCTTGGTACTCTAAATCCCTTTCCGGGCAGCTACCATCTCTCGAAACCACATCTTGATTCTTGTTTCCCTTGTCAATGTGTACAACGTCATCGGTCAATGCGTTCAGAGTCATCAGAAACAAATCTTGTAAGTTTTCACCTCCAACAGTCAATTTCCAAGCCCCTTCCAAGCCCCAACCTGTTGAAATGGGGGCGAATCACTCCAATCCCTCCCCCGAACCAGTAAATTCCGGTGAAATCTTTGTTGCACCTCCAACTTCCAAGCCCCAACCAGTAAAAATGGGGGCGAATCACTCCAATCCCTCCCCTTGACCCAATAAATCCAGGTGAATGCCATTGAAATCTACTCCAAACCAGAAAATCAGGAGGCAAATTCCATGGTTTCAGTTTTATGCCCGTTTATTTTGTTGGGCTAACACTTAATAATTAATTATTTTTGAAATAATTATAGGGCTAACTTTATAAAACTATAGAAAATGGGTTTTATATAAAAAATTCACCCTACCAAAATTTAAAACCCCTTAAAATTCGCCATTGGGCTAAAATTTGCCCCTAAAATTTTCCCTGATGAACCCCTTAAAATGGGGCTTATTACTATTGATTATATGATTCCTATAGGACAACTTCAACAAGAATTAATTATTGGGGACAACATGTTGAAAAGACATAAATATCCATAGATACTATTCTTAAATGAAAGAGTCAAAATGAAATCTACGTCTATGTAGCAATTGGTCCAAGAGCTTCACCCATGGCTCAAGTAGTTAATATATTTCGATAACATGGTGCATGTAATATGCCATTGTGGTAGTAAAAACTATGAATTATCCTTCTACATTACAATATCTCACTCCTTATATAGGGGAAAATTTGAATGAATAGTTCATGTATAAGAAACAACATACTTCAATAATTTATGATGATATATCCAAACAAGCACAAGCATATTGGAAAATGTCTTTTCTATTAAGAAGATCACCTAGCCAAGAAGCTTATCTAGGAGATGTTTTCTATTTGAATTCTCATTTGTTTGAAAGAGTAGCTAAATTAAGTTCCCAATTAGGCGAGGGGAATGTTACTGCTCTACCAATAGTAGAGACTCAAGCTGGAGATGTTTCATGTTATATTCCCACTTAGCAATTTCCATTACCACTGGAAAAATATTTTCATTATCAAATCTATTAATTGTTGGGATCTGACCTGTCATGAATGGGAGTATTTATATATCTAGAGTAGGATCTATGGCTCAGATAAAAGCTATGAAAAATGTAGCTAGAAAATTTAAACTATATTTAACTCAATTTGTAGAGTTGGAAGCCTTTTCAAAATTTTCTTTTGATCTCTATAAAGATACTCAAGATCATTTGGTAAGGGTTCAACAACTAAAGAATAGTTGATTGATCTATATGAGGTAGGAAACTCTTAATTGTGGTTATGAGGGAATAATTTTTTTCCAAGTTTACCTATCCCAACTAATGAGAACCAACCATTCGATAAAGAATTCTAAAACTATGGAGACTTAGTTCAATCAAGATACTAAATATTGGGAACAAGCTATTGAACAAAATAAGGTTTAAAATTTGGATTAATTTTTTTTAATGTTAAATTATAACTATGAACAACTATCACATCCCTGAAAATGGAGGAAAGAGAGGGTCAATGATAAAACATCCAATACGTTCTAAATGTATGATTATTACATGTAGAAATGGTGATTCTATTTCACTCTTTTCAAAACAATAACATTTCAATATTGAAACTAAATGGCCATCTGTTCATATATAATTTTAACATCAAATAGTGTTCCATTGGTCAAACATGTTTTCTATTTTTAGATCTTGTATTTGCAAGGAATTACCTAGGATATTTCTATCAGGAATATATGAATGAAAAATTCATTACCTCTATAAGTGGGCTACCAATTTTAATGGAAAAGGAAGAGAGTAAAATTATTTTTCTTTTGAAAATGATTTTTAAAATTTTTATGGACCTAATTCCCTTAGAAGTACACATATCATACTTTTATGTGGCCATAACTCAGGGAAAATGGATGAGTTCCATAGATACAGAAAGGAATATAACTTTAGATCTAAGGCTTTTGTGATCTATAATTTAGATAAATGTCTTTTGGATTAATCACATCATTAGGATTTGGTCGACGTTTTGAACTATCTAATGTGGTTCATCCTCAGGACAAGGTGAAAAGATGATCAAACTTAATGAATAAATAGTGAGTATACACCATTTCCCCATAGACAGCCATCAAAAACTAGCCATTGAAAACTTGCCGTTAAAACTAGTCGTTATTATGTTAAATCTAAGACTTTTGTGATCCATAAATTTCGATAAATACCTTTCAGATTAATCACATAATTCTGAAATGGTCGATGTTTCGAACCATCTAACGTGGTTCATCCTCAGGACAAGATGAAAAAAATCTTAATCTAAATTCAGAATAAATAGTAAGGATGCATCAGACCTGGATATAACCGTTAAAAACTAGATGGTATTTAGTTAGTTCATTAATAAGTTATTAGATTATATTAAAAAAAATTATTTTATTTTTATTTTATTTTAAGGGTAAATATTTTAATTATTAAAAAGTTTAAATTTTAAAAATATAGAGATAAAGAATAATAATATAAGGGGGTAGAATTAATAATATAAAATAATATTAAAAAAATTATAAAAATAAAATAAATAAATAAATAAATAATAATAATAAGTAAATAAAAAAAAATAATAAATATATATATATATATATATATATATATATATATATATATATATATATATATATATATATATATATATATATATATATATATCATAACGAGAGAGTTGGGGTCCAGCTCTTACTCAATTTCCAGCCATCATCCCCGTTGAGATTCTATGCATGTCTTTCAATATATATAGCCTCTCAAAGCTTCCTATGGTGGAAGTGGTCGAATTTAGCGATTACCTTCGAGTCCTCAATGTAGACATGGTGACAAGATTTTTCCGCATGTTCAGTAACAGCTGATGTGCGGGAACAATTGTGTCTAATTTCAGTAGCATGCTCTTGGATTCACTGCCTAATGAATCTCCCCGTTTATCCAATGTAGGGGATACCACGGGAACAAGAAATCTAGTAGACACCTTTCAAGTCCTTAGGGTCAACAAGGTCTTTAATAGATCCGAGTGAGTTCCTGATGGTGTGTAGAGGCTTGAAATAAGAGGAAACATTATTCTTCTTAAGGACATGGGAAATTTTTTCCATGGTCCCTCGGATAAATGAGAGATGAACCTTGGAAATGGGGTCCACCCACACATATTTTCCCTTTTAACCCTTTATATTCCTTTTGAAAGGCTTTAAGGCCTTGTGCTCTATAATAACCATTCCTTTCAAAGACCTTAAGGAGATGGGACTTCTCTGACTCTAGGTGGCCATTGTCGGAGATTAATTACAGGGGGTTAATGAATAATATATGATTTTTATTAATGAATAAGCTAATAGAATGAAAAATCTTTATTAATATTATATAAATTATTAATATTATAATTTAATAATAAATATTTAAACTAATGGAGGCTATTTTAATTATAATTTATAATTTATCAAAACTCTTATTTAAAATTCAAGAATAAAAATAATAAGATAATAGAAAAGGTAAATTTAATAATAAATAACTATATAAAGAGGGATTTTAATTTATTTTAGAATTTATGTTGGAACACCTAATCCTCCATGGGTAGGTGTGGAATGCGAAAAGTCACAATGGAGTCCAAGTGACCTTGGAATGTGAAACCAAGAGTCACACCATTGTACTATAAATGTACATCATGTATAATGGAAAAATAAGAGAGCTACACACTTATCCTTCATTGTGTGTTGAGTTTCTTGTTGTGTGTGTGTTTATCTTTCTCATACACCATGTGTGTGTTTAACATGGTAGCAAAGCTGAGAAGTTCATAACCAGCTCAACCTTCAGTGAGCCATTTGTGTTTATGGCCTATGCATATCTGCAAAAAAATTTGGCATTTTTTGCAGCATTTAGAGAGTTTCAGCAGCAAAAATTTTGCCGCATTCAGAAAGTGGTTTTGAAGAAGAGTAGCATTGGTTTTGAGAAGGAGTAGCATTCGGAAATTGGCAGCATTCAGGCATTGGTTTTGAAGAAGAGCAGCACTGTGCATTCTGCAGCACTCAGAGATTTCTAGAGGTTTTCATTCTGAATTTCCATGCAATTTCTGCTACCCACTTTTAAATTTCTACATTTTAAAGAGCTGCTGGAAAATAGTTTAAAGAGGGCTTCTGAAGATTTTTTTGGGTTTTTTGGTGAAAATTCTGGATTTTTAAAATCTCTGCTGCTGGAAAGATTAATTTTTCCCCCAAGTCTACAAGTTTCTGCAAATTATTCTGTTGTATCTAGAAAAAATCTACTACTGTTTTAAAGTCTCGGGTTTCAGATTTCGCTCCTCTACTGTTTAAAAAAATAAAAATAAAAATAAATAAATAAATAAATCTATTACTTGGCATTTCGGCCCCCTTGCAACCTGCAATCTACCCTCAAACTCATCTCACACGCTGCATTCATACCCCTTCCCATCAGTTCTCTCTAAACGGCCCTCACCCTACACTATTCCCCTCTCTACTAGCCACTGGCTACATAGCTAACCCCTCCTACCCGCATACACCCTCCACCTATGCCCTTACACCACTCATCGCAGCACCTTGCCGCTCCCCTTATCCGCGGCTCCCCCTCACTGTAATACACTCTCCCATACTCCGCCTTGCCCTCCCCCACACTCTCTACTTCCCAACCCACCCGCTCCATACCCCTCTCCATGGCCACCTCCACTACCCTCCTCACATCGACCTCTGCTCACTACTCAACTTACCCCGCTGCACTCGCTCACTCCCACGATTCCCCAACCCCCTATCCTCACAACCTGACCCCCTTGCCATGGAAACGCCCCCTCTCACCCTTCGACTCCTCCCTCAGCCCACATGCCCTCCCTACCTCCCTTAGCCCATCTGCAAAACCCCTACTTACCTGCCTACCCTGTGGCCCTCCCCCTTACGCTCTCACCACAGCAAACCCAACACTCCCTCACTGTTACACTCCAACCCATTCCCCTATCCGCTCCCTCAAACACTCGCCCTTCCCCTCTCTAAACCCCGCCCCCTCGTCTCATCCCTCAACCTAATCCCCTTCCCCACATTCCTCTTTTAGTTTTTTAACTCGACTTTAAAATTTTTTAATCCACTCACGGCCTTTAAATTTTTAAAGTTCACTTTTTTTAATTAAATTAAATTAAATTAAATGAAATTAATTATAAAAAAAACAGCAGAGAGAGGAAGAAAGGAAGTAAACAGCAGAGAGAGAGGAAGAGGAAATGAACAAGAAATGAAGAAAATGGCATATGAAGAAGTTGGATTTTTCTACATAACAGAAAAGTGAAATTTACATTGAATTGTTTGTGGCATAGAAGGGTGATTTTCTATAAAAGAGATTGACATGTGAAGACAAGTTGTTATTGGTGAAAAACAACTCCTTGAAGAAGAAAAATCAGCTGGCTTAAAGGCCTCCTGCACAGTAGTTTTTGCTGCACATTCATAGAAATATTTTTTTTTTTTCTAAGTAAAAGTATTCTATTAACAGTAAAAAGTATGGTACAGCGGGCCAAAGCCTTGACAGTGCCTAGTGTGGAGGCATTTTAGACAGAAAAAACATAGTTTGAGACTTCCCTGCAGGAGGGAAACCAGCTTGTAGCAACTACCATTTAAAAAAATCCCACGCAGGGGATCGAAATACTGTGAATTCTGAAGATTGTCACTGACAAAAACTGGACCATGACAGGAGATAACAGAAAAACAAAATAACAAGCCCTCTGGAGAGGGCAGAGACATAACAAGAAAACCATAAAAGAGAGCAGAATTAGTCATCAGGAGCCACCTCCTCAATCCTTCACCCATAATCTTCCAGTTCGCCACGATCGTTGGAGATGTTTGCATCTGAGTGTACCACTGTTTTGGAGGATGGATTGTCCACCAAATCCGCCTGGCAGTGTCCAGAGTCTCCCTACAAAATATCCTTGCTCCCGCTGGGCTGGCCCCTCGAACCCTGAAGCGCCTCGTCCTGATTGGTGCAACCAACAGGACCCTGCCCCTCCGTAGGATTCTCAGGCTTCTCATCCTGGGGCTCCTCAAGAAAAACTACAGAAATGGTGACAGAGACTCTCGAACGGTTGAGGGAGAAATCAAATGAGAAGAGAGCGGTGTGGGATTGAGTTGGCAGCGCAGAGGACGTGGGAGAGTCCAATCTGCGTCCCGAACAGAGCAAACAACCATGGAGCAGACGGGGGAGGCTATCCGAGGGGGAAGAAATCTCTGAAGGCGAGCTGGAGGGGGAAGGCGAACGCCTCCCAGCGCTTCTGGTAGACCCGCGCCTGCAGCGCATCCTTTGCCTTAGTCTAGGCATGCTTGCAGCGGAATTGGAGCTAGAATTCCAGAGGGCCGAAGGATTGACAAGGGACTGCGTCGGAGGAGTATTCCGAAAGACTGTGGCCAACATGCATGAACCAGAGAGAGAGATGTGAATGCTATCATCGAGCTCCAAACAACAATTGCTGCAGCTTCTTTTGCCATTGGTGGTGCGCTCGGTCGCCTTACCCGCATCAGGATGGCACCACCAGTTCACCGGCGCTGGGGAAAACGAGGCCATGGCATTTAACAGCTGTCCTCTGCAATGATAAATCTTCAACATTGAATAACCATTCAATTGAACCTGATATGAAACTTTAACACAGTAGTCGAGACTACCTCGATTATCTGCCTTCGGATCATGATATGCGTCCATAATAAATGTCATTAAGTCCAGAAGATGAGCACTTTAACAGTTATCAGGTGGGATAGCCGGTCTCATGCGGGAAGGCAGGTGGCCTCTCGTCCGGTGAACCTCCGTCCCATCAACGCAATTAACAATGCCAACACCAGCATCCGGGACACATTCATAGAAATATTACATTATATTGTGAGTGAATATTGCTTCTTCATTCATAATCAGTATTTGAGTTGAAAAATTTTTGTTGCTTTCCGGTTAGACTTCCAAGTCTATACCTTGATGCCCTCCATGATTTGAGGAGCAGTTTTTGTACTTTGAGATTTCCATAGTTGGAAGTTCTTTGGAGTCATTTGTATTTGTTGAATCACATTGTAAACGGGTGCATTTTTGGTTGAAACCGACACCCTTTATTTTGAGCCTAAGTTGTTGAAAATGGCTAAAATCATTGAGGCATTAGAGTTGCTGAGTAACCTCATTCATTCAAATGTTGACGATATGGTAAAAATGAGCAAGGATGCTCTTTGTATTATTCAAAGTTGTTTGCTAGATGCACAAGAAAATATTGAGTTTTTACAGTTGGAATCTCAGCTCCAACAAGATGAACTTCAACAAAAGAGTCACCATTCTGAACCTATTTCTATTCAGAAGACTATGAAGGACTCTCATCAGAAGAAAGAAGATAAAGTTGCAGTTGATTCCCATTCAGTTCCTTGTACTAGAGCAGATTTACATGCAGATGCAGCAGTGCAACCTGCACTTCTCAAGCCCATCATCAGACCTTGGGAAGAGCTTGTCCACAACAAGCACCACACTGGTCTTGGATATGACAAGGATGTGTCCTTTCATATTCTAGACTACACCAAGCCCATCATATTTTAGAGTGCAGGATTCCTGTATGACAGTTCACCTGCAGCTGTTTCAGATCCTGCTCCACAACAACAAAAGCAGATTGAAAAATGCCAACACTGTGATCGAGTTGGCCATATGAAAGATCATTGTTTTGATCTTCATCCATGCAAGCAATGTGGTCAACACACCCATTCTTCAGACAGATGCTTTAGAAAAAAGCCTCCTGCAAGAACAAAGATTCATCTTGGATGGATCTCTTTTTGGCAATGGGCATCAACAAGTAGTAAGATGTTTACGACACATGTTAGAACTTGTTCACGGATATTGAGAAAACTTGAAGTTGAGTTTTCGCCATCATCTCACCTTGTCCCTGACAGGGGGGAAAATGGTGGTCATGTACAAGCTTCGACGTCATATCAAGCGAGCCTAAGCCACAATCTCTCATTCCATGTTCAAATTTGTAGCCAGAGACATAGCAGTTCAAGCGAGCCTGGGCCACAATTCGTCATTCCAGATTCAGAGATGTAGCCAGAGACATGGATGCCCATGAGCATGCCTTTGGTTGGTGGACAACATTAAACCATCATCTTTGGTTGGTGGACAACCTTAAACCATCACAGGTTGAAGACCTCCCTTCTTTTAGGTTGAAGGTCTCCCTTTCATATATGAGGGACACTTCCTCTAGCAGAAGCCTTCAGCTTCTTGCCAGCTTTGGTTGAGTTCCAGGAAATGCTTCAAGAATTCCAGTGTTGTTGGTAATCCTAAAACCATCATAGGTAGTAGACCTCCCTTATTTTAGGTTGAAGGTCTCCCTTTTTTATGAGGGACAATTCCTCTAGCGAAATAACTAAGTTTCAGAGGTCAGGGAACTAGAATTTTAAGTTTCGTTCCAGGTGTTGGTAGTATTAAACCGGCCTCTTTTTCCAGCATTTGAGCCAATTCGGCGTGGGGCTACCATGCATACTTTGCAAATTTGTGTTAACTCTCTTCTTAGACTCACACATACCCCTTCGGATTAAGGGGGGAATATTGGAACACCTAATCCTCCATGGGTAGGTGTGGAATACGGAAAAATCACAGTGAGTCAGTGACCTTGGAGATGTAAAACCAAGAGTCACACCATTGTACTATAAATGTACATCATGTATAATGGAAAAATAAGAGAGCTACACGCTTATCCTTCATTGTGTGTTGAGTTTCTTGTTGTGTGTGTGTTTATCTTTCTCATACACCATGTCTGTGTTTAAAATGGTGTTTAACAATTTATTATAATGAATTTTTTTTTTAAAGAATTTATTTATATATGAAAAAAAAACCACCAGGAGAAAAAACAGAAAAGGAAGAAATTATTTGGAGAGAGCTGGAATCTAGCTCTTACTCAATTTCCACCCATCATCCCTATTGAGATTCTTAGCATGCCTCTCAATGTTAATAGTTTCCCTAAGTTTCCTATGGTGGAAGTGATCAACCCTAGCAATGACTTTGGACTCATCAATGCGTACATGGTGACATGATTTTTCCGCATGCTCTGCCAGAGATGAGGTGCGGGATTGATTGTGCCTGATGTTTGCCACATGTTCCTGGATTCTTTGTCTAATAGTTCAGCCTGTTTCCCCAATATAGGGTGAAACACATGAATAGGGAACCAGATAAACACCCTTCATGTCTTTAGGGTCAATAGGGTCCTTGACGGAATCGAGCAAGTTTCCAATAATACAGCGAGGCTTGAAAGAAGAGGAGACATTATTCCATTTAAGGACATGAGAATTTTGGCAGAAGTCCCTGGATAAATGAGAGATGAACTTTGGAGATGGGATATACTTGAGAGGATTTTCATTTTATCCCCTTATAGTTTTTTTGAAAGGCCTTAAGGCCCTAAGATATACTATAACTAGTATTCTCAAACACTTCAAGAAGATGGGATTTATCTAACACCGGTAGCAAGAGTATAAAGAACACCTGGTGTTTTAGCATGAAAATGCTGAGAACTAGCATGAAGATACTACTCCGTATGAGTTTTCTAGCAAAACGCTTGGTGGGAAATGGAACCATCATCCATTCTAGAAAGAATAATATCCAAGAAGGGCAGGAAACCATCCACTTCCACTTCCATCATGAATAACCAGATTGGGAATCCGGGTGCTTAAGAAACAGATCTAACTTTTCGCGACCATAGCGCCAAATGAAACAAGTGTCATACATGAACCTATTCGACTTCCTAGGTCAAAATTGAGCTGAGGCTAAGGCCTTAGATTAAAAATCTTCCATAAATAAATTAGAAAAAATAGGGGAAAGATGGGAACCCATAGAAACACCACAATTTTTCTCATAGAAATCACCTTGACAACTAAAAAAAGTCAAGGTGAGACAAAGACCCACTAATTTAGAGGTGTCATGGTTGGAGATTCATTTGATGACATCAATGGATTCCTAGATGGGAATTTTGGTAAACAAGGACACAAAATCAAAGCTTACTAATAACTTTCCAGGTTCCAACATGATGTTCTTCCATTATTTGATAAAGGACCTTGATTCCTTAACCTAGGACTTGGTGAGACCCATGAGGGGTTTAAGCTTCTGAGCTAATAATTTAGAAAGATGATAAGAGGGACCTCCTATTGTGTTAACAATATCTCTTAAAGGGGCTCCAAATTTATGAATCCTGGGAAGAACATAAATCTTGGGGGTGAGGGGATTTCTCTCAATAAGGTTTCTAGAGAGAGGATTAATGGAATAATCCAACTTAATGGCGAGGTAAATATCCTTAGAAACTGACTTAAGGGGATTCTTTGTATGCTTCACATAGCTACCACTATTGGATAGATGGTCAATCATTCTGCTGACATAGTCAGATTTATTCATAATAACTATGGCACCACCTATGTCTACCTTAAGGATGACAATGTCAGGGTTGTCCCTTAGGGATTTAAGAGAAATAAACTCAAGCTTGCTCGAATTTTTTTTGAGAGGCTTAGCCTTCCTAAGAATAATGGAACAATCGTGTCTAATAGTCTCCTTAATGTTATTATCCTTGTTTTTATTAATATTATTATTTCTATTGTGAATGTTGTTTTAGTTAAATGCAATAATTTTGTTAATATTAGTGTTATTAATGTTAGTTTTGCTATTATTATTATTATTATAAATAATATTATTAAGGTTTTTTGAATTATGGTTGTTAATATTAGTTATTATAATTGAATTATTAGATATATTACTATTAAAAGTATTATTATAATTAATATCAATGTTAATTTTATTATTTGTTTATAGTTGGGTTTATATTTCTATTATTAAAAATCTTCCTACCATCGATTAGGTTCACCTTACCAACTTTATAATAAACGGTCGAGCCAATATTTGAACAACCCTTATCCATTATGGGAATGGTAATGTCTTCCACCATGAGATGAGGATTCCCTTCACGGTTAAACACCGGATGCAGCGTAGGAGCCTCGCAAGTTAAGATAGAGGATCCAAATTGATGAGGAGAGTCCGATTCCGAGTATGATTTGCGAGGAGCATACAGTCCATAGGTCGAATCCGGAGAATAACACGATTAATTCAGTGAAGGAGAGACGAAACTCTGTGGAATAGGAGTCCTTGTTTCTGATTTGGAATTATGCAGGAGTAACGTCGAGTTCGTGCTCAATTCTTGATCACCGATTAAACAATTTCTCACGTCCCTTCCTCCAGAGCTGAACGCAGAGATTGCTGGAGAAAAGATACATGTGGCGGGTTTTGAGTTCAAGTTCGAGATGTGAAACCCTTCTTGTAACACAGATAAAACTAAATATGAAGCCAATGGGTCAACGATGCCAGAAAAGAATGTTGAGTCTGCAGGAGCATTAACCAAACCACGATCTGGGCCTACCACCGATTCCGAGGAGGGTCGAGAAGAGACCGTTTCCAATCTTGGATCTGAAGATGAATATGAAAATAATTCCAAAGCTTATTCTGAAGAATTTTGGCTTACCCAAGCGTTAAGAGCTGGGATCTCGGCATTGCTGATTAAGTTTCTTCGCTGAATCGGAGAATATTGTCCAACAGAAGAATGAGAAAACGAATTTTGCAGCTTCTCAAACATGGAAGCATGCTTCTTCTTGTAAATCGCCTCCAGACGAAGAACCTTAGCTGCTGAAACCCCATCCAAAGCATTCTAGAGACAACAAGAGAGACAATTTTCTAGATCCAAATGCAGAAAGAAAAGATTCCGAGAAATAAAGTCCAGATCTCTTCTTAATTTACCAATCTCTGATCTTAGCAAAGCCAAACTAGTTTTAAGAAAAATAGGTTTGTTTTTAGAATAGTTTAGAGGATAGGAAATATGAGAAAATACCAAAATCAATGATGCATCTTTACATATTTTGAGAAACTTAAAATCTGATTTCTTTTTAGCCACTTGGAATCAAGCTCGCTCAAAATGACGAGCCTTATTATCCAATTCCTTTCTGTGTAGGGCTATAATGTTTGATCTAAGACTTTTGTGATCCATAATTTAGATAAATGTCTTTCAGATTAATCACGTCATTGGGATTTGGTCGATGTTTCAAACCATATAATGTGGTTCATCTTCAAGACAAAGTGAAAAATATGATCGAACTGAATGAATAAATAATGAGGATGCATCATTGCCCGGTAGATAGCCACTGAATGAATAAATAATGAGGATGCATCATTGCCAGGTAAATAGCCATTGAAAAGTAGCCGTTATTAATTAGAGAAATTAATTACAGGGGGTTAATGAATAATATATGTTTTTTATTAATCAATAAGATAATAAAATAAAAAAATATTTATTAATATTACATAAATTATTAATATTATAATTTAGCAATAAATATCTAAACTAAATGAGGGTTATTTTAATTTTATTTTATACTTTATAAAAACTCTTATTTATAAATCAAGAATAAAAATACTAAGATAATATAAAAGGTAAATTTAATAATAATTAATTAAATAAAAGAGGGAATTTAAATTATTTTAGAATTTATTATAATAAAATTTTGTTTAAAAATCATTTATTTATATATATAAAAAAAAACCACAAAGAGACAAAACAAAAGGAAGAAATTATCTGGAGAGAGCTGGAGTCTAGCTCTTACTCAATTTACACTCATCATCCCTATTGATATTATTAGCATGCCTCTCAATCTCAATAGCTTCCCTGAGCTTTCTATGGTGGAAGTGATCAACCCTAGGAATGACTTTGGAGTCCTCAATGCATACATGGTGACACAATTTTTCCGCATGCTCTTCCGGAGCCGAGGTGAGGGATCAATTGTGCCTGATGTCTGCAACATGCTTCTAGACTCTATGTCTAATAGAATGACCTGTTTCCCAAATATAGGGAGTACCAGATGAGTAGGGAACCAAATAAATACTCTTCATTTCTTTAGGGTCAATAGGGTCCTTGAAGGAACCAAGCGAGTTTTTAATAGTACACAGAGGCTTGAAAGAAGAGGAGACAATATTCTGTTTAAGGACATGAGCAATTTTGTCAGAAGTCAACTAGATAAATGGGAGATGAAATTTGGAGATATGATATTCTCGAGAAGATTTTCCTTTTATCCCCTTATAGGATTTGTGAAAGGCCTTAAGGCCCTGAGAACTACTATAACCATTGTTCTCAAACACGTCAAGAAGATGGGATTTCTCGGACTCCAAGTGGTTGTCATCAGAGATTCTTAGAATGTAACTCTTGGAAATAATGATTTTTGTATCCAATATTTTTCAAGAAGATCTTCACACAATTTCTCATGATCATTATTTGGATGGATCAAGTTCCCCCAAACTGATGAAATATTTAGGTTCCAATGATCAATTGAGTGTCCTAACTATAAAACATTTGATTTGTCAAATACATCAACATTGGTAAACGTATTGGGGTTGGTTGTGTTAGCCATCAAAAATTTTTGTCAAAGAAAATGATGGCTAAAAATAAGTCTTGAGCCTTCAAGAGATCATTTTCATAGAAAATTTCTCACTCTTGAAGCCTTCTGATGCTGTCCAAGCTCAGCAAGTAATCTTCACTGTTGTTTCATTAAGAAAAACCCGCCGAGGAGCCATGTTGATATTCAAAAAACACTGTTCTTAGGGCATTTCTCATCATTTTCTAAAGCCTTTTTCACTCATTATTTTCCTTTGTTCAGCCTCCATTTTCCCCTAAAAAAGATCCTTTTCTCTTTATCATTTTCCCTCCCTTCCCTTAAAAAAATCTTCAAAAAATCCCTTCAAACCATAGAACTCCTTGTCTATGGTTTAAAAACCCTTACTTTCCCTCTATCGGAATTGGAAAAACCCCAAGAAAATCCATTGAAAACACAAAAACCCACTTATTTTGCCTTTTGTTAAAACACACAGGCCTTAAGCCCCTGTTGGTTTTTAAGACCCGGCCCCTTCCACCATATAACATGGCCCTGCAACCAGGTGCCTAAAACATTTAGCCCCTTCATCGCATCGGCCTTTTATTTTTATAATACCACATTTTCGTTGTAAAATTTTCCCCTCAATGTGATAAGCCCCTCTTCCCTTAGCCGTAGTTCTGTTTTCTCCCATAAGACCGTGCCTTTTCCCTAACCCCTTGAGCCCTCACCTTTCCCTTCCTTCCCTTTGATTTTTTACCTTTATCCCTACCTTAACACTTTACGAAGAAATCCCAACCGTTGATATTTAAAGATCAATGGCTATCGCACCTCTTCCCCTGTCCTTCCTTCGCCGAAATCTTACCATCTATTCACCTTGGCAGAAGAATCTCCTCCTTCGATCCATTTTATCTGACGGTCCGCACCTAACCCGATGACACAACTCCACCGGGGCCTACCATCCACCACATACAACCCGCACCCTATCAAATTCTTCCACCTGTCTTCCACTTTTACTCCCGTCGCGCAACTCATTCATTATGCTCGATCTACACCGTCAAATCTCATCCCCCTCATCTGATGGTTGTGGTGGCATATCACATAATTTTTGCACCCAGAGTTTAACACTCCAAAGTAGTGCGATACTAGCGGTTTTCCAAAAGACAAGTGTCACGTAGTGTGTGGAATCGCGTTTGATTCAGCTAAGACCACTTACCACCCAAATCAAACGCGATAACCGCTCATGGTATTTCCAAACCGCCCTTGCCCATTTTCGCTCCAAAATTCAAATTTTAACCTGTTTTTGCAGGCTTTTTCCACAAAACCCTTTCGCCTGCATATTCCCCGCTTCCACCCATGCTCATCTGCTTCCACATCAGCCTCTGTAAGCAATTTTTCCGGCCCGCATGGTTTATATAAAATTTTTCATTGTTTTTGCAGGTTTTTGTCATGGTTGTCAGGACAGAAACCTTGTTCTCACCTAGCGAAGGGACAAAGCCAAAGCCCTCTATGTTTGAAGGCTAAAACATGAAGTAAAAGGCTGCCTGGTTTTATCTGCAGGTTTGGACGGTGCTGCATAAGTGCTGGTCATACCCTTGAAACCCTCCACTACACTAAGAATCCCCTATCTGCAGTGATAAAGAAAAACAGTAAGGACAGAGGGCGAGGATCGAAGAATTAAAGCAAAATGAAGTTTAAAGATTGAATCTGATAGTTTGGTGGTTAATACATAGTTTGAAGGTTTCAGCATAAATGAAGGGATCAACAGAAAATATTAAAGTTGTAAAGGATTAAAACCCCAACAGTAAAGAGATATAGCATAGATCAAGGGATTAAAAGGTTAAATCCTGTTGTGTTAATGTTAAAACATAATCAAAAGGTGAACATAGTTAGCAAATCAGGATTAAGGATTCCGAGATGATTATAAAGGCATAATCAGTCTTAAAAGAAGAATCAGAACTTAAACAATGTTGAAAGCCACAAGGACAGACAAATCAACGAAGAGCCTCTGAAAGCCACATCATCAAGGCTATTACTCCTCAAAATTCCACCTGTAGATTTATTTTGTCAAAAGAATACACAATGAATGCACAGTCAGAGATCTTTTATCAAGGACAGCTCAACATTAACTGCCAACCTACCAAAAACCCTCAAAGTCAACAAAAGCAACTAAAGGTGATCAAATTTAATGTGAAATTGATTAAAACAGAGATAGGCATTCGAAATATTCTCTCTTAGGCCTCCCAAAGGTCAATAAACCATTACTCTATATTTATTGAACAAATGGACCCTTCTTACACTCCACCTCCTCTTTCCTCTATAAATACTTTTGTAGAAGACAATTTAGAGGTTGGTCTCTGGATACCTGTTGCATGTAAATAGCTTTTGGAGCTGCTGTAGCTCTGTTAGAAATTGAAGATACATAAGCTGAAATGAAAAGTTTGTAGCTGTAGAGACCCAATGGACTTGAAGATTGTAACTGGTTTGAACATCAAATACAAATAGTTGATTTATGGGATCCTGGTCTACATCAATGGTGATGTGTTTCTCACTATAAATTGTTATTCTCTTATTGTTTTCATTTTTTCCACTTTCCTCTGATAAAGAACAACAAATATAGATTAGGATTTACTCATGAAGTACCCTAAATCTCACTGATAAATATTTATGCTTTATATTTTCTGCTGATTATTAATTTGAAGGTAATTCAATAGAGTATAACTAGTGAAGTGTTGGTAGGCCCATATTTCCTGAGTACAACTTGAGAATTGGTCTTTAAATGTTCTTGAGAAGTCTGCTAATTAAAGCTAAGCTAGAGAAGTTTATGGTTAGCCTTGTCCTCTAGTTTATCTCCAACAGTTGCTTTGAAAAGTTCCCTTAAGAGTATGTTGAAAGCAGGCTAGTTTAAAAGTACTTACCTGATCTTAGACTACTTTTTATGTTATCATGGATGTTTTATTTTGAGAATATGCTAAAAGCAGGCTAAGTTAAAGGTCTTTACTTGATCTTAAGCTATTCTCTGTTTTTAAATGTTTTTCCTTTAAAATTACATCAAAAGCAAGCTAGTTTCAAAGTACTTACCTGATCTTAGATTACTTTTTTGTTTTTCCCTTAAAGTACATGTCAAAAGCATGCTAGTTTAAAATTACTTACCTGATATTAGGTTGTCCTTTGTTCCTTCATCTGTTTGATTTCCCTCACTCAATTTCTTAGTGTTTCATTCCATAACATCAACTTAAAGAGATACTTTGACATAGATGACTTACTCCATGGACCACTCTTGAACCTTGTTGTTCAATTAAACCCTTTTGTGAGTCCATAGCCCAATGGATTGATGTTGTTCCTTGTTTGTCTTATCAACTGAAACATTCCTTCATTTATTTACACCTTCACCCTTCATAAAGACTTCCTTCATCTTCATGTTATCCTGCCTGACCAAACAAAACAAACAACCTTTTTCTTCATAACTAGCCTAAAATCATACTTGAAGCCTTAAAGATCATATCTTTGAACACATATATAGAGAGATCCCTCTCTGAATCTAGGATGGTTAGGTCCTCAGATTCCAAAGTGGTTTTTATGTAGGCTCTGCAGCGTTTGTACTTGCCAATCTTTCAAACTACGAAGTCCTAACATACTGGCGACCATACTAGGGATCTTCTAAGTAAAATTCTTAAAATTAAACACTCAGTATTTAGTACAGAATGAATAGCTTTCTTCAAGCACTAATAATAATATTGGTGATCATGATAGGACTTGTCTAAATCAGTGGCAATATAAGTCTTCTTAGGATTCTAACAGACCCTTATCAAACCTTGAAGAAATCAGCTAGCTAAGCTACAAGAGTAAACTATGTTTGTCTCATCACCGTAGCTAAGTGTTGAAACAAATTTAGGACACTCTCATAACCTACAGGAATATAAAAAACTCAAAAAAACCCAAAAAATTTCACATTGGTATTCAGACCAATAAGTGGTGGTGGACCATAAAACATTTTACCTTCTAAAAAGCTAAAACTTTTCCACCTGGTGACTCCAAAATCCTGAATAGACCTAAAGACTCCACTGGGAAACCCATTTCTATCATAGCATCATACAAACTCAGTTAAGGAAACATTGAGGATTAAGTTTTCTTGTTAGAAGATCAATTATACTACTAAAATATTGTCATACTTGGTCGAAATTTTCTTATTATTGGGTCTGAAAACACCACATAGTAGCTTATAGAAGAATTCATACTAGAGCCTATCCTGACCCAAATCCTCCCGAGATAGTTGATAATCCAGAAAGTATACTTAGAAAGTCTCCTAAGTCTAAAACTTCAACTATTGACAGACAAATCCATAGAGCTAATTCTGTTCCCGAAGACCTTACAGTTGTATAAGGTTCACAAGTTGACTTAATAAAGCCATTCAAAACTAGGTCACTTGATGATATTGATCAGATAGACTTTGAGCCTTCACAATCACCGCAACATAGTGGTGAGAAAACTGTTAGCAGAGAAACTACCCCACCTGATTTGCATTTACTTCATAATTTTGGTTTCTCTCATCCAAGATCCGCTCAACAGTCTCTTGCTGGTCCATCCACTTCTGTTTTCCATACACCCACTATTCAAACCACTCTGTTTTACCAATTCCCTCCCATCTTACATCCTCCACCTATAAACCCCCCACTTTTTCCACAACCCCCTATCATGGAAACATGGTATGCCCCTTTAGTCCTTCCTTTACCTTTAGTCAACCTGCCATAGGAATATCAGTTCAAGATTCTATTATATGATGCAAGTGGAGCTACTACCTCTTCACAACATGTGGACAAGATGAATGACTATTTTTATAGAAATGAGATAGATTATGAAACTGTAAAACTTAGATTGTTTGCTCAAAGCTTAGGGGGATAAGCAAGAAAGTGGTTCAAAAGCTTGACCCCTAATAGTATTAATGATCTCCAAGCCCTCCATCAGTCATTCCTAAACAAATGGGAAGTCAAAGAAACCCTCTCCAAATTCTTTCAGACTACAACAACCTTAAGAGAAACACTGAGGAAAGTGTTCAAAATTATTTCACTAGATTCAATAGTGTTTATAATGCACTGCCCCCAGAATTGAAACCTCCACAAGGCTCAGCTTTGGCCAAATTTCCTAAAGGATTTGATCCTGAAATGGCCTATCAGCTAAGAGAGAGAGATCCTTTGACTTTAGAAGACATGCAGAAAGGAGCTCTTGTTGTAGAAGTAAATCTGATTGAGAAAAGAGCTAGGATGAAGAATGAAAAGAAAGTATCATTTAGGGAGAACACTACACCTTCCACATCTAGCTCAAAAATAGAAATAATGATGGATTAAATGATGAAGAAGATGATTATACTCGAGAGAGCACAATCTAGGGAAAATAAATCAGCTCCCCAAAACAAAAATCAATCTCAAAATCAAAATCAAAACTTTAGGAGAAATCAACCTCAAAACAGACAAAGAGAGGATGAGCAACAGATCAGACCTCCTTTCCAAGAAAATTATGTTAATGAGGATGAAGACATAAATGAACAAAAAGAGGATGACAACATGAACATGCTGGGAGTTAGCAATGAGGACTCTGCTTTTCTCCATGAAAGAAAACAAGGTCTATATACACCTTATGATGACAGAAAACCACAAAATAATTATTATGAACAATAATCTGAAAATGCCATCATAGGATCACCTAAAAAATATGACCTGAGAAGTAAGAAGAATCAAGAAGCTCCCAGGAACAAAACCTCTGATAAATCTGCCAAAAACAGCCCTGAAAATGTTCCCAAAAAGACAACAGGAATTCATAAAATAATGGCTATAAATTATGATTTAAACAATGTGAAAAACACCCAAGTCAATGAAAAACAGAGTGTTAATCCCAGTAGCACTAGCACTTCAACTAATGCTCCTGAAAAAACTATTTTAATAGTTGTAAATAACAGAAACCAACAAACTGATTTTGTTGATGAATCAATGAACAAGAAGGCTGAGTTAAACATTTTAAAAAACCAGATTCCCTTCAGCTTAGAGAATGAAATTTATAAAATCAAAATCTCTATCCTTCTCACTGAATTAGTCACTCAAAATGTATATAGAGGTCAAATTTTAAAGGATTTAAACATAGAAAATGTTCATGACATAGTTAACTTAAATGATGATACCCTAGAGCTCATCTTTGGACCAAAAATTGAAGGAAAACTTCAAGAAGGAACCACCCCTCCATTCTACATCAGCTTAAACAACATGATAACATTTTGCACAATGTTATGCTTGATTCAGGAGCATCATACAACCTCATGCCCAAGGTGATTATGGAAAGATTAGACTTAGAAGTGACTAGACGCTATAAAGATTTATATTTTTTTGATTCAAGTAGGGTGAGATGCCTAGGCTTAATAAAGGACCTCTATGTTAACTTAGCTCAAATACCAGCCAAGAGTTTAGTGATGGACATTGTAGTGGCTGATATACCCCCCAAATATGGCATGCTCCTTTCAAGGTCATGGGGTGCTAAGTTACAAGGCACAATGCAGATGGATATGACTTATGCCACCATCCTTGTCTTCGGTCAATCTAGAAGACTCTCTATGGAAACACACATGAAATATATGGTGAGTAACCAAGAAAGATCAGAGAATTCTCCTCTCTATTCCATATATACTGACCTGGACTCTTTCATTCTTTTCAATGGTGATATTCCTAAAGAGCAAGAGTTGGTTAATGAAAAATCATCAAATGGTGAAATCATTTCACATGCAAACATATTTTTAGCCACTGATAAAGAGCGAAATAAAGAGGAAATTAAAAAACAATTTGCTGATTCGGAAATTTACAGCAAACAGAGTAAAGGTCTTGAGGTCCATAATATTTATAAGCATGATGCAGATCATGAGAATCAAGGATTAAAACCTCAAAGCATTGAAAACTTTGAGGATCTAAACACATAAAAACGTAGTGCAGACCCTTGTATAGAATAGAAAGATGAGGAAAACAGAGAGGACAACCATAAAATAAATCACAAATGTGAAAATAGTCCTCTCTGGAACATGAATTTGATGGGTCTTGCACTAAAAACAATGTAGGAGCAGGCATATGGATACACAACTGAAAACAATCATGCTGAGGGGCATTCCTATAGATTAAATTTTCAATGTACAAACAACATAGTTGAGTATGAAGCTCTCCTTTTAGGCTTGCATTTATTGAAAAAATTAGGGGCCAAAAGGATAAAAGTTCATGGAGATTCTGAGTTGATTATTAGGCAAGTGAATGGGGAGTATAGTGCCAAACATCCCAGATTTAGAGCCTATAGAAATGATGCCATGGACTTGTTAAAAAAATTTGATGAATTTCAACTTATTTTTGTCCCAAGAAATGAAAATGTCCTTGCCAATGGTTTAGCCTTTGCTGCTAGAACTTGTTTAACACTTTACGAAACCAAGAAATGCACCACCCAAATCAAATTTAGACCAGCTGTCCTAGATAATGAAAAATATTGGCAAGTTTTTTATGGAGATAAACAAATAGAAGACTACTTACAGTCCAAAAATGAATTTGAAACATCAAACTTAGATTTAGATTATGATAAAGAATGTCCTATTGAATAAAACCCACTTTTTGAAGAAGAAAAATCTCCCAAGATTGTATAAATAAATCTGTTAACAAAGGAATTCCAACATATGAAAGAGATTAACGTAGAATTAGAAGATGAAAACTTAGAAGTGCTGCAATATAAAAACCAAAGCTTGCCAAAAGGGCTGGTCCCCTTAGAAGAATTATTTGATTTGAATTATGTGGCCAAGAAGCCAAAACTAGAAACCATAGAAATTAAAGTGGAAGAATGCAACATAGGCAGTGAGGAAAAACCCAAAATAATCAAGTTGTCTAAAACACTACCAGCTCATATCAAATTGAATTATACTGAGCTCTTTAAATAATTTTCTGATGTGTTTGCATGGAGCTATGAAGATCTGAAATCATATGATATAGAAATAATTCAGCATAAGATACCCCTCAAGGAAAACTAGAAACCTTTTAAACAAAAATTGTGCAGAATCAACCCTGTTCAATTACCTCTGGTAGAGAAAGAAATTAGAAAAATGTATGATGCTGAAATTATAGTCCCTGTTAGATAATCAAAGTGGGTGTCTAATCTTGTATCAGTTAGGAAGAAAAAAAGAGAAATAAGGCTTTGCATTTATTTTAGAAACATAAACAAAGCCTCATTAAAGGACAATTATCCCTTACCCAAGATGGATCATATTCTACAAAGGGTAGTTGGTTCTAGAATAATTTCTTTGCTATATGGCTTCTCAGGATACAATCAGATTTTGGTACATCCTGATGATCAACTTAAAACAACCTTTACTACACCTTGGGGTACTTTCATGTATTTGAAGATGCCTTTTGGTTTGATGAATGTTGGTGCCACATTTCAAAGAGCCATGGACATTGCGTTTTCAGAAGAAATAGATTACTTCATTGTGATTTACCTTGATGATATAACTGTTTATTCTAAAACATATGAAGAACACCTAATACACTTGAGAAAAGTATTCGAAAAATGCAGAAAATTTGGACTGTCCTTGAATCCAAAGAAAACAATGTTTGGTTTCCAAGAAGGTAAAATTATTGGGCATATCATATCAGAAGAAGGAATAAGGATAGATCCAAAGAGGATTGGTGGCATATTACAAATCAGCCATCCCGGAAACATCAAGGAACTTCAATCTTTCATTGGAAAGATTAATTTCTTGAGAAGGTTCATACCCAATCTGGCTAAACTCCTTAGAAACATAACTAACATGCTTAAAAAAAAAGAAGGAGTTAAATGGACCTTAGAAGCAAAGAAATCATTTGAACCGGTAAAACAAGCACTCACCAAAACACTAGTTCTTATTAGTCCCGATTTTTCAAAATATTTCTTCATTTTTTCATTTGCATCAGAACACACTATAGTTGCTGTCCTATTACAAAATAATTTGAATGGACAAGAGCAGCCCATTGCATTTTTCAGCAATGCATTAAGAGATGCACCTCTGAAGTATAACATAATGGAAAAACAAGCCTTTGCCTTAGTTAAAGCCTTAAAGGACTTCAGAGTTTACATTTTACATTCCCACATCATAGCATTTGTGCCTCATTCAGTTTTGAAAGACATATTGACCGAAGATCCAGATGGCAACAGAGGAAAGTGGATTGCTGTAATTTTAGAGTATGACTTAGAAATGAAGCCCACTAAGCTCATAAAAGGTCAAGGACTAGCAAAATTTATGGCTGAATCCAAATTTCAAGCTCTTGATATAAACATGTTGAATGCATTAGATGAAAAAGATGAGTGTTCAACTCCAATCATTGAAGATTATTTTTTGAATTCATCTTGGTATTATGACATTTTGTATGTTTTGCTCAATCTTAATGTTCCTCCTAGTTTGTCTAAAACAAAGGCAATATTTTTAAAGTTAAAAGCTGTAAATTACTACATTTTAGATAAATATTTATATTGGAAAAATGCTAGTGGATTATTGCTTAAATGTTTTCCTGAGAATGATGCAGATAATATCAAACATGAGTTTCATGAAGGAGAATGTGGAGGCCACCTCTACTGGAAGTAAATTGCTAATAAAATCCTTAGAGCTGGTTACTATTGGCCCACTCTCTTTCAAGATGTCAACAAAATAATTACTCCCTGTCACAAATGCCAAATATTTGAAGGCAAAAGAAAGCTGCTTCCCTTACCTCTGTAACCAATCACTGTTGAAGCTCCTTTTCAGCAGTGGGGTCTAGACTTCATTGGGGAAATCCATCCTCCCTCATCTGCCAAACATAGATGGATCCTCACAGCAACAGATTATTTTACCAAATGGATTGAAGCCATCCCATCTAGGAATGCCACAGACTCAGACATCATTTCATTCCTTGAAAACCATATATTATCCAGATTTGGCTGTCCTAGAAAAATCATAACTGATAATGCTACTGCATTTGGGTCTAAAAAGATGGTATAATTCTATCACAAGTATCAAATTAAATTGGGTCATTCCACAACTTATTACCCTCAAGGTAATGGGCTGGCAGAGTCCTCAAATAAAATTTTGGTAAACATAATAAAAAAGTTGCTGGAAGATAAGAAGAAGTCATGGCACAATAAGCTAGTACATGCTTTATGGGTAGACAGATTGACAATTAAAAAATCAATTGGGATGTCTCCATACTAGCTAGTTTATGGAACTGATGCAATATTTCCAACCAATTTAGGAGTGTCATTCATGAAGTTGATCCAGGAAGTATAGTCTGAAGATAATGATATGACAAGAAGAATAAACAAGACAATACATTTATAGCAAACCAGGGAGGAAGTATACATTAGAGCACAAAAACTACAAGAAAACATCAAGAAGTTGTTTGAAAAAATGACCAAGGCAAGTGATTTCAAGATTGGTGATAAAGTTTTGAAATGGGACTCAAGAAGAGAAGATAAGGGCAAACATGGAAAATTTGATAACTTATGGCAGTGCCCTTATCTTATCCAATCCGCTATTAGGAACAATGCATTCTTTCTGCAAGAATTGGATGGAGCTAAATACTTTGGAGGTCCTTTCAATGGCAAGGTTCTTAAACATTATTAAAGTTAACTGATATTTTAATTTCAAGGCTTTCTATTCATTGTACATAACACAATTAAAAAAAAAAAAAAAAAAACTACAAAAACAATAGAAAAGAGAAAAAGAGGGCGGAAATAAAACAAGAAAGGTATAGCCCCATGCCAAAAAGAGAATAAATATGAAAGTGTGCAAGCTTAAATGCCACTCCTTAAGAAAACTCTGCTATTTTAGTCATACAACTCAAACATGACTAGAATAGATTTCAATTTTCTGCCGATAGATTAGTGAAAAATATTTGCCAAACTGTTCAATCTTGACTTATCAGTAGAATGCATTAGGGTAGAAAAACAATGGTTCAAAAAATCTGAAAACCTGAATCTGGAAGATTAATGAAGAATTGGTTCTAATCTTCTCAAAATATGAACTAAGAAAAAAGGAAAGAACGACTCAAAAAAGATCAAAATCAGAGCTGCAAAAAGAATAAAAGATGTTGTGAAGATTTTCAAATCTTAAGCCTTCACAGTTTTGTTTCAAATTTCTACAAATAAGGTCTATGAGCAGCTTGTACATATAGCCATAGACATCATGGCAAATCAGACAACCTAATATTCATTTGACTATGTTTAAATTTATGTTTTAGAAAATAGAGAATAAAATCTGCCAGGCAGTCTAATATTGGCAGATAGTAGCTTAGGTAGAGAAATTATGAGTTCATCAATCTAATCTGAACTCATTGAAGAAATAAGGGTAGAGTTAGATTAGTTTTTCCTGTTTTCAAAAAGAATAAAATGTTGATGTTCAAGGTCTGCAAGTCCAAATGCACCTTCTGAAGAAAAAATGTTAGGAAGGAGGTTGTGTAGGTAGTTGTTTGGGGAATAACTTTGTTTGATATAAATCCTGATCATCTTTCAAAGCTGCATGATCAAAGAGTAACAAGTTGTCAATGAATAAAGGCACAGGTCTACATCCCAGAGATCAAATTCTGAATATTCTTGACACCTCCAAGGAGCTTCCATCCCCAAGTGGAGCCACTGTTAGCCATCAAAAAAATTTGTTAGAACAAATGATGGCTAAAAATAAGTCCTGAGCCTTCAAGAGATTATTTTCATAGAAAATTTCTCACTCGTGATGCCTTCTGATGCTGTCCAAGCTCAACAAGTAATCTTCACTATTGTTTCATTAAGAAAAATCCACCGAGGAGTCGTGTTGATATTTAAAAAAGACTGTTCTTAGGCCATTTCCCATCATTTTCTAAAGCCTTTTTCACTCATTATTCGCCCTTGTTTAGCCTCTATTTTCCCCTAAAAAATATCCTCTTCTCTTTATCATTTTCCCTCCTTTCCCCTTAAAAAACCTTCAAAAAAATCTCTTCAAACCATAGAACTCCTTGCCTATGGTTTAAAAACCCTTACTTTCCCTCTATTAGAATTGGAAAAACCCCAAGAAAATCCATTGAAAACACAAAACCCTCTTATTTTTCCTTTTGTTAAAACACGCAAGCCTTAAGCCCCTGTTGGTTTTTAAGCCCCGGCCCCTTCCACCATATAACCTGGCCTTGCAACCGGGTGCCTAAAACCTTTAGCCCCTTCATCGCATCGGCCTTTTCTTTTTATAATAGTGCATTTTCGTTCTAAAATTCCGCCCCCTCCTCCCCCCCCGATGCGATAAGCCCCTCTTCCCTTGGCCCCGGTTCCATGTTCTCTCATAAGACCGCGCCTTTTCCCTAACCCCTTGAGCCCTCACCTTTCCCTTCCTTCCCTTTCCTTTTTTCCCTTTATCCCCACCTTGAAACTTTATGAAGAAATCCCAACCATTGACCTTTAAATATAAACAACTATCGCGCCTCTTCCCCTATCCTTCCTTCGCCCAGATCTTGCCATCTATTCACCTTGGCCAAAGAATCTCCTCTGTCGATCCATTTGATCTAACAGTCCTCATCTAACCCGATGACCCAACTCCACCGGGGCCTACCATCCACCACATACAATGCCTTCCCTATCGAATGCTGCCACCTGTCTTCCACTTTCACTCCCGTCGCGCAACTCGTTCATTGTGCTTGATCCGCACCATCATATCTCATCCCCCTCATCTGACAGTTGTGGCGGCATATCGCATAATTTTTGTGCCTAGAGTTTTACACTCCAAAGAAGTGCGATACTAGCGGTTTTCTAAAAGACACCTGTCGTGTAGTGTGTGGAATCGCGTTCTATTCGGATAAAACCACTTACCACTCGAATCGAACGCGATAACCGCTCACGGTATTTCCAAAATTCCCTTGCCCATTTTCGCTCCAAAATTCAAATTTTAACCTACTTTTAGAGGTTTTTCCCACAGAACCCCTTCGCCTGCATATTCCCTGCTTCCACCCATGCTCATCCGCTTCCACATCAGCCTCTGTAAGTAGTTTTTCTGGCCCGTAGGGTTTATATAACATTTTCCATTTTTTTTGTAGGTTTTTATCATGGTTTTTGAGACAGAAACCTTTTCCTCGCCTAGCGAAGGGATAGAGCCAAAGCCCTCTATGTTTGAAGGCTAAAACATGAAGTAAAAGGTTGACTGGTTTTATCTGCGGGTTTGGATGGTGCTGCGTAAGCACTAGTCATACCCATGAAACCCTCCACCGCACTAAGAATCCGTTGTCCGCAGTGATAAACAAAAACAGTAAGGAAAAAGGGCGAGGATCGAAGAATTAAATCAAAATGAAGTTTAAAGATTGAATCTGACAGTTTGGTGGTTAATACACAGTTTGAAGGTTTCTGCATAAATCAAGGGATCAACAACAAAGATTAAAGTTGTAAAGGATTAAAACCCTGATAGTCAAGAGATATAGCACAGATCGAGGGATTAAAAGGTTAAATCCTATTGTGTTAAGGTTTAAACATAGTCAAAAGGTGAACACAGTCAGAAGATCAGGATTAAGGATTCTGAGATGATTATAAAGGCATAATCAGTCTTAAAAGAAGAATCAGAGCTTAAACAATGTTCAAAGCCACCAGGACAGACAAATCAACAAAGAGCCTCCGAAAGCCACATCATCAAGGCTATTACTCCTCAAAATGCCACCTATAGATTTATTTTCTCAAAAGAATACACAATGAATGCATAGTCAGAGATCTTTTACCAAGGACAGCTCAACATTAACTGCCAACCTACCAAAAAACCTCAAAGTCAACAAAATAAACTAAAGGTGATAAAATTTAATGTGAAATTGATTAGAACAAATATGGACATTCGAAATCTTCTCTCTTAGGCCTCCTAAAGGTCAATAAACCGTTACTCTGTATTTATTGAACAAATGGACCCTTCTTACACTCCACCTCCTCTTTCTTCTATAAATACTTTTGTAGAAGACAATTTAGAGGTTGGTCTTTGGATACCTGTTGCATTTAAATAGCTTTTGGAGCTGCTGTAGCTTTGTTAGGAATTGAAGATACATAAGCTAAAATGAAAAGTTTGTAGCTGTAGAGACCCACTGGACTTGGAGATTGTAATTGGCTTGAACATCAAATACAAATAGCTGATTTATGGGATCCTCGTCTATGTCAATGGTGATGTGTTTCTCACTGTAAATTGTTATTTTCTTATTGTTTTCATTCTATCCACTTTCCTCTGATAAAGAACATAAAATATAGATTAGGATTTACTCCTCAAGTACCCTAAATATCAATGATAAATATTTAACCTTTATGTTTTCAGTTGGTTGTTAATTTGAAGATAATTCAATAGAGTATAACCAATGAAGTGTTGGTAGGCCGATATTTCCTGAGTACAAATTGAGAATTGGTCTTTAAATGTTCTTGAGAAGTCTTCTAATTAAAGCTGAGCTAGAGAAGTTTATGGCTAGCCCTGTCCTCTGGTTTATCTCCAACAGTTGCTTTGAAAAGTTCCCTTAAGATTATGTTGAAAGCAGGCTAGTTTAAAATTACTTACCTGATCTTAGACTACTTTTTATGTTATCATGGATGTTTTCTTTTGAGAATATGATTAAATCAGGCTAAGTTAAAAGTCTTTACTTGATCTTAAGTTGTTCTCTATTTTTAAATTTTTTTCCTTTAAAAGTACATCAAAAGCAGGCTAGTTTAAAAGTACTTACCTGATCTTAGATTACTTTTGTGTTTTTCCCTTAAAGTACATGTCAAAAGCAGACTAGTTTAAAAGTACTTACCTGATCTTAGGCTGTCCTTTGTTCCTTCATCTGTTTGATTTCCTTCACTCCATTTCTTAGTGTTTCATTCCATAAAATCAACTTAAAGAGATCCTTTGACATAGATGACTTGCCCATGGACCACTCTTGAACCTTGTTGTTCAATTAAACCCTTTTATGACTCCATAGCCCAATGGATTGATGTTGTTCCTTGCTTGTCTTATCAACTGAAACATTCCTTAATTTACTTGCACCTTCACCCTTCATAAAGATTTCCTTCATCTTCATGTTATCCTGCCCAATCAAACAAAACAAACAACCTTGTTGTTCATAACTAGCCTAAAATCATACTTGAAGCCTTAAAGATCATATCTTTGAACACATATATAGAGATATCCCTCTCTGAATCTAGGATGGCTAGGTCCTCAGATTCCAAAGTGGTTTTGATGTAGGCTCTGCTGCATTTGTACTTGCCAATATTGCAAACTATGAGTCCTAACAGGCTGAATATATTTACCAAAATAACCTAAAACCTTCTTTGCAAGAACTACATATAAATATGTTACTAATGTAAATGCAGCTAGAGAAACCATAATTTTAATATCATTTGTAGGTGCAACTAACTCCTTGTTAGGTAATTTTAGAATTCCCCAAGGAAGAAGAGAACCTCACTATTTAGAAACAAATATTGATAAAAACATATTTCCAATAAAGGGAACCCAGGGATTGATTAGAAAGAGATAGATCAAGATGAAAATATATCTTTGTCCAGAATATTTTAAACGAAGGTTCATCTTTTAACTTATTATATAGCATAAAAGAGAGGATCCATATGATATTTTCATTTATGAAAGAAAAAATGTTGAGAATTTTCCCAACAATAATGTTGAGTAGAATAGAAAATCAAATACTTCGTATAGTTGAAGAGCTCAGTCAAAATGAGAACTTCATCATTTCGTACTATGTAATGTGTTAGCCATCAATAAAATTTTGTCATAACTGATGATGGCTAAAACAGGTCTTTAGTCTTCAAGAAACAATTTTTAAGAAAAATTGTGACTTCTTGAAGCCTCTCTATGTTCTTTGCCCTTAAGAGATCCAATCCACTGATATCTTCACTTCAAAGCCTTCAAAGGAGTCATGTCGGTTTTAAAAAGAATTGTTTTAAGTTTTTTATTCCTCTATTTTCACTCATTTTACCATTTCATCATCCACAGTCTTTTCCCCTACTAAAAACCCCTTTTTCCTTACCTTTTACCCTCCATTTCATCAAAATCCCCTTTAAACCTATAAAAAAACCCTTTTTTATGGTTTAAATTATCCTATTTTACCTATTGGAACACTAAAAAACCTAAAAATAAAACCCACATTTTGGCCTGATCCCGACCTTTTTTATATATGGGTTTTTTAGCCCCCTTGGCTTAAGCCCCCTTCTTTCTCTCCGCCATAAAACCTTGCGCCCGCGACCAGGCGTTAGCCCCCATCGCCATCACGCATCGACGTTCCTAATTCTTCTTTCCCCTTACCTTTTCTTTGTCGATTGGCCGATCTTCCGAGGGCTTAAATCCCGAGCCCTTGTTACTATAAGCTCCCAGTCCTTACTCCTCTACGAGACCATGCCCCAACACCTACCCTTAGCCCCCATCAGAATTGACAAATCGCGTTCTTTTTCTTCATTACGCTTTCCTTTTCCCCTGCCTATGAGTCAACCTCTGATGTGATCTGCACCATTAATCTACCAAGATCAATGACTGTCGATGTTCCCTCCCACTTCATTTATCTTCTGTTTTATACCCCCGACATTTTATTTTTAACCCTTTCTTTCATAAATTACCACTATCCCTAGCCCCTTATCTCTCAGCTCCTAGTTCCTTTTCCTTCCATAAGACCGCCTCCTTCACCCTTCCTCCTAGCCCTTCTCCCCTTTTTTCTTCATACCTCGCTCCTGGTCCTCCTTTCCCCCATAAAACCTTCCCCCGCTTTGTTTAGCTCCCTTCCTTCATTATTCTCATCCTCCGCGCTATGCATTTCCCTGATCAATCCCCACCATAGATCTTATTGATCTAACGGTTCCCGGTTAACCCGATCAAATAACCCATTGCACATAACACTACCGCTCCGTGACAAAATAGCCAACTTCAACCCTTGGCCCCACCTTCCACCAACGAAACCAACTCCCAATCTTCGTCTGCCACCTAGCCTCCATTTCCTCCTCACCCGTGCAACTTCCACTATCGCGCTCCCGTGTGGCCGTAGATCTACCACCCGTGGATCCAACGACCCACATTCGATTTCGCGTGGATTTTGGTGTCAAGGTTTAACGACCCAAATCTATGCGAAATGGGCGGTATTGGGGTGGACATGTGTCACACCCTCTATGGAATCGCATTTGTTTTACGATAAACCACTTACCACCCATCGGCAATGCGAAAACCGCTAGTGGTATTCCCAAAGCCACTTTCGCATCATTTCACGCTGAAATACAAATTCAAACCCTGTTTTCACAAGTTTCGCCTCTCTGCCATGGGATTTCCTCCTCCCGCCCTCACACAACCCCTGAAGTGGTTTTTAGCCAAACACACAGGATTTTATAACGTTTTATGTTTTATATGCAGGTTTAATGCAGTTCTAAGGCCAAAAACCTTCCCACAATTCATAAAGAACAGGGTCGAAGAATGACAATCCTCAGGGCCAACACAATGAAGAAAAGGGAAATCCAAGGGTTGATTATTAAAATATTAGTCAGTGATTCATGACCAATGACTATTTCACTAAACCCTCCAGTGCAATAGCAGATCAGTAAAGAAGGCCGAAAGATAAAGGCCAAAGGATTAAGGAATAAACATATGTTTTAACAGAAATAGAGAAAGGAGACTGAAAGGCTTAATTGATGGTTAAGGTTGTTAAAGCAGAGACAAAGAAGGAAAATAAAGGTAGATTAATTAAAGGCATATGAAGCCTAAAAGGCCTTAAAAATAGTTTAATGATAAAATAAAGGAAAGATAAGCTTGAGAAGGCCTCAGATAAATCAACACAGAGAAGTTATTCACTGGATAAACCTGACTGCCACCTATGACCTACTTTATGTCCTAAGGGGAAAATTGACAGTTATTACACAGTCAGAAGATATTTTAAACTGTTAGAACAGTTAATGTAAAGATGAAGATAAGGCAACAAAGTCAATATTTTCACCTATTTTATCCTCAGGAAGTAAAGACAGACTTATTACACAGAGGAGTAGTTGAGATACATTCCTACCTTATGCCTTGCATGGTTTTTTAAGGCTAGGAGTGCATTTACTATGTCATTAATAAAATTTTGAACCCTAGATAGTTCCACCTCCTCAATTATAGTATAAATACTACTATGGAACTCATTTGTAAGGGTTGGTTGCTGGCATTCGAACTCTTTGCAGTTGTACATAGTCTGGCTGAAGATTTAGAAGAAATTGAAGTTTTGGAAGATTGATGATGTTTTGATATGTTTTGTTAATGAGAAGGATCTATCATTGGATCCCTGAACATGGCTATTGGTGATGTATTTAAATCTGTTAATGTTTTTCCTGTTTTCCACTTTGTTCCATCATGCTTTGCTTGTAGTAGAGTAAAAAGTTTAGGCTAAGAAATGTCTCCTAGAAGCACCTTAGGCCAGTTTACTCTTCACTACCTTTATTTTTTCATCTACTAAGTGTTTTATTGAGTAGTTTGACTTCTTTTCAACCCTTAAGCCTATTTATTTTAGAAATAGTTCAAGAAGTTGGTCCCAAGAGTGATTTATGGTTTTCCCTACTTACTTGCTGCTACTTGAAAACTGTTTCTGAAGAATCCCTTTAAACTACCATTGTTTACAGTTTATCAAAGAGGTTTTTTTTTATCATACCCTTTGTTCTTGTTGACATAGAGTGTTCCTCGACTCCTAGATTTAATTTCAAAATTTTGTCTTGAAATTGTTATTTTTTGAAGTGTGGTTTCTAGAATTTATGGTTAGATATGTCTATGGAATGTCTCTTCATGTTTTGATAATGTTTTAAGTCCCTTTATTGAGGAGTACATATAATTAAGGATTCTTAATTTCCCTTAGTTCTACTTCTCTTTCTAAATCCTTAATTTCCATTTCATTTTATCCACCAAACCCAAGATCCACTGGCCAAGTTAGGTTTTCCCTTTGATATCCCATATCCATTGATTGAGCTTGTTATTAATTCCTCTTGACTCCATTGCCCAATGGCTCTGATTTTTCCCATTTCTATCTATGCTTCCTATATCATTCATGTCCAACCAACCAAACCCAAACAAACAAACTTGCACTTAATAACTAGCCTAAAATCAACCTTTTACAAGCAAACAAGTCATATCTTTGCAAATAATTGAGAGATCCCTCTCTGAGACTAGGAGGGCTAGATCCTAGAACTCTAAATCTTTGTTTATATGTTGCCTTGTCATTTGGTTTGCGAATCAGCCAAATCACGACACTCCAACATTTTGGCGATCATGGTGGGACTTCTGAGTTCATAGTTGCCTAGCAAGCTCTTATAGACTCATTAGTCCTTCAAGAACCATAGAAACTCAGAAAACCCAAAAACTATTTCAGATTGGTTTCATAATTAAATTTGGTGGTGGACCATAGAATATTTTACCTCCAAAAGAGCTAAAAATTTCCATCTAGTGACTCCACTGGCCTACAGTAGGCCTATTACTTCACTAGTCCTTGAAAACTCCCTTGGGAATGCATTGAGAAAACCCAATCATATTGTTGGTGGACAACAAAGTTTAGAACTTCCACCTAGCGACTCCACAATTCCTAAAAGACCAAATGACTCCACTAGTAGAAGACTCTAGACTGGTTGAAAAGATTTAGTGACCCTTTCTGATTTACAAACATGGATCCAAGGATACAAAGGAGATATGTTGCAATGAACAAAGATCATATCTCTGGATTCCCACACAAAATTCCTCAAATGTTTTGGGATGATAACCTTCCTGTTTTTCAAGGTGAAAAGTTTGATGACCCATGGTTACATCTCATCAGATTTCATATACATATATGGAAGATAAAGACTGAATGGCATGAAGACTGCCTTATGAAAATGTTCATGTTAACATTATAAGGAAAGGCAAGGGATTAGTATGAATGGTTAGAACCTAGGAGCTTTTTTTCTTTAAAAGAAATGCACCAAGTATTTTACGAAGAATATAAATAAAACTCTTCATCTTTATCATGGACTACAAATTGTTGTGATCAATCTCAGAACATCATACAATACCTGTTAGATATTGATGAGGATTTGGTTAATATGCATCCTGAAGATCTCTTAGCATCCATTCATGAATTTCATACCCAAGATAGCTATCACAAGAATCTAGATGAATCAGTTGAGGAAGAAATCAATCAAGAAACAAAATAAATTCCTCAAGATATCCCTACAAGCACAAATAATGATTCATCATCCCTTTTAGCTGAGACTCAAGAAGACATCCAGCCTCAAATTCAGTCTTCTCAAGAGATAGAAAACTATTGAACTTCTGCTCAAAGAAACATGGAAACATCTTCCCCTTCGATAGAAGAATAAATTGATCAAATTATAAACAAACAACCAGTCTCTGAAACTTTTTACAAAACAAACACTCTTGCCCATTCGCCTAATGAACTTTGTTGTAAAAATTTAGAAATTTCCCTTGTAGATCATAATAAAGAAAGATTTGCTGATAATCCAGTATGTTTGATTGGTGAAATTACATACATTAATGATTTTCCTAATTTTTATTTGTCTCATGATGATGTTCTCCAAACATAAGTTGATCTTGCAGGACCATCATTAGTAGATTTGTGGGAGGAAGACCAGTTCCACCAACTCCAAGAAAGTAATAGGCCAAAGAAGGCTATTTATGATACTGATGAAGAAAGCTATAAAAATATAGTAGAGGGGGAAGAATCTTTGAATCTTTACTCTACTTCATTACAACTCATCAGTAACAGTTTTCATGTGATTGGGAATTAGCAGTCTTTCAACTCAAAGGTTGAGGAGGAAAATAATGAAGAATTTCTTGAGCATGATGAATATAAAGAGCCTTCTCCTGAAAGGTTGAGGTAATAAAAGATGCCTCGGCTCAAGAATATGATGATATCTTCACAGGCTACAGTCCACTAAATTAGAGCATACCAGGACTACAAGAGGACAATACTGCAATATATGATGAGTCCTCCAGTTCAGATGATAATGAAGATGAGGAAGAAGTTATTCCTCAAAAGAATCTTAAGCTTGATCTAGTGGAGGAAAAGGTAAGCTTGGTTGAAACCTATCTTCCAAATATTCATAACGAGGCATTGTTTCAAGATCCCTATGCTTATTTCTTCAAGATATTTGAGGAAGGGATAAAGATTGTTAGGAGCAATGTATCAACAAATGCAACAATTTTTTTTAGCACTGCTGCTAAAGAACAAGTGAGATGGGAGTGTCCCTGTTTGTCTAGCATGCTCAAAGAGATGAGAAAAGACCAATCATGGAACCATATGATTGATTGAATGTATTGGAAAATAGAATTTTTCAGCTAAAAATTTAAATTTTTCAAGTTAGATTAGGGTAGGTAGGAATGTCAATAAAGCTCAGCTTGTGAGCATCTAGTTAGTTTTTTGTTTTTTGATTTGAAAGAAAAAAGAGAAAATACAAAAACAATAGAAAAAAGAGAAAAGAGGGCAGATATAAAAGAAGAAAGGTACAACCCCATACCAAAAAAGAAAAGGAAAATCTGAAAGTGTGCAAGCTTAAATGCCACTACCAAAAGAGAGCATTGCTATTTAGTGATACAACCTAATCATGACTAGATAGATTTCAATTTACTGTTGATAGGTTAGTGAAGAAGATTTTCCAAACAATGAAATCTTGGCTTATCAGCAGAATAGATTGGGATAGAAAGAAATGGCTCAAATTAGATTAAAACCTGAGCCAAAGAGAAAAGAAAAGAATGGTTATAATATGATGAAAATTTGAACCAGGTAAAGAAGAAGAACAACTTTAAAAAGATCAAGACCAGAGCTGAAAGAAAGAAGGAAGGATATTCATAATTTTCAGATCTTAAGCCTTCAAAATTTTGTTTTAAATTTCTGTCAATTTCAGTCTATGTGCATCTTGTTTTTATGCCATATTCTTACAACAAATCAGGAAACTTAATCTTGGTTTGTTTGTATTTAAATTTCTGTTTTAGAAAATAGAGAATAAAATCTGTCAAACAACTTAATCTTGACAGATAGTAGCTTAGGTAGAGAATTAATGAGTTCAACTGTTTAATATGAACTCATGGAAGAAATAAGGGTAGATTTAGATTAGTTTTATGCTTTCAATAAAAGAATAAAATGTTGATGTTAAAAGGTTTTCAAGTCCAAGTGCACCTTATGAAGAAAAAATGTCAGGAAAGTAGTCTGTGTAAGTAGTTGTTTGGGGAATGAATTATTTTGTTCGATGTAATATTGATCATCTTTTTAAGTAGCATGATGAAGGAAGAAAAGGTTGTGAAGGATAAGGCACAGGTCTACATTTCAGAGATAAAATTCTGAAGTTCTTGACACCTCCAAGGAGCTGCCACCCCCAAGTGGAGCCACTGTTAGCCATCAATAAAATTTTGTCATAACTGATGATGGCTAAAACAGGTCTTTAGTCTTCAAGAAATAATTTTTAAGAAAAATTGTGACTTATTGAAGCCTCTCTGTGTTATTTACCCTTAAGAGATCCAAGCCACTGATATCTTCACTTCAAAGCCTTCAAAGGAGTTCTGCTGGTTTTAAAAAGAACTGTTTTAAGTTTTTTATTCCTCCATTTTCACTCATTTTACCATTTCATCATCAACAGTATTTTCCCCTGCTAAAAACCCCCTTTTCCTTTCCTTTTACCCTCCATTTCATCAAATTCCCCTTTAAACCTATAAAAAACCTTTTTTTATGGTTTAAATTATCCTATTTTACCTATCGGAACACTAAACAACCCCAAAAATCCCACTTTTTGGCCCGATCTCGACCTTTTTTATATATAGGTTTTTAAGCCCCCTTCCTTTTCTCCGCCATAAAATCTTGTGCCTGCAACCAGGCGTTAGCCCCCATCACCATTGCGCATTGGTGTTCCTAATCCTTCTTTCCCCCTACCTTTTTTTTTCCGATTGGTCGATCTCCCGAGGGCTTAAATCCCCAACCCTTGTTACTATAAGCTCTTGGTCCTTACTCCTCTATGGGACCGTGCCCCAACACCTACCCTTAGCCACCATCGGCATTGGAAAATCGCATTCTTTTTCTTCATTACGCTTTCCTTTTCCCTTGCTGATGAGTCAACCTCCGATGTGATCTGCACCATTGATCTATCAAGATCAACGGCTATCGGTGTTGCCTCCCACTTCATATTTCTTTCGTTTTATACCCTTGGAGTTTTATTTATAGCCCTTTCTTTCATAAATTCCTGCTATCCCCAGCCCCTTATCTCTCAGCTCCCGGTTCCTTTTCCTTCCATAAGACCACCTCCTTCACCCTTCCTCTTGGCCCTTTTCCCATTTTTTCTTCATACCTTGCTCCTAGTCCTCCTTTCCCCCATAAAACCTTCCCCTGATTTGTTTAGCTCCCTTCCTTCGTTATTCCCATCCTCCACACTATGCATTTCCCTCATTAATCCCCATCATAGTTCTTATTGATCTAACGGTTCCTGCCTAACCCGATCAAATAACCCATTGCACATAACACTATCTCTCCGCGACAAAATAGCCAACGTCAACCCTCGGCCCCACCTTCCACCAACGAAACCATCTCCCAATCTTCATCTACCACCTAGCCTCCACTACCTCCTCATTCGCTCAACTTCCACTATCGCGCTTCCCTGTGGCTATAGATCTGCCACCCGTAGATCTAATGGCCCACGTTCCATTTCGCGTGGAATTTTGTGTCAAGGTTTAATGACCCAAATATATGCGAAATTGGTGGTATTGGGGTGGACAAGTGTCACACCCTGTATGGAATCTTGTTCATTTTGCGATAAACCACTTACCACCCATCAACAGTGGAAAAACCGCTGGTGGTATTCCCGAAACCACTTTCACATCATTTCACGCCGAAATAAAAATTCAAACCTTCTTTTCGCAGGTTTCACCTCTCCACCATGGAATTTCCTCCTTCCGCCCTCACATAGCCCCTGAAGCAGTTTTTAGCCAAAAATGTAGGATTTTATAACATTTTCTGTTTTATATGCAGGTTTAATGCAGTTCTAAGGCAAAAAACCTTCCCACAGTTCATAAAGAACAGTGCCGAAGAACGTCGATCCTCAAGGCAAACACAATGAAGAAAAGGGAAATCCAAGGGTTGATTATTGAAAGATCAGTCAATGATTCATGACCACTGACTATTTTACTAAAACCTCCAGTGCAACGTCAGATCAGTAAAGAAGGCCAAAAGATAAAGGCCAAAGGATTAAGGAATAAACAGATGTTTTAACAGAAACAAAGAAAGGAGACCGAAAGGCTTAATTAATGGTTAAGGTTGTTAAAGAAGACACGAAGAAGGACAATAAAGGAAGATTAATTAAAGGCAGATCAAGGCTAAAAGGCCTCCAAAACAGTTTAATGATAAAATAAAGGAAGGATAAGCTTAAGAAGGCCTCGGATAAATCAACGCAGAGAAATTATTCACTTGATAAACCTAACTGCGACCGATGACCTACTTTATGTCCTAAGGGGAAAATTGACAGTTATTACATAGTCAGAAGAGATTTTAAACTGTCAGAACAGTTAATGTAAAGATGAAGATAAGGCTGCAAAGTCAATATTTTCACCTATTTTATCCTTAGGAAGTAAAGATAGATTTATTACACAGAGGAGTAGTTGAGAGACATTCCTACCTTATGCCTTGCATGGTTTTTTAAGGCTAGGAGTGCATTTACTATGTCATTAATAACATTTTGAACTGTAGATAGTTCCACCTCCTCAATTACAGTATAATTATTGTTGTGGAACTCATTTTTAAGGGTTGGTTTCTGGCATTCAAACTCTTTGCAGTTGTACATAGTCTGGTTGAAGATTTAGAAGAAATTGAAGTTTTGGAAGATTGATAATGTTTTGACATGTTTTGTTAATGAGAAGGTTCTATCATTGGATCCCTGAACATGGTTGTTGGTGATGTATTCTAATCTGTTAATGTTTTTCCTATTTTCCACTTTGTTCCATCATGCTTTGCTTGCAGTAGATTAAAACGTTTAGGCTAAGAAATGTCTCCTAGAAGCACCTTAGGCCTATTTACTCTTCGCTACCTTTATATTTTCATCTACTGAAGGTTTTATTGAGTAGTTTGAATACTTTTCAACCCTTAAGCTTGTTTATTTCAGAAATAGTTGAAACTGTTTGTCCCAAGAATGATTTATGGTTTTCCCTGCTTACTTTCTTCCACTTGAAAACTATTTCTGAAGTTTCCCTTTAAATCACCATTGTTTATAGTCTATCAAAGAGGTCTGTTTTGATCATACCCTTTGTTCTTGTGGAGATAATTGTTTTGAAGTTATTTTAATTGCAGTCTTGGATGTCTAGGAGTTCCCTCTTATATGAATGTAGTTATTTGTGAATCTTGAATGTTTTCTTATCCTTGAAGGTGAAATCTTTGGATGAAATAGAGTGTTCCTCGACTCCTATATTTCATTTCAAAATTTTGTCTTGAAATTGTTATTTGTTGAAGTGTGGTTTCTAGAATTTATGGTTAGCCCTGTATATGGAATGCCTCTTCATGTTCTGATAATGTTTGAAGTCCCTTTGTTGAGGAGTACATATAATTAAGGATTCTTAATTGCCCTTAGTTCTACTTCTCTTTCTAAATCCTTAATGTCCATTTCATTTTATCCACCAAACCCAAGATCCACTGGCCAAGTTAGATTTTCCCTTTGATATCCCATATCCATTGATTGAGCTTGTTATAACTTCCTCTTGACTCCATTGCCCAATGGCTCTGATGTTTCCCCTTTCTATCTATGCTTCGTAGATCATTCACGTCCAACCAGCCGAACCCAAACAAACAAACTTGCACTTAATAACTAGCCTAAAATTAACCTTTTACAATCAAACAAGTCATATATTTTCAAATAATTGAGAGATCCCTCTCTGAGACTAGGAGGTCTAGATCCTAGAACTATAAAGCTTTGTTTATATGTTGCCTTGTCATTTGGTTTTCCAATCAGCCAAATCACAGCACTCCAACATGATGAAAAATGTATAACTTCTATTTTGACTTTTTTGGTTATTTTTAGCCTTATTATTGTCATCGATAGATTTATTGATGATGATGATATATATATATATATATATATATATATATATATAGGATGCACTGAGAACAATTCATAAAATAATGGGGCGGGGAATGGAACACTACTCTTCTATGATAATGTAAATATATGTACAGTAAAAGTTAGGATCATGGGCCAATATATGTGACTATTAAGCTAGAGATCAAGGGTTATTTATGTGAGCCTACTTGCATATGTATTTATGTTTATATATTTTGGGGTTATAATGCATAAGTATACATATATGTTCTTTTTTATAAGTTGCTAGAGGGTGAAGGTTGTAAACATGATGTAAAATTATATACATCTATGAATAATCAAATAAGTTGGTAGTGAATCCCACTCCACGGTAAATAGTATGGGGGCGATGCAACTCCACGATGATAGAAAACAAGGTTATGTGATAGGTGTTGGTAAAAAGGGACACCTAGGACCTACATGGTCTTAGGGGGTGTCACCTGGTAGAGTGAGGTAATGCATATTTAAAAGTTGTATGTTTTCCTAAGAGGGAGAATTTTTCTGGTGTATGTTTTGTGCAATTTTCTAGTAAGCCTAGTTTTTAGGCATTCTGACACCATCTAGAAGATATTTTCAGTTTATGGCTAGAAAGGTTCCTCGAGAGTAGCACAAGCTCTTGCAAGCTTGGAGCTGAGACCATCTTTGGCTGGTTGTAAGGCACCCGAAAGAGGTGGGAACCACCAAGGGATTAACAGGGTGAAAAGAATGGGTGTGCCACTTGGGTATAGGTTTAGGAGAGTCAAATATTATGGTTGGAGAAATGTCTACTAGGTTGATGCATTCTTCGAGTATGTGTTTTATTTATTTATTTTTCACCATTTCCCGAGGAGTTGTAGCCCTGGATCGGGGGTGACCCATGGTTGAGATTTATGAACCATGTGGTCTATGAAAAATATAATAACACGTCTAGTAAGGTGCCATAAATGAAATGATAAGAAATCATTCTACATACACTGTGAAGATGAAGAAGATCAAGAGGTGGAAACATCATAATATCTAGAGCTGGAAGAAACTACTCCAACAACATCTTGTGATTCATTGGATGTCATTAGAAATTCAAAAAACCTCAAGATATAAGCATATATAAAAAAACAAAAAAGGTAACATTATTGATTTATTTAGGTACTCCCCATAACCTCATTAATTAAAAATTGGAAAATTTTCTTAATTTCTTTGTATATCCAACACCATAATTTTAGGTAATGATTGTAGATGCGGGTACCATAATTTTTTCAAGGAAGTGCCATAGTATTAAGATGAATATATCAGAGTGGTTTTTGGATATTCTCGTGATTTTAATCCAAATGGGTGGTGTTGATATTGTTTTAAGGTTACAATGGCTACAATCATTAGGAACAATGGGTTTCCTTAGAAGGAAAGGAAATTGATCTCAAAGGTATCCGAGAGAAATCTTGTAAATTAATAAGATCTAATACTATGACATTTAAAAAAAAGAGACACCAAGGTGTAATTTCACAACTATGTTCATTAGATGTTCAAACATGTATATCCTCTTCTCTGGTGGCTCTCCAAAATGTTTTCAACAGTCATTCTGGGGTATTTTAAGATATTCCTAAAGTTCATACACCTACTCAAGATCATGATTATGTTATTCATTTACAACCAAGAACTGTAGAACCTAACATTAGGCCTTATAGGTATCCATATGTGCAAAAGAGTGATATTGAGAATATGGTTCAAGAAATGTTGGAAGATGGAATCATTTAATTTAGCTAGAGTTATTTCCCTTCATTAGTGGTGATCGTTATAGCAAAGGATGGTTCATGTTGTTAATGGGTCAAGTGCTTCCTCTTGGAAGAATGGTGGTACAACACCCCCTTCAATAATTCATAAAAATTTCACCATTTATGGCACTTTTTCATCATCCCCCTATTATATCCCTAGTTATTGCAATGATAATTATCACTATAACATTAGTGTGGAGGATAAAAAGTGGATGATATGTGATTAAAGACTTAAAAATTATTATTTAAAACTAATTAATTAAACAATTTAGGAATTGAGAACCTTATGAAACCTTGTTTTTATGAAAGTTTTCTTGCTTGCATGTTGTGAAAATCCATGAGCCATATCTAGCCGTATTCAATGCCTAAGGTTACTTGCAATCTTGGAAAAAAAATTTCTGATGGATTTTAATATGATGCAATTAGGAGCGAACTAGAGTTGGTAAGGTTTACTAAAAACCATTAAGAGATTGGACTAGGGTGGTGGAAGGGAAGGAAATTACCATTGATATTTCCCCTTCATAGATCGCAGAGACAATGCCAAGAAACCAAGTTGGGGCTCTCTCAGAACACATCATGACGTATAGAAAATTTCCATATTTACACATCTTAGAAGAGTAACAAGGCTCTCTCTCTAGAGTTTCATGTTGGAGTTTGGTTTAACGATACAATTAGAGTCCTCTAATTATGTTAAGACCACTGAATTTTTGTCTAAGCCCATGTTACCAATGTAAAAAGTAGAGATTTAATTCAATTACTCAGTTCTTGTTGTTGGCTATGAAACCATTTAATGCATTCTAGTTTTCTACTAAACTATCTAACTACTACATTCTTGTTATTGGTTGTGAAACTACTTAGTGCTTGCCAATTTTTTGTTAAACCACCTAGCTAGTGAGTGCTGCGATTGGATGTGAAACATGTAGTCCTTGTCAATTGATTGCTAAAACACCTAACCACTAGGTGCTTGCTGTTGGTTGTGAAATCACTTAGCGCTTACCAATTTACTGTTAACCCGCATAAATACTAGGTGCTTTTTGCTGGCTATGAAGACAATTAGATCTTGCTAATTTGTTACTAAACTACCTAACTACTAGGTGTTTTTTGTTGGTTGTGAAACCACTTAAGTTATTTCCAATTTGTTATTTAATGACTTATCTACTAGGTGCTTATTATTGGCTATGAAACCAGGCTTAATGTTTACCAATTTGTTTTTAAGCCACCTAACTATTACGTATTTTCTATTGGTTGTGAAACCACTTTTCTCTTTCCAATTTTCTATTAAACCACATAACTATTGGGTGCTTTTTGTTGGTTGTAAAACTATGTAGTGCTTGAAAATATACTATTAAAACACCTACATAGTGGATTCAATATTAAGAGGTTGACGAAAAACCACTCTAAAAATTGGGTGAGGCATTGTGTTTTGAAAATCAAGGAGAAAGTGGGTCACGATGGTGCTTGTTGTATAGCTATTAAACCACCTATAAAGTGGACTCCATCTCCTGAGTGGTTGTGAAATTACCCATGAAAAATTATTTCCTCTGGCTCTGGATCTGTCTTGAGGGTGATCATTTGCATGAAATATTGTAGTGTAGCTGGCCTATTGTTGGTTGGAGAGTGGAATTCCCTTCAATTTCCAACCATCTTAAAATACTCAAATAAGTATAATTAATTTCTGCACATGTGAATTATGAATGATGGCTATGTTTCTTATGTTAATGGTTGATAGATAAATATATATGAATCATGGATGAATGTCTTAAATTACTTATATATGTTCATGGTTGACAACTCCTTTATATTCCATGGTTATATGAATGTTGACTATCCTTAACTCTGTTGCAAAACTTAGGAAACATAAGCTAGTATATATGTTGGGGATTACATGAATCCGTAGTTTAAACTAATGAGTTTCCTTACATGTATTTATGGTTAGGTTCAACTTATATCACTATGTCTTGTTATTATCTTCATGAACTATATGGGTACTTATAAGAATTTGAATGGTTGTGTGAGGTATCTTAGTTAAAATATTATTAAGTTTGTTTCTAGTTATTGGACATGATTATGAATTGATTGGTTCATTTCCATACTTATGATTGTAGATTATCTCACATGTTAAGAAGGTAACTTACATGTAGTGTATGAAATAAGGATTCATCTAATGTTGATGGCTACTTGGTTTAGGAATAATGCAACTATTTTATGGTTTGCACAAGATTTCATATTGTTGTGATATCCTGAGAGTATGAATCAGAGTTTGTTTTGTATATTTCTTGTAGAATATGGCCCTAGGAGCCTTTTCTTTCACTTTATTAGGATCTTAGGAAAATTAAGCTTTGTTATTACCATTGAGTTCTTGTGGTAAAACCTAGTATCCTTGAAGGACCATTATTAGGATTCAGCCATTGACTTAGCAACTTGGTATTTTGCGAAAAGTACTTATTCTTCATGAAATTTTGGTAAATTTCCCTCATAGTTTCCTTCTTTGAAATTCTTAGCAATAATATAGATATATATGGGGCCAAATGGTCCTCTTAATGAACTTCGTACTCCATCTACATATTGTTTCATCTCCAAAGTTTTATTATATCTATATTTATTAGATGGTATATATTTTCAATTCTATGTGTGTATGACTCTGGTAATATGGGCATATCAATGAAGAACAAAAATACTCATAGAATATGATATAGATTTAGTTTAGACAATATTTTTTTGGTTAAGTGAAAATTATAACTGAAGATATAGGATGGGCCTAATCTTGGTGTTTCATTTGCATGAGGACTATATTTTCTCATGAGGTCAAGACCGCATATAGGATTCGAGGAAATACAGATGTGGACAAGGGTATGCTCATTTGAGAGGTCCTGGATAAGTTGGGACCATATTTTTTTATTTGTGTGTAGCATCTGGGGAATATCAGATCTTGGGCTGGAAATAAATGCACACCCCTATGAACTCCCGAATTTATATTAAGCTATATTTCCCTTGTTCAACCAAGTAAATTCAAGGGTCCATGGGTCTAGGGCATGTAAATGGTGGACAGTGACGAGAACACTTGGATTTATTTATAGACAAATATAACATAAGTATGCAACAAAATATGATGGAGGAGTCCATGGTGGACCCCACGCCCTTTGTTTGCATGTTAACACCAGATAAGGACCACGTTGGGAAAACATAGGAACCTAATGAGGATTTAGACCTTATGTTATGTTGATGTGGTGGTGCCATGTAGTCTACTTATAATCCATGTGGTAGAGCATCGCCAATGTGATGTGATATACACTGTCAAACTTTATTAGGGCATAAATTTCAATTCGGGAGTCATATTGAGATGAAATTAATATCATCAAAAATATATCAATGAGTTAGGTGTGATGGTATTAATTTTTTTGGATTTATGAAGATAAAATAAGAGGATTTTTGTAACCCCATATTCATAGTAGGCCTTGGAGGTGATGTTAGAGCCCTAAGTAACACCTCCTGCGGTGCCATATAGTACAAGATGGTGGGAGGGAGTGTTACAACTTTATCATATAATCATCCATCCATCACATCACCCTAGAAAGGGAATTTGAAGGCTTAAGTAGTAGAGTATCACATATGGCTCCAACAAAAGGTTTTAAAACTGTTGAATGACAAATTGGTTATAGAAAAAAAAAATATGGTGAAATAGTGAGTAGATGGGTATCAAGGTGAAAATTAAACTAGAGTGGGATATTTGGCATTTGTGAGACTACAACCATATAAATGGATGCCCCTCAAGCAAAAAATTAAGGAAAATAGTTTACCATTAATGTATTATGGCCCTTATAAGTTTTTGTGGAGGATTGGAAGTATGGATTACAAATTGGAGTTACCTCCACATTCATATGTTCATGTAATATTTCATGTTTTTTCCTTAAAGAAGGAATTCGACGACGAGATCCTGGTCCAAACAATTTTACTAAAAATTAGTTAATAATGGAAATCACAATCGAACTAGGGAAAATCCTAGAAATTAAGTAGGATTAAGTAGCTAATAAATTAAGCAGTTAGTGAGCACCTCATCAAATAGAAGGAAATACCCATGGAGGAGGTGACAAAGGAAGCATAGTTCATGAAAAAATAGTATAAATATTCAAATGTCAAGGAAAAAAATTATTTTAAGGGGAGGGGCATGTTGAGACCTACATAAACCTCATGTTCACTCTAAAACCCCTTATTAAACCCCATATATTAAGTGATTATATTTTTATTGTTATAGAATTGTGTAGGTTAGAACCCTTCGTGGTCCCATTTTATTATAATTGTTCCCTTTTTCTCCTATATGTATCTAAGCAAATGTAATATTATGATCATCAAACATCATTGTATATATTGTATTCATAGTGAAAGTGGGTTTCCTTCTTTAAGGGGACATTAATTATTGGATTCTTATAATTTTTAAGGCATAAGGTTCATAATAATAGATTAGTAAAGAATAGACGTGTAGATGAAAAATGGTTAATTGCAACATGCTCAAAGTATATAGGAAACCAATGACAATGCAACATGGCTAATTTACATCCAACAATTAAATGTGGTTAATAGTAGGAATGAAGAGGATTCAAAGTGGTTGGTCGTAGCAATGCACATTGAAAAGTTCAAAATTGGCTTGAAATTAAGGATTATCCTAAGGAAGAGCTTAAACCCATTTTTTAACATAGTATAAACTATATCCATAAGAAAATTAAATTCCTATAATCACATACTAGGAGTTATCTCTCACAATCATCACGAATCATATCTCGAAACTCATATAAAGAATCAATAATGGTGATTTAAATATATTAGTGTGGTTGGATAATGTGGAGATCAATTTGGGAATCCATATGACTTATTCTCTTGTATTTATGTGAAGAGAGGAAAGGGGACCATGATGTAACAATATATTTCCTTTTCCCTTTATAGAGGGCCATAAGAAAATGAAATTTCAATTTAATAGTTTTTGCACACCATTTCCATAGTGGACGAGTAAAGTTCAATAGCCACTTGTTTTTTCTTCAACACTTCTATAAAAATTTGCATAAAAAAATGTTACATGTGTGAGTAATTGATTGACAAGATAAAATATTGGTTGAAAATGCACCATTTGATAATTTTATAGGAGTTCACATCAAGTTAGTTGGTGCGATGGGAGAATAATCCCAAAGTTGAAGTTGATCACCTCTTTCTCCATGATGTAAATGAAGAAAAATACAATAGGGGGGTTGCATATATTTTAATGTGGAGAGAAATGTTCATTTATTTTGTTATTATTATAAGGTTCTCTATTGTCTATATGTTTGATTGAATCCATTTCCATATGCCTTCTAAATAGTGTGTACATGTACCAACTATATGTGTTAACCCTATACAAAAATTATCTGCAAACGGACTCTCAAAACATAAAATAAACAATAGTGAGAGCATAAAACATAAAACACCTATACACAGAGATTTTCCCTGGATCCAACAACCAAGACTACCAAATTTATTTTTCATTATGTTCCTTTCAATTTTATTATACATATATATACATGCCGAAGCATTCATAAAACCCAATCCATCAATCATGTATTATAACATAATCGTAATTCCCTTGGCCGGATCTACAAAATACCATGGAAAAAAAACCATCATATTGTGGAGCTAATTATGGAAATAATATAACACACACCCAACATTCTATCACTTGTTGTTTTCTATCCATAGGGGGCCACAAGAGAGATTAGTCATTGGTCCAGCCCTGCAACACCCATTGTTTCTCTACACCAAGAGAGCTTCTTAGTGCTCACAGTCTTCATCAATGAATTTGCAATATTATTCAAGTTTTCCACCTTTATCAACAACACCTTTTTATCCTCAACCATATCTCTCACAAAGTGATACTAAACATGCATGTGCTTTGTCTTTGAATGATACGAAGGGTTCTTAACTAAGAAAATTTCACTTTGCCTATCACAGTCTATCCTTGTAGCTCGCTGCACCAACCCCATACTTGAACACAATCTATGCAACCAAATTGTTTCCTTACATTCATGAGTGACTTCCATGTATTCAACCTCTCTAGTTGAAAGAGCCACTAAAAAGTGTCTTTTTCTCATCCAACTGACTTCTCCTCAAAATAGGTTAAACACATAGTCTCTTGTAGATATTCTCTGATCTATATCACTAGTGAAATCTACATCAAAAAATCCATAGATATCCAAAACTCTTTCCAATCTCGGTATTCCCCAGTAGCACAAACTATAATCACTAGTGCCACACAAATACTTGAAAACCCACTTCAATGTTGTCCAATGTTCCTTCCTTGGTTTCAACATAAATATGATAAATACTCCCACTGCATCTGCAATGTCTGATCTAGTACATACCATTTCATACACCAAGCCAACCAATTCACTTACATATGGCACATGAGACATGTCATCTTATTCTTCTTGTTTCACGAGACTATTCATCAAATAAATTTACACCTAAAGGAATAGGAACCTTCACTGGTTTACTATCTTGCATATTGAACCTCTGCAATATTGTCTCGACATACTTAATATGGTTTAACCAGAGCTTCCTCTTTTCCCAATCTCGTTTAATTTCCATGCTCAAAATATAGGTTACAACACCAAGATCCTTCATTTCAATTTTGGAGAACAATTGGGTCTTCAAATCCTAGATAATTTCTTTCTCATTTCTAGCCAACAATATATCATCCACATACAAGACCAAATAAATAACCCGGTCACCAATTAATTTAAAATACACACAGTGATCCTCTTTACTTCTGGTGAAGCCAAGTACTCGTATATATGTATCGAATTTTTGATACCACATCCTCGGTGACTGTTTTAACCCATACAAAGAATTTTTAAATCCACATACCAGTTATTTCTTACCCTACACCAGAGAGCCTTCAGGTTGTTTCATGTATATCTCCTCTTCCAGATCCCCGTGAAGAAATTTTTCCTTCACATCCATATGTTCTACCTTAAAATAAAATGCAACAACAACATATAAAAATAATCTAATAGAAGCTACCTTGGCATTGGGAGAAAAAATATCACCAAAATCAATTCCTGGTACCTGGGAATAACCTTTTTTTACCAACCGAGATTTTTATTTCTCCACCTTTCCTTCTGCATTCATCTTCTTCATAAACACTCATTTTCTTCCAATGGGTTTCCTCCCATCCGGCAACTCCACCAGATCCCATGCCTCATTTTTGTACAAGGATTCCATTTCATCAACCATGTCCTCCTTCCAAAATTTTCCATCCTCTGAATCCACTTCCTTCCTAATAGTTCTGGGCTCATGATCAGTGATAAATAAAGAAAAAATTTAATAGAAATAAAATGGACTATACATTTTTTGCTTCTTTCTTTCTCGAATTGATCTTCTCATAGTAGTAGTTTATGGCTCTTCCTCTCTGAATCTTGTTCTAAAGTAGAGTTTGATTCTTCCTCCTTTAGCTCAAACTATAATTCTCAATTTCCCTTGGTAGGACTTCATTTTTAAAAACATATTTAACCTCTATAAACACAAAATCTTAGTTGTACACAATATTCCTTATTTTTGGGTTCCAAAGCTCATAACCTTTTAAACCATCCTTATACCCAATAAAGATGAACCTTTTAGATTTACTATCCAACTTGGTTCTTTTCTCCTTTGGAGCATGTACATATGCATCATAGCCAAACACCCTTAAATATGAAAGAGAGTGTTTATTACTAGTCCATACCTCATGTGGAGTCCTATCCTCCAATGCTGATGAAGGTGATTTGTTAACCAGGTAGCATGCATTCTCCACTGCCTATGCCCAGAATTCTTGTCCTTACCTGGTACCACTGACCATGCCTCTTTCCTTTTCCATCAACGTCTTGTTAATTCTTTCTACAACTCCATTTTGCTGAGGTGTGTATGGAGTATTATTTTTTAGTGATATACCACACTTATTACAAAAGAATTCAAATTCCTTAGATCGGAAATCTCCACCATTATCTATCCTCAACAAATTTATCTTCTTCTCTGCCTGGTTTTCCACCAGAGCCTTAAATTCTTTAAACCTGTCAAAGACTTCAGATTTATTACTCAGGAAATATATTCATGTATTCCTCGAGAAGTAATATATGAATGAAACATTTTATACAAACTTAGCCAGTGATGGAACTGACACATATCCAAACAAAACACTGTGCACAAGCTCTAGTATCTTGCTTGCCCTCTTAGCACTAGAAGGGAAAATCACCCAATACTAGTTCTCCTATACACAATATTCATAGAAATAGAAATATAGAGATCAACTAGACATACCTTCTACCATACCATTACCATACAGTGTAAAAAGGCCCTTCTCTACAATATGTCCAAGTATTTGATGCCAGAGCATGGTATTTTCTCTAGAGACCACTGTGCATTCTGCTCCACTATCAGAAACCAAAAAAATATTGCACCCATCAATAACAGTGCTACCCAGAAGGTTGTACATATTTCCAATCCGAACTCCCCGCATCAATACAAGTTCTCCCTGAACCATCTTGCAGGTATATTTATGGAACACCATTTTTACACTTGCATCATCCATCTTACTTATAGAAATCATATTTCTGGCCAATGCAGGAATATGCATAACACCACGAAGTGTTATAATCCTTCCACCTTGCAGTTTCAACTTTAACTTTTTGCATCCGATAATTTTGGCCTTCCTTTCATCCCCTAGGACGACATGACCACCATCATATTTCTAATACTCCTAGAACCACTCCCTATGGGGAGTGAAGTGAACGGATTCACTTGATTCAATCAAAAATTCCTCATGACCTACATGTGTATTTGAATAAGAATCTGAGTACACATCCCCACCTTCATCTAAGGTGGTTTTTGATTTTGCAGAAGTGCCCTTCCTTTTCACATTTCTCGCACACCTTTACAAGCTTTCCTAGAGATTTATATCTCCCTCTAGACTTAGATCTCCCACTCGAGGACTTATTTTTGTTTCTATTCTAGGACCATCCTCATAAAGAAAATGCATCTCCATTCTGTCCCTCCATATGTTTCTGTCTCATCTCCTATGAAAGCAAGGATGAGACTATTTCATCAAACTTCATGGTAGTTGTATTGTTACCTATTAAAACAACCAGAATGTCCCATGAATATGGTAGAGAACAAAAAAAATGGATGCACTTATCTTCATATGATATTTTAATATGATCAGATAAAAATTGACTTACCATAGTATTGAAGGCGTTTAGATGTTTTGTCACTAAGTATCCATGCTTCATCCTCAGGTTATACAACCTTTTCCACAGGAACATTTTGTTCACCAGAGACTTATATTGATACAAAGTCCCTAAATTTTCCCACAAAGCCTTCATCATAGCTTCCCTAGATAAATTCAACAATACTAAATATGAGATGCACAACTGTATTGTGCTCTTTTATTACCCAAATCTACTTTGATCCGCTGATATTTATCCACTGATAAATACTCCATCTTTAGCTTCCACAACTCAAAACTTTGACCATTAAATATCTCAATCTCTATCTTTCCACTTCTTGCCATCTTCTTTCATCACAAGAATTGATCCCATAGATCTCCCAATGAACAGGGTCTACCACAAGCCCAAGAAAAAATTGCTCAGTAGCAAAGGTGTCCCCTTGAAGCTGAAACAAATTCGATACCAAATGTAGGTTTTAACCCTGTACAAAAATTATCTGCAAACAAGCTCTTAAAACATAAAATAAACAATAGAACATAAATAAAAATATACACATATATTTTCTCCTTGATCCCAAAACCGAGACTACCAGCTTGATTTTTCATTTCAATACTATAGTACATATATATACACAATGAAGCATTCATAAACCCCAATCCATTAATCTTGGATTAGAACATAAATGTAGTTCCCTTGACAAGATCTACAAAATACCATGGAAAGAAAGCCATCATATTATGTAGCTAATCATGGAAAGAATATAGCACACACACATGAACACCCACAAGTCATTCTATCAAGGAAACAATTCCTTTCCTAAGAAATTCACATGTCAACAAATCCATGTCTATCATCATTCTAACGTGTATATGCATGTATCCATAGGTATTTAATATATATGTGA